>OW240914.1:260996944-261016688 GCA_933207985.1 Pelobates cultripes
CAAATAGAGAAGTCTCAGCTGGCGCAAGTGTTAAAATTATCCAGACTAAAGCCCTCTTATATTTAAGAGATGGTGAAGTATAGGAAAAACAATGGAGTTTTAGATAAGAAAGACAGGAGAGAGGAAACAAGGGTGAAAATGATATTGGGAACACCCATAAAGAGGTTCAGGAAGAGAGTAGCACAAACACTGAATAAGCCATAAAACTACCCTTTGCTAAAGAATACCAGAAGAATAATAAACTGTTTTTAACTTTTTGGGACAGTACAGTCAGAAGTATGGTGGAGAGTTCACCTTCATGTTCCCAGGTTAAAGAAGTAATAAGAGAAACTGAAAGCTGTATCCCAGTGTTTGTACATTCCACCATCTTGCCAGTTTGCCAAATGCAACACCGACCTTCTTTGGGACAGTGATATGTAGAGATTCAACTTTTAACATGCTTATCTATTCTGTAAAATAGTCATATGTCTCTGGTCAAATAATGGGTGATTACTAGACGATGGATAAAGTAGCAACTTCACTGAGCATTACAGTCACAGGAGTAGTCACTACAAATGGTATGGGTAAGCAAGGTCATTTGTGGCATGTGGTGCTTGAATTAACAAATGCACTCTTTTCAATGGACAAACAGTTTACTTTGATTCTTGATTCAGAGTTCTACTTAAGGTGCCAATAATGTAGATGATTGAAAGGAAAAAGAACAGGTTAACTTTGCCTGGAAGAAAAGTCAAGCAACTGTGAAGATAGCTATGCTGAATGATGTTGCTGCAAGTATGGGTCCCCAGGGGCATGCTAAAGAAAAGGATCAATGATTGGCAAGTGCTATCAGCAACACATCCCTGTCAGCCCTGCACACACACATCCCTGGTTATCCTTCTGCATTTCAGAATCCCCTAGGGTTACATTCAGGAAAGCTCCCTGAAAAATATTTTAGCTCCCTCTAAGTTACAGCACTCCAATGAAAGAAAAACGAGAGCGAAGAAAGAGGGTCTAATTAACAAACGCTGTGGCCATATTAAATGTCTCACCTGTGGCTATATTTGCCATCTCGTTTCAAGTTTTAGCCCTTATAATAGCTCTGAGGTATTTTCAGTGCAATCTGAAATTACCTGTAACACTCCATTTGTAGTGTACCTCCTAATCTGCCCGTGTGATCGGCAATATGTGGGCCAAACTACTAGGCCCTTGAAATGCAGGTTCCGAGAACATAGAACGGCTATAATTCGTAATAATACTAAGTCTTCAGTAGCCCGACATTTTGCCATGTACCATGAAAAGAATCCATCAGGTATTAAGTTAATGGGGCTAACACGTATTCCTCCACACCAGGATGGGGCAGTAAGAAAAATGGAACTAATAAAGTCTGAGTCCATGTGGATTTTTAAGTTAAATACTATGACACCTAACGGCTTGAATGAAGAGCTAGATTTATTCTAAACATTTTTTATTTTGGCTTGTTTTATGTTATAATACACTTTATGATAGTGTCTGCATTTTTATGTTATTTTTTGGGGTTTACTTTGTACATGTTTTTAATATAAAACATTCTGTGTTTTTTCTCTTTAATTTTTAATATTTATTATTTCTTATTATTATTTTTCAGTTTTATACATTTATTTTTTATGGTGGTCTAATTTTAATTATATACATAGTTATTATGGAATAAAAAGTTTTTCTTTTAACATGTTATTGTTGTTGATGAAAAAGTTTCTTATGGATCCAGTCCAGGGTTTACCTTTCACTTATGTTAATTAGGTTATGCCTGGGCTATTTAATCTTTGATCTGTGGCAATTACTTTGTCTTGAGAAAGTCCCGTGGGTGGGACGAAACGCGTCGACGAGTCACAGCTGATTACGTGACGTTCTGCTCTGTTGCTGTGGAGAGCTGTAGTGTTTGCCGGTATCTGTCGGAAGTTGGTCTCTCACACCGCGGTCTTTTTTGAAGACACCGACCGCGGTGTAACACGCTATATTCAGTTTGTGGGTGAGTCTCTGTCCCACTGGTGGATTGTTTTCCATCTGCTTTCCATCTACACCGCTGTCTTTTTTGAAGATCCCGACCGTGGTGCAACAACTATCTGTCCTCCTTCGACGGATCCCTGTCTTTTGGCCACTACTATCTCCTTTGATTTGTACCTCGGTGGGGGCCCTTTTATCTTGTTTATTTGATGCTTATTTTATTTGTATCATTTTGTTAGCTTTTGTTACTCCTCCAGATACTTTGTTTTTACACATTGTAGCCTTAGTATCTGTCAGACATATTTGTAATATTGTTAAGTGAGCAAAGCAGGGAAAGGAATTAGATGTACTTGTCCATTTAGGGACAAATGACCTGGCTTGCAATGAGGTTTCAGAGGTAAAGGAAGTTTTTTGTGTTTTTGCCAATGATATACGGCAGGTTGCTTCCACGCTGTCATTCTCTGAAGTTCTGCCTGTGCATAACACTCAGAATGGCAGGCGGATGCATATTAGGAACTTTAACTTGTGGCTTGGTGAATGGTGTCGGAGCAAGGATTTGGCTTCATTTCTCATGGTAGCTCTGTTGGAATGGAAAAAAACTGTACAAAAAGATGGTTTACATCTTTCTCAAAAGGGAACAAATGTTTTCAGTGAGCACTTCAAAGGTTTTGCTAGGATGTATTTAAACTTGGAGGGGGGGCAAAGGGTGATAAAAAAAATCAATGCAAATGCCCCCCAAAACAAGGACAGAAGGTGCCTGTAGAAAGTGTGTTAAAAAATTATAAGCTTAGAGTCATGTCTACAAATGCTCGCAGTTTAGGGAATAAGATCCATGAACTTGTGGCAATAATGGCAACTGATAATGTAAATTTAGTCGCTGTTACTGAAACATGGTATAATGAGAAAAATGACTGGGATATAGCTATACCAGGGTACTCTTTATAGAGAAAAGACAGGGAAGGCAAGAAAGGGGGAGGGGTGGCCCTATATGTGAAGGATAGCATAAAATCTAGCCTAATAAAAGTTAGTGAGGTGAATATAGAGTCTGTTTGGGTTACGTTAGAATTTGGTAACCACACAGTAACTCATGTAGGTGTGATTTATAGGCCCCCAGGACAAATAGAAGAGTTAGATAATCTACTAGTTGAGGAAATAGCTAAAATGACAATGAAGGGGGAAGTTATCATCATGGGTGACTTTAATTGTCCTGATGTGAACTGGAAAAACAAAATAGCTACTTGTGCCAGGAGCACACATATTCTAAGCTCCCTACTGGGATTGTCTCTAAAACAAGTCGTTGAGGAGCCAACTCGTAAAGAGGCCATCCTAGATTTAGTGTTAACAAACAGAGAATTGGTATCAGATATTACTGTAGGTGAAAGTTTAGGATCCAGTGATCATCAGTCAGTGTGGTTTAATAAAAGGACAGGGATTGAGTCACACCACACAAAAACAAGATTGTTAGACTTTAGAAAAACAGACTTTTCTAAAATTAGAATATGTGTAAAGGAGTCATTATCAGACTGGAGCAATTTAAATGGAGTCCAAGAGAAATGAGATTATTTAAAAGTTGCACTACTGAAGGCAACAGAAAATTGCATTACTGAAGGCACAAGCAGCTAAAAGCAAAAGATTCAAGAAACCACTGAGGTACTCCACAGAAGTGGCCAAAATAGTAAAAAACTAAAAGTTAGCATTTAGTAATTATAAAAAAAATAACAGAATGATCTATAGGATTAGGCAGAAAGAGGCTAAGCAAGTTATAAGAGCTTCAAATCACACACAGAAGAGAAAATAGCACAGTCAGTAAAAAAGGGGGACAAAACCTTTTTTAGATACATAAATGAGAAAAGAAAAGTAAAACAAGGATTAGTTAGATTCAAAACAAAAGAAGGAAGATATGTAGAAGAGGATAAAGGTCTAGCTGACTGCCTCAATGAATATTTTTGTTCGGTATTTACAGATGAAAATGAAGGAAAGGGACCTCAGTTAAGAAAAAGAATAAATGAGTCATTTATTACACGTGAGTTTACAGAGGAAGAGGTTCTATTTCAACTGTCAAAAGTAAAGACAAATAAGTCAATGGGACCTGATGGAATACACCCAAAACTATTAAAAGAACTTAGTGGTGTACGAGCAAAACCATTAACAGATTTATTTAACCTATCATTGTTAACAGGAGTAGTCCCAGAAGTTTGGAAGTTAGCGAATGCTGTGCCCATTCACAAGAAAGGTAATAGGGAGGAGTCGGGCAACTATAGGCCAGTAAGCCTTACTTCACTTGCGTGCTAAAAGAAGTTTAGCTGCCCTAATGATATGTACTGTTACCATTTGTACTTTTTTTGGCATTTTGGGCAGTTTAGATTTAATAAAACTACTTCAGGCCTGAATCCTATTTTCATTTCAGTTATTTGATAAATTACACACTATTTTCATTTCAGTTATTTGATAAATTACACACTATTTATGAAGGATAGAAGAAACAGGAAAGGTGTTGTGGTATGTTTGTATGTCAACCATGAGTTGAAGCCAAATCTTAAGCAAGTGGAAGGTGATGTGGAAAATGTGCAAGCTTTATGGGTAAATATCTATACTAAGAGTAGGGGCATGTCTATTAAACAGTGAGAAGCCTGAGCGGCCGGTGGGGGCCCTAAAGTAAAATAATGGGTGGGAACCTATTGTCCTCCCCCCTGGCCCCCACCCCTGAGCGGTGGGTGGGGTCCCTAAATTATAACAAGGGGGGACCTAATGTCTTCCACCCAGCGCCTACCTCTGAGCGGTGGGTGGGGGCCCTAAATTATAATAAGGGGGGGACCTAATGTCCTCCCCACTGGCCCCACCCCTGAGCAGTGGGTGGGGGCCCTAAATACCAGTTGGGGGGGACCTAATGTCCTCCCCCCTGGCCCTCACCCCTGAGCGGTGGGTAGAGGCCCTAAATTAGAATAAGGCGGTGACCTAATGTCCTCCCCCCTGGCCCCCACCCCTGAGCAGTGGGTGGGGGCCCTAAATACCAATTGGGGGGGACCTAATGTGCTCACACCTGGCCCCCACCCCTGAGCTGTGGGTGGAGGCCCTAAATTAGAATAAGGAGGGGACCTAATGTCCTCCCCCCCTGGCCCCCACCCCTGAGCGGCGGGTGGAGGCCCTAATGTAAAATGATGGGAGGGACCTATTGTCCTCCCCCCTAGCCCCCAACCCTGAGCGGTGGGTGGGGGTGCTAAATACTAATAAGGGGGGGACCTAGTGTCCTCCCCCTGGCCCCAACCCCTGAGTTGTGGGAGTGGGCCCTAAATTAGAATAAGGGGGGACCTAATGTCCTCCCCCTGCCCCCCCCCTGAGCAGTGGGTGGGGGGCCTAAATACTAATAAGGGGGGACCTAATGTCCTCCCCCCTGGCCCCCAACCCTAAACGGTGGGTGGGGGCCCTAAATACCAATTAGGGGGGACGACCTAATGTCCTCCCCCCTGGCCCCCACCCCTGAGCAGTGGGTGGGGGCTTAAATACCAATTGGGGGGCCTAATGTCCTCACCCCTGGCCCCCACCCCTGAGCAGTGGGTGGAGGCCCTAAATTAGAATAAGGGGGGGACCTAATGTCCTCCCCCCTGGCCCCCACCCCTGAGCGGCGGGTGGAGGCCCTAATGTAAAATGATGGGAGGGACCTATTGTCCTCCCCCCTAGCCCCCAACCCTGAGCGGTGGGTGGGTGCCCTAAATACTAATAAGGGGGGGACCTAGTGTCCTCCCCCTGGCCCCAACCCTAAATGGTGGGTGGGGGCCCTAAATACCAATAAGGGGGGACGACCTAATGTCCTCCCCCCTGGCCCCCACCCCTGAACGGTGGGTGGGGGCCATAAATACTAATAAGGGGGGGACCTAATGTCCTTCTCAGGGGTGGCGGCCCTAAATAGTAATAAGGGGGAACCTAATGTCCTCCCCCTGGCCTCCACCCCTGAACGGTGGGTGGGGGCCCTAAATTATAATAAGGGGGGACATAATGTCCTCCCCCCTGGCCCCCACCCCTGAGCAGTGGTTGGGGGCCCTAAATACCAATTAGGGGGGACCTAATATCCTCTCCCTGGCCCCCACCCCTGAGCGGTGGGTGGGGGCCCTAAATTAGAATAAGGGGGGACCTAATGTCCTCCCCCTGCCCCCCCCCTGAGCAGTGGGTGGGGGGCCTAAATACTAATAAGGGGGGACCTAATGTCCTCCCCCCTGGCCCCCAACCCTAAACGGTGGGTGGGGGCCCTAAATACCAATTAGGGGGGACGACCTAATGTCCTCCCCCCTGGCCCCCACCCCTGAGCAGTGGGTGGGGGCTTAAATACCAATTGGGGGGCCTAATGTCCTCACCCCTGGCCCCCACCCCTGAGCAGTGGGTGGAGGCCCTAAATTAGAATAAGGGGGGGACCTAATGTCCTCCCCCCTGGCCCCCACCCCTGAGCGGCGGGTGGAGGCCCTAATGTAAAATGATGGGAGGGACCTATTGTCCTCCCCCCTAGCCCCCAACCCTGAGCGGTGGGTGGGTGCCCTAAATACTAATAAGGGGGGGACCTAGTGTCCTCCCCCTGGCCCCAACCCTAAATGGTGGGTGGGGGCCCTAAATACCAATAAGGGGGGACGACCTAATGTCCTCCCCCCTGGCCCCCACCCCTGAACGGTGGGTGGGGGCCATAAATACTAATAAGGGGGGGACCTAATGTCCTTCTCAGGGGTGGCGGCCCTAAATAGTAATAAGGGGGAACCTAATGTCCTCCCCCTGGCCTCCACCCCTGAACGGTGGGTGGGGGCCCTAAATTATAATAAGGGGGTACATAATGTCCTCCCCCCTGGCCCCCACCCCTGAGCAGTGGTTGGGGGCCCTAAATACCAATTAGGGGGGACCTAATATCCTCTCCCTGGCCCCCACCCCTGAGCAGTGGGTGGGGGCCCTAAATTAGAATAAGGGGGGAACCTAATGTCCTCCCCTCTGGCCCCCACCCCTGAGCGGTGGGTGAGGGCCCTAAATACCAATAAGGGGGGACCTAATGTCCTCCCCCCTGGCCCCCACCCCTGAACGGTGGGTGGGGGCCCTAGATACTAATAAGGGGGGGACCTAATGTCCTTCTCAGGGGTTGGGGCCCTAAATACTAATGAAGGGGGACCTAATGTCCTCCCCCCCCTTGTCCCCACCCCTGAGCAGTGGGTGGGGGCCCTAAATACCAATTAGGGGGGACGACCTAATGTCCCCCTGAACGGTGGGTGGGGGCCCTAAATACTAATAAGGGGGGATCCTAATGTCCTCCCCCTGACCTCCACCCCTGAACGGTGGGTGGGGGCCCTAAATACCAATAAGGGGGGACCTAATGTCCTTCTCAGGGGTGGGGGCCCTAAATACTAATAAAGGGGGGACCTAATGTCCCCCCCCCTGGCCCCCACCCCTGAACGGTGGGTGGGGGCCATAAATACTAATAAGGGGGGGACCTAATGTCCTTCTCAGGGGTGGCGGCCCTAAATAGTAATAAGGGGGAACCTAATGTCCTCCCCCTGGCCTCCACCCCTGAACGGTGGGTGGGGGCCCTAAATTATAATAAGGGGGGACATAATGTCCTCCCCCATGGCCCCCACCCCTGAGCAGTGGTTGGGGGCCCTAAATACCAATTAGGGGGGACCTAATATCCTCTCCCTGGCTCCCACCCCTGAGCGGTGGGTGGGGGCCCTAAATTAGAATAAGGGGGGAACCTAATGTCCTCCCCTCTGGCCCCCACCCCTGAGCGGTGGGTGAGGGCCCTAAATACCAATAAGGGGGGACCTAATGTCCTTCTCAGGGGTTGGGGCCCTAAATACTAATAAAGGGGGACCTAATGTCCTCCCCCCCCTGGCCCCCACCCCTGAGCAGTGGGTGGGGGCCCTAAATACCAATTAGGGGGGACGACCTAATGTCCTCCCCCCTGGCCCCCACCCCTGAACGGTGGGTGGGGGCCATAAATACTAATAAGGGGGGGACCTAATGTCCTTCTCAGGGGTGGGGGCCCTAAATACTAATAAGGGGGAACCTAATGTCCTCCCCCTGGCCTCCACCCCTGAACGGTGGGTGGGGGAACTAAATTATAATAAGGGGGGACATAATGTCCTCCCCCCTGGCCCCCACCCCTGAGCAGTGGTTGGGGGCCCTAAATACCAATTAGGGGGTGTCGGTTTTCGGTGATCCTTCAATATTGATAGTTATGGCTCGCTTCAAGTATGATGTGGATCTTTACCGACAAAAGGTCACTCCGGGTCATTCTAAGCTTAGTGTGTCTTTATGCAATCTATAGCTGTATACGGAGCAGACCCTTCCGTTCCCAAATTACTTATAAATACTGTTTTCCTTAACCATTCTAGATGATAACTTGACTATCACTAAAATAATCCAGTGTCTGAAGACCCAAAAGGCACTGTAATAATATTGTAATAAATGAAACAATGACTAAAATAAATATAAGATAAAAGTGTATTGAATGAATGTTACAGAATGCAAAATAGTCAGTAAATAATTAATCTTACCAAATGTATTAGTGGCTACAGCATATGTCCCTGTATACCTTTCAGATGTGTGGTGACAGCAGGCAGAGTAAGAGTAGATGGATGAATGAATGAATGGTGAATGACAACGTTACACTCTTTCTCCTTCAGTTAAATAGCCATTTTGTCCTCCATAAAGCAGCCCCCACCTGTGTAATACTCCCAAAAAGGTTTTCTAACTTGTTGCGTGATGTAATGTATTGAATATCTAAGTTTGGGATATACCCTAGATGGCTCTGCCTATAGTTAGCTTCAAAATTAAGTGAAGTGTTTTGTATGCATTTGACTGACAACACATGTGTTTGTTCTAATTTAACTTCAACCTTTTAGCTGTTAACCTTGTGGAAATGTCATTGAAAATTTAACTTTTTCAAATCTAAGCAAAAAGGCCTGCAATATTTCATACACCTATTTTATACAGCTAAATGTACATTCATATTAGATATATATATGCACCATACCATATAATACATATATATATATTGCAAACTACACATTAAATAATGATCAACACTCCACACTCCCCCACTTGTTTTTCTTCTATGACAAAACCAAAAAGAAAAAACAAGAGAAAAACAGAGAAAAATCAAAAACAAAACAACACTTGTGCCAAAGAGAAGAGAAGAGAAAGAGAGAGGGAGAAAAAAATTGAATACAGCAATAATGAAAGCAAAAAATCAAATACAAGTGGTACCAGCAGAAACACAGGAATAAGAAACATAACACAGAGTGACGTAGTAAACTGTGTTAAAGCTACATCAAAGTTCTTTAGATATCTTGATTGAAGAAGTCAAAAACCGGAATCAAATTCGGAATTCAAATAGAAGGAATATCAGCGACATAGCAAGAAACATAGTTCATGGAGAGTTCAGAATTAGAGTCCAGGCCGCAGAATGAAATAGAAATTTGCAGCATGAGAAACACCACAAGACAGTGACAATAGAACGGTCACAGCAACCAAACAGGAAGATTGAGAAGTAGGATAACCATGTTAGCTCCTCAATTCCTTA
Organism: Pelobates cultripes; assembly: GCA_933207985.1. Classification (NCBI taxonomy): domain Eukaryota; kingdom Metazoa; phylum Chordata; class Amphibia; order Anura; family Pelobatidae; genus Pelobates; species Pelobates cultripes. The sequence continues at coordinate 261,006,453 of OW240914.1, forward strand.
GGTATATGCAAAGTTTTAGAAAATATTCAGTAGAAATAATATGCAAAGTCTTCATCCTAGTACCGATTGTACCCATAGACAGCATAGCAGTCAGTAGGAACTCTTCGTAGATATAGGAATTCTTCACAACTAAGTGTAATAAAAGCAGCTGGATGTACGTTGACAGAGAAAGTCACTGGTAATAGAGTGTAGCTGGTAAACCTGTCATCAGAATGTACCACTTAGTATTTAACTTAAAGAGACAGAAACGCCCAAGTGCTGTTTAAAAATAAAAGTAAGGAACCAGTTATGACATAGAAGAAAAGCAAAATGGAGATCTAAAAGAAAACAAAAATAATGTAAGAACATGGACACAGAATAAAATCCATAATTAATAAGGAGTGGGAAGCTGAGAGGGATCTAAAGATACAGAATAACCATTTAATGTATATAATGGGAGAAGGCGTTTATGCTTAGACTCTAAGTCTTCCAACACAGTCACCTTTCTACACAGATTACGATGTAAACTTTTGAAATAACAACCACTAATACAGATGAATAAAAATAAAATCAATTGTAAGAGAGAAATAACTACAACTGGATGCAACATTACATTAAAAAAATGTGTAGCAGTATTACTGTATCCCAAAACAGATTCCCACCATGAGGTCTGGCCATCTTGCTTAACAGCAACAGAGACTTGTTTAAGAATCCCTTGTTTATGTGTGACAGTAATTTGAGCTTGGTGCAAAATACTCTTTAATGAATTAAGCAATGTCGTAATTGATGTTGAGTCAGTTAACCATTTTTTCATCTCAGAACCCATACCTAGGGGCAAATCTGACATGGAAAAATCAACAATACGTTCCCATGATAAATCCAAACTTATGTTAGTAAGTTGAGGCATAGTGAAGTTCCATACTGAAGAAGCAATGTAAGACACAGGAATGGAATTACACCAAGTGCCAGGCAATAAGTGAGTGCTGAGAAGAGATTTATCCAGTGTTTTAAAAATAATTTGATCAGGCTGAAATAAGTGAAAACAAACACGATCTAACCCCAAGTAGTAGACAGGATTTGTAACATTAAATTGACCATGAAAACTACATTCATCCTGATTAACCCAACATGTTTCAGTAGTAGTTTTATATTGGGATGGAGAACATATATAAGAATTAGCATTAGAGTGACACAAAGAAATGTCTACAAGGGTCCAGTTAGAACTATCCGTACCCTGGGCTACCCATTGATGTGGAAGTTCAGGCAATAATAATCACCCATTAGACGGTAGGCCAATTGTAGCTAAACGATAAATAATAGCATCTTTGCCTGCCCATGGTATTAATGTATGAATGGCACATTTTTCAAGTGAGCAGTCAGATAGAAGAACTTCCCACCACAAAAGATGAGTCATCGCAAAGTCAGTCATAGATTTTGAAGCAGCACGACTCAACGAAGCAGGCCATCTACCTGACCATAAACTTTGCAACTGAAGTTTAAGATCGGTAGACAGATCAGCCTGAACCTGTGAACATAGCATTGCCCATGCAGTATCACGAGTAAAATTGTAAACTGAGTCGACCAGAGTGTGAAACTTATCAGAAATAATCTCAGTTGTATCTACCATAACATGAGTTTGATGCTGCTGAAGCTTAACAATATTAGTATTAATACCATATTGGGTATCCTGACCCGTAGAAGTATGAGAGGCTAAAGAAGCAAATGTATATCTTAGAATTTCCGAATTAATTTGTGCAGCTGATCCCACGACACTACCATATGTACCTAACCCAGTAGCTAAAATATCTCGTCTAGGGCGATGGTGTGATCGAAGTGATACATTATACAACATGCTTTCAAAAAACCACCACTGAAAAGCTCTTGTACTGATATGAATAGCGTACAATTGGAATATTGTGTGGAAACCAACCATTTATTTAATTGTAAGTGCCAGGTAACCAAACAATATGAAACATCATATGCTACTTGTGTAGCAGAGTCCAAACGAACTTGAATAGGGTCACCTTCCTGAAATGGAGGTGTGGTAGATTCTGGTATAGGCGTAGAGGGAGATACAGAAGCTATAGGAGTAGAAGGCTGTGCCATTTCATCAATTCTAACTATAAACTGTGGAATACCATTGTCTGTACATTGCCATTCACCTACAGAATCAGATGGGTTGGAAGTATTAACCAAAATAGTTGCAGGCATCACAACAGAATTAGAGTCCTGGACTTCTAGACTTCCACAGGTATTAAGATTATCCAGGTTAGCCATAGGGCGACTGTTAGAATTATGAAAAATGCCAGAAGTAGCGGATTGCAAATCAATACTGCATATCAAACAAATATTCTTATCAAGATACAGAAGTGCACCATATTCTGGAATCAGAAGATGGGTTTTATTAAGAAGCCATAGCTGAGCATAGTCAAATTTTGGAACACTAGCAATAAAAAGTGCAACAAATACTGGGGATGCAGAACTATGAGAAATATGATATATGGGACGGTTAGATCTAACACTATTACACTGAAAGTTAGACAATAAGAAAAAGATAAGGTCAATGCTGGTAGTAGGGTGTGAGACTAAATATATAGGTTTAAAAGGAGCAAGCACTTCATAAGAAGTGACAAGACGCTTCTGCAGATTATGATTATCTGGATGCCAAATGTTAGTAAAGGTATAGAGCAAACAAATCACTGTAACGCATCCCACCAAACATGTCCAAGATGCCATAGTCTAATTTGTAGATTATGAAAACCAACAAAATAATTAGTTATGATCAAACTGTAAATTAATGGCACCAAACTTCAAATATAACATGTAAAAATGTGGATAAAGAGATTGTTACAAGACGTTACTATTTATTATTAGTAAATAACATACAAAGTGAAAGCATCACACTAAGAAAACATGCAATACGTGCAGAAAGTAGTCTAGCCAAAGCTAGTTTTGAACATCCGGAAGGACCTTCTTTTTTTTTTTTTTCAAATGAAGCTTAGATGTAAAGGCGCCGATCATTCATAGTGAAAAGTAGAGTCTGGAACAGCCGTTCTAGAGTCTCAATCTCTTTGTACACTTTCTGAAAAACAAAGTAAATATAGAATAACAAAGTAAATATAGAGCCCTTAAACAATTTAAGCTGCATTGCATGCTTGTAGACATTTAAACCATCTGATTTTTGAATAAGATAAACTGAGGGTCCCACTTTGTCCACAATAAGATATGGACCTTCCCAGCAATCTTTAGGAAATTTCCTAGGGTTTTTTTGTCCTTGTTTAAGCATGCACACAGAATCTCCCACTTGGTATTCAGTGAGGTCAGATTTTTTATCAAAATCACTTTTACTTTTTAAGGCGGACACCACATCTGTGTGCAGTGCCTGTCCTTGTACAGTGGTGAGCCATAGAGAATGTTCTTTGGCCCATTCTTCATTGCATAATGCTACAGAGGTAGATATATCCATATGAAGCAAAAGGCGTTCCCATGAAGGCATACTGCGACCAAAAAGTACTTCATAAGGAGACATCTGAATATGCCTGTTAACTCTAGATCTCATCCAAGCAAGAACAAAAGGCAGTAAAATATCCCAATTTTTACCATTGGCATTACAGATTTTGCTTAGTTCCTTTTTTATCTGGCCATTCATCCTTTCAACCATGCCTCCACTTTGAGGGTGATAAGCAATATGGAAATCCCAAGGGAGATCTAACCAACTTGTGATCTCTTTCAGGATGGTATTGACAAATTCACCGCCATTATCTGAATCCATTTGTTTTGGAATCCCAAAGTGACAGAAAACATTTTGCACTAGGATTTTGGCAGTTGCGCCAGCTGTTTTGTTAGGGGTAGCAAAAGCTTCAATCCATCGACTAAAAGAGTCAACGACTACCAATATGTAGCGATTTTTACAGGCTGTCAATGGCCGTGTACCTACATAGTCAACCTGTAGTCTGTCCCAAGGTCCAGTAGGAGCATATCGCATTAGTGCTCCACGTGTTAGTTGTCTTGCTGGATCTTGGTGTGCACAAACAATACATCTGTCAATGTGATCTTGGATATCTCTTCTCATAGTAGGCCACCATCCCAGTTTAGACATCCTATCCATACATTCTTGTAATTTGGGATGTCCCCCTGCAATGGAACCATGTACCCAAGCCAGCAAACATTTTACCAAATGAGAGGGAATAACCCAGGCAGGACCATGTTCAGTGTATTTGACTAAAATGTCATGCAGAATTTTCAGTGTTTCTTTACCTAACTTATATGCCAGGTCATCAAAAAGAGGAGCGAGTACCAAATCGTACTCCTGATGTTCTCGAAGTACAGACCATTGTGTGCCATCATCGTCAGGGGCATACAACTGCACTGGTGCAAGTGGTGTATGATACAATACATCTTCCTCTTCCCATAGTGGAATATCAGGAAGACATGCAGCCTCTTTTGCAAATTTATCAGCAAGACTATTACCGTATGCCAAAGGTCCCTTAGATCTGTGTGCTTTTACCTTGACGAGTTTGATAAAGCCTACATGATCTTTTGACAAATCCTGTATGCGTTCCCATAAGCCTTTGTGCTGTACTATACTGCCATCAGTGGACTGCCATTTATTGTTGACCCAAAACGTAAGAAGAATCAAAGCTCCTCTGAAAACATACATAGAGTCAGTGACTACAAAGTGTGTACCACCTTTCCCAATTTTGTCTCGGATCAAAGTTAGTAGTGCAGCTAATTCAGCAAACTGTGCTCCTGCATTTTTACAAGCATACTGAAACCAATCAAGAATCGTTCTACCTTCAAGAAGTACACCTGCAAAACCTGTCATGCGCTTACCATCGATGACTGATGAACTAGCATCAATGTACCAAACAGGGTTATTTCCCACATCAGCAGGGCTGCCCTCTTTGAAAACAGAATGTGCTTTAGGAGCAATCATATGATGACATACATGATCCTGACCTTGAATAAGAACACCCAACACATGTATAGAGGGTTCCTTTAACGGTTCCACTGTAATGTGTTCAGTGAGCAGCGTAGTCATCCATCTCACCACACGTTCATTACGAATGTCACTTAAAGCCAAATTATGTTTTTTCAGCAAAAGCAGGAGATTATGATGTGAACGAATCACAATGTGCTGACCGCTGAGAAGATCTCTCAGTCTTTGTATGGTCCAGTATGTAGCTAGGGCAATTTTTTCACAAGGACCAAATTTCAATTCAGGTGATGTCATTTTGCGACTTAAGTATGCAATAGGCGCTAGTATATCACCATGGTATTGGGCCACTACTGCACCAAGTGTTGTATCAGACACACAAGAGTATAAATAAAATGGTTTGTCTGATGCTGGAGTGCCCAAAACGGGTGCACTAGCTAATGCAGATTTGAGGGAGGAAAATGTCTGTGTGTGTGAATCATTCCATTCAAATTTGTTTTGTTTCAGTAGGTCATATAATGGTTCTGCAAGCAAAGCATAATTAGCAACACATTCTCTGCAAAATCTTGTAAGCCCAAGAAACTGCTGTAAAGATTTCACATCTACAGGTCTTGGTAGGTAAAGAATATGTTTAACCCTATCCTCAAGAATACTTCTGCCTGTTGGACCAAGTTCCAATCCGAGGTAGTTAACCTTCTGTTAGACCAACTGACACTTGTCAGGGTAAAGTTTCAAGCCATGCTTTTTAAGGGATTCCAAAACCTTTTTTAACAGTTTAATGTTACTCTCTCTGGAATCATTTGCTATTAACAAGTCATCAACATACTGAACAATTTTGTTATGCAAATTATGAGACTTTAGAGCTTGTGCTAACATGCTGTGAAAAATTGCAGGGCTATCACAGTAACCTTGAGGAAGAACTGTCCAGCAATACTGTTTAGACTGAAAAGAAAATGCAGTACGATACTGAGTTTCAGGAGTGACTTGTACACTATAAAACCCATTTGCAAGATCTAACACTGTGTAATACTGCATTTCAGGAGTTAATTTAGCAATCGGTTCAGGGTAAGAGGCCACAACAGGTGCTGTTCTAAAAACTGTCTCATTTAGTCGTCTGTAGTCAATGGTTAAACACCAAGTGATGTCTTTTTTACGAATAGGCCACACAGGACTCGAACCTCCAGTTTGGCATGGTCGAATTAACCCACGCTGTAGCAATTGGTCAATGATAACTTCTAAATCCTTTTCTGCCTCACGTGGAATTGGATACTGTTTAACATATGGGTGGTGTGAACCATCCAAAGAAACCATTAATTGTGATTTACCACAATCTAGACTATCTTTGGCCCATACATCGGCATATTCATGCCACCAAGATTCTGTATCCACAGGAGGGTGTTTGATTTTAATACCCTCATGTGGATAGACAACATGCACAGGAGGCAAATTGGAGCCTAAACCGATCCGAGTATGCTCAGAAGGGCTAGTACTCCCCTCAATATTCCAAAGCATGTGATTCATTAAATCAATGATAAACCCAAACTTTACAATATCTGGAGCTCCCAACAGAGATAACGCATCTTTTTCCAAAAACATATCAGAACGTATAGTCTTAGAGCCAATCTTCAATGTCCTAGGTTCAACATACACTGTTTTTGGCATGCCAGTAACCCCCACAATGCAAGCAGTAGTAAATTTGCCAGTTTTTGGTGTACCAGATATTAGTGTAGCAGCTGCCCCTGTATCGATTAGAGTGTTAATTTTCTCCCCATCTACCAACATAGTACACATTGGTCGTACCCATTTATCTAGATCCAGAGGCCAGTCGAGACAAAGAGGAGAGGAGAAAACACATTCCTAGCAGGAGGAGAGGGGTGGAAGGGAAGTTGTTAGAGTTGCAACAGGCGTTAAATTAGCTTGCTCTACTTGTTTTCTAAGTAACTCAACAGAATGTTGTATCTAATTTAAGGTCAGCTTGTATTTCAGAATGTTTTTCTGAAGAAGTAGCCCCATTAGTAAGAGCAGCAAGGAAAACAATTACTCTGTTAGCAGTTTATGTGATAGACTCATTAGGAAGTGAGATAAAAGCTTTGTTAATCTGGAACAGACTAGACAAATGAAATAGTTCTAACAGCTGAGAAAATGTTTGTGCAAAACCTTCTATGACAGCTGAACAGGATCCCAGACCTTTCAGAAAAATCTCTATTAATTGTGAATCCGAAGAACCCCAGCGAAGGAGTTTTCCGATCCAATGTGTGAATCTATTGAAATCCTCAATAGTACCCTTATTTATAGGAGCTTGCCCTATTTCAGATAAGATAGCCCTGGCTTCGGTCGCTTTCACAGAAGAAGGTGCTGTCATGTGTACATTAACAGGATCAGAAATAACATGTTTAGTTTTAGCCTCTATAAGGTCACTTTGCAGTTGTTTGTTAGCAGTCTTAAGGTCTTGTGTAGTATCATGCAATATGCTAGTAGTCTTTTCCTGTTTTTAGTAGTAGCCTTAAGTTTGTCATTTACCCGTTGTAACTCGTCATTGTCAAGCCTAAAACGTTCAAGGTTAGTTTTAGTCTCAGTTAATAGTCGTGCAGCCTCAGACAATTCTGCTTCTAAGTCTCGTCTCTGCTGGTGTCAATGTGAAAATGATTGTTTTACATTATGTAAAGTCATTTCCATATCATTATATTCTTTTTCTATTCTAGCATGATGTGCAGAAATTTCCTTCAATTTGTCATCTGATAACACTTTGTTAGCCTCTAATTGAGGACCACGTGTTATAGGATTACAAGGAACAATTGGCAATTCTGGATACAAATGTGTATACGTGGGAGGAGCAGAGGGGACAGAAATTGTTTGTGAAGGAAACTCAATATTTTCATTTTTATGCTCCATCCACATAGCAACGTCATCTTCATTAATTAAAGCAGAAGGAAGATCGACTAACAAGGTGGCGATCTGATACCATTTGTTTTCATGAGCAACAGGGGATTTTTTAAATATAGCACTTCCCCGAGCCTTACCTCCAAGTTTGAAAGAAGGAGAGTGCTTAGTACGCAGGCATTGTAAGGTGTTTACAGCTTGATCAAGGATTATATTTTTGGATTCTAAATTATGAACTTTATCTTGTAAGAATCCAACAGTGTGAGCTCCATTTTGTGCCTGGGTGCGGTAATCTTCTAATTGTACATGCAGCGTATCAATAAGAGAAGCTTGCAGATTAAAACTAACTTGCAACTGTTCAATCATTTGAAGGGACATCATTAGCATATCTAGTAAAGCTTGCAAACTTCTACCCTTTTTTACTTTGTCATCTTTAAGCTGCATTATTGAGGGTAATACTCGAAAAATGTCCTCTAGAAACAGCTCATCACTTATATTTTCGCCCAACTTAAATGGACTTCCATATTTTTTAATCCAACATTTTATAAATTCTTGAAACACAGAAGGGAAAGTAAACAAAACAGGGGAATTAACGGATCTCTGTTCAGTATTTAAATCAATAGGCTCACATGATCTAGATTCAAGATTACCTATCCTATTTGGAAACTTAAAGAAAGACATACTTACAAAACGAGGATCCTTCCAACAACTGAGTACACCGTGTTCTCCACTGCAAAAGACACGACTAAACCACCCAAGGACGAGGCCTCCAGAATGTCGGTTTTCGGTGATCCTTCAATATTGATAGTTATGGCTCGCTTCAGGTATGATGTGGACCTTTACCGACAAAAGGCCACTCCGGGTCATTCTAAGCTTAGTGTGTCTTTATGCAATCTATAGCTGTATACGGAGCAGATCCTTCCGTTCCCAAATTACTTATAAATACCGTTTTCCTTAACCATTCTAGATAACTTGACTATCACTAAAATAATCCAGTGTCTGAAGACCCAAAAGGCACTGTAATAATATTGTAATAAATGAAACAATGACTCAAATAAATATAAGATAAAAGTGTATTGAATGAATGTTACAGAATGCAAAAATAGTCAGTAAATAATTAATCTTACCAAATGTATTAGTGGCTACAGCATATGTCCCTGTATAGCTTTCAGATGTGTGGTGACAGCAGGCAGAGTAAGAGTAGATGAAAGAATGAATGAATGACAACATCACACTCTCTCCTTCAGTTAAATAGCCATTTTGTCCTCCATAAAGCAACCCCCACCTGTGTAATACTCCCAAAAAGGTTTTCTAACTTGTTGCATGATGTAATGTATTGAATATCTAAGTTTGGGATATACCCTAGATGGCTCTGGCTATAGTTAGCTTCAAAATTAAGTGAAGTGTTTTGTATACATTTGACTGATAACACATGTGTTTGTTCTAATTTAACTTCAACCTTTTAGCTGTTAACCTTGTGGAAATGTCATTGAAAATTTAACTTTTTCAAATCTAAGCAAAAAGGCCTGCAATATTTCATACACCTATTTTATATAGATAAATGTGCATTTATATTAGATATATATATGCACCATACCATATAATATATATATATATATATATATATATATATATATATATATATATATATATATATATATATATATATATATATAAATAGATTATGGTGGGGAAAAATTGTGATTGAAAACCCCTTCCACCTGAAGTATGTGGATAGTTAATACAATGCTAAACAAAAATCTGCACACCAGTCAAGCCATAAGACTTGCTTTTCCCACAGAAATCCCAAATCAGCAGTGATGTTACAACCGCAAAGGATTCTGGGTGGGCATATGCAAATTAGTTTAACAAAGAATCACATTTTTGCCTCATTCCATTTTAAACATGGATTCCTTTTAATTTGTGTTTGCAGTATACAACACTGGTTTTGCATCTTATCCTAAATTGTGTTCCAAGCAGTTGTATACTGCAAACACAAATTAAAAGGAATCCATGTTTAAAATGGAATGAGGCAAAAATGTGATTCTTTGTTAAACTAATTTGCATATGCCCACCCAGAATCCTTTGCGGTTGTAACATCACTGCTGATTTGGGATTTCTGTGGGAAAAGCAAGTCTTATGGCTTGACTGGTGTGCAGATTTTTGTTTAGCATTGTATTAACTATATATATATATATATATATATATATATATATTGCAAACTACACATTAAATAATGATCAACACTCCACACTCCCCCACTTGTTTTTCTTCTGTGACAAAACTAAAAAGAAAAAACAAGAGAAAAACAGAGAAAAATCAAAAACAAAACACTTGTGCCAAAGAGAAGAGAAGAGAGGGAAAAAAAATTGAATACAGCAATAATGAAAGCAAAAAAAAAAAATACATATATATTGCAAACTACACATTAAATAATGATC
>OW240914.1:261016788-261044012 GCA_933207985.1 Pelobates cultripes
AACACTCCACACAGACCATTGTAAGAAGGGAAGGGCAAGTCAATCCACTGTTTGTGTGCCACTCCAGGACCCGCTGTAGTACTGTCGCATGATGGTATTTGCGCAGATCAGGGAGCACCATGCCCGTGGCAAGCATAGGATTTCCTTTTGGAGTCTCGCCTGTCTCCCACTCAAGATTAATTTTACCATTGCGGATCTCAGCGATGTAAAGTATGCTGTCAGCAGGGCTTGTGGAATTGTCTGGTATAGATATAGGATCCGTGGTAGCACATTCAGTTTCAGGATCGCAATCCGGCCAACCCATGATATGTATGGATATGCCCATGACTTCAGATCACATATTCTTTTTAGCAATGTTAAGAAGTTCGCTCAGTATATGTCTCCCAAATCTTTGGTCAGTGATATTCCCAGGTATTTCATGTGGGTCGCGCACCATCGGAATGGGAATTGGTGTTTTAATGCGCCTGCCTTTGCCGTCGGGACTGTGATGTTGAGTACTTCAGATTTGGACATGTTAAGTTTGAATCCCGAGATCTCTCCATATGCCTCGAACATTGCGACCAATCGAGGGAGTGTTGTCTCCGGGAGTTTAATTAAAAAAATAAAAGGTCGTCTGCGTAAGCTGCTACTTTGTGTGTGGTATCCGCGCTGTTGAAGCCTAGAATCACATCTGATCTGCGTATTGCCTCTAGGAATGGCTCAAGGGCGAGGGCGAAAAGCATGGGGGAGAGTGGGCACCCCTGCCTTGTTCCATTGTGGATCGAAAAGGACTCAGTGAGCGCTCTGTTCACTCTCACCTTGGCACTGGGACATTGGTACAGCGCCCCGATCCACCTCAGCATGTTCTCCCCAAAGCCCATTTCTTTGAGTGTAGTCATGAGCAACGTCCAGTCCACCCAGTCAAATGCTTTCTCAGCGTCTGTTGATAGTAAGATGAGTTCATCCTTCGACCATTTCGCCAGGTGGTGGATGGATTGGACTCTGCGAGTGCTGTCCCTTGCCTCTTGCCCGGGAATGAACCCCGTTTGGTCTGGGTGAATTAGTTTTGGGAGTAGTCCCCTATTCTATTGGATAATATCTTGGGGAGTAGCTTCACATCTAAGTTCAACAAGGAGATCGGTCTATAGTTGCTACAGAGTTCAGGGTCTTTCCCCGGTTTAGGGAGGACTGTTATAGTGGCCGCAAGTGACTCGTGGTGAAACTGGGCTCCCGTGACAAGTGCGTTGAATGTGTTGGTGAGGTTCGGGAGCAGGATATGTTGGAATTTCCTGCAATAATCAAGGGTGAAGCCGTCTGGGCCTGGTGCGTGGCCCGTTTAGGCAGCTTTGATTGCTCCCACCACTTCTACCACAGAGATCGGTGTGTCTAAGGCCTCCGACTCCACCTGTTGTATTCATGTTGCCACGTAGGTTTCAATGTATCTCTGTATCTTATCGTGTGTCAGCTCTCTCCTCCGGGAGTGTCGGCTGTGGAATGCTGTATAGGGAGGAGTAGAAGGAGTGGATCTCCAGTGCAATTCTGTCCGGGAATTGTGTGACCATGCCATCTGTGGTTCGTAGCTTATGAACCTGGGTCATCCCCTGAGGGCCTCTGAGCATCCTGGCCAATAGCTTCCCTCCTTTATTGACATGTTGGTAGAAGAAAGCCTTCGGGTGCTGCAGGGAGTTGTAGTACGGAGCTGTGATGTGCATGAGTAGCGATCTTCGGGCTTCCAATAGTTCCTTATATGTCTCTTCAAGTTGAGAAAGTTTGTGTTGTGTCTCGAGGGCATTTATGCATACCATGAGCTCCCTCATTTGTCGCTGAGATTCATTTTTCTTTTTGGAGGCCAAGTGCATCAGCGTGCCCCTGAGAACACTTTTGTGTGCTTCCCATATTGTTGTCACGGTCTGGTCGTCTGTAGTTTCAATGCAGGTGAGGTCCTCCGAAACCCGCTCCCTCACTGATAAGTCCAGTAGTAGAGAGTCCTGAAGCCGCCACGTCCAGCTGGTTGGGCGTACCCTTGGGGAATCCATCCTCAGCGTCACTGGTCCGTGGTCCGACCAGGCTGCTGATTCAATTTCCACTTTTTGGATCGAGGTCAGTTGATTCTGTTGGATGAAGATGTAGTCGATTCTGGAGTATTGCTTATGGATCGCAGAGTAGTGGGCATATTCCTTGTCTGCAGGGTGCATTTCTGGCCAGCAGTCTACCAGTCTAAGGGTCTTGATGGCTTTCTGTATGCTTCAGAGAGCACCTTGAGTGATGCTGCTATGGCCCATGGAAGAGTTCACCAGGGGATGGAGGGGCACATTGAGGTCTCCGCCCAGGATCAATGTTCCTTCTGTGAATGATGAGAGTCTGAGGAGGGTTTTGCGTATGTATTGGGATTGGTTGTTATTCGGTACGTAGATGGTCACAAACGTGTACCTTCGGTCCTGTATGTGCCCTTTAAGAAAGAGGTATCTGCCGTTGGGGTCTGACATTCGGTCTGTTGCGTAAAATTGTAGCTTTGCATCTAAGAGGATAGCCATTCCTGCCTTATGGGTTGTCGGATGGTTACTGCAGGCTGCATTGCAGTAATGCTTGCTTTTCAGTAGTGGGGTAATTCCCTCCTTAAAATGCGTTTCCTGTAGGAAAGCTATAGAGATACATCTGGTGTATAGATCCCGTAGTAGTTGTGACCTGCGTTCCGGAATGTTTAGGCCCCTGCAGTTCAGGGACACAACGCGAAGAGGATCTGGTTCATAAACTTTGCGTGTTTGAGTAGGGCAGTCCGCAGCGACCTCCAGCGGTTCTGTTACCTACTCAGCAGGGGCCTGCTGCAGACCTGTCCCCCGCCCCCGCGCTGGCTGTGGCAGAGTGGGGGTGTGTGTTGGAGGTAGGAACGAGGGGACGAGAGAGAGGAGAAAAAAAAGAGGGGGGGTGGGTGGGAAGAAACCCCACCTCGGTGTGGGTGAGGATGTACGAGAGAGAGAGTAGAGTCTTCGTTTCTAGAAGGAGACGGTGGCGACACCTAGATCTAGGTGACGAAAGTCCCTCCTAGCAGGCAGTAGGCAGTCGGGCCAGCCAGACAAAGTCCTGCAGTGTCCAACTGTCGACTCCCCGTGGGTTGGGGATGTCCACACGAGCATGTTTAGAGTTAGTGGTAGTGCCCGAGAGATGTCCCCAGCATAGGGAGATCCCTCTTGAAGTGTGTTCGAGGTTACCCAACAGGTACTCCGCCACCATGTGAGTGTTCAGATGTCGTTTGTCTGGGTCAGTGTGATCAGTGAACCGTGTCCATAATCCTAATGTATCATTAAAATTGGTGCTATACGTTGCGCATCTGGGAAATGTCGTGAGGGGGCAGTGACGGGTCTCACCCATCTCTGTACCATGGCCAGTTATCCGGGAGTGGGAGGACTCCCACCTGAGGGGCGTGATGGAGTGTAGGTTTCCGCAGGTATATGTATAGCTATGCAGGGGTATTTGGTCTATGCGTGTCCGGTCTGGGGGTGGCTAGTTTAGTGTGTCCAAACTGAGTGTTGGTCGGGGTCATTGTGGTTAGTACGGTCGGGGTAATGATAGCCAGGGTCCGTCCTATTTTGTTGTGCGTGGGTCCAGAGGGGCAAGGTCAGGGCACTGCTCCGTAGTATGGCGTTCGTTGTGTGTCATGTGGGGCGCAAGTATGCCCAGGGGGTGATGGCAGGCACTCTCTGGCGTGTCACATAGGTAGTGATATTGTACAAATTACACATTACATACAGAAGAAATGCATGTTATACAATGTGGCCCACCTCTTTCCCCCCTAGGGCATGAAAGCAGTTGAACAGTATAACATAACATCTTACCCCCCCGTACCCCACCTTCTGTCTGTCCCTTGAACCCATCCCCCTTTCTCCACCTGTTTATATTCTACTGTTTAGAGGGAGGGGTGTTGCTACCTCTGATATCACCCATCTCCTCAACCCGACTCATTTACGGTGAAACCAGGAGTAGAGTATACAACATGTTCCCAATTCTTCCCAGTGTACTTTTTTTTGCTGCTCCCCCCACCCTCCCTTCGCATAGACCTGTATGGCTCAATCCCCCCCCACCTCGCCCCCTCCTGCTCCCCTGTAGTGCCCCACTCCCCCCGGCTTTGACCCGTGAAAGAGAGTCCTGTCTTCCATCAAGCTGGGTCATCTCAGGTGTGGGTAGTAGCTGGTATTGGCTGTTCTTAGGTGTCGGTAGGGTATCGTTTAGGCTTCCGGTTCATCATGTCATGCCAGCATTAATCCCCTTGTCCAGGGGATCCCCCCCCCCCCCATTAGGCACACCCATGCCCGCTTCCCTCCCAAACTGGACCAGTTTTTGTGTTTCCTATGTGGGCCATGGTCTCGAGATGAGGCAGCAATGGGTGGGGAGAGCAAGTAATTAACTTAAGTGCCCCAGGTGTGGTGACTATCTGCCCTGTTCCAGGTATTTGTGAGCTTGTTTCAACCCGTCACCCCACCCAAAAAGCGAAAGGTGTGGTGCATGTGCTCACCCTTATCAGCCGGCCAGATGGTAGCCTGAGGTCGGAGGGTCAAAGTGATGCTTGTATATTGTCGTGTGTTTCAGTTCCTTCTTGTGTATCTGGTACCTGGCTTTCAAACAGGGTGGTGTCCCATGGTATTCATCTATTCTTCTGGGTTGGACGGGTGTGGTGGCACGGTGTGTGGTCGGTTCACTCTAGGGCCCACCCACGAGTTCCATGGCGGCCTCTGGGGTCTGGGTTCTTGATCCAGTGGCTCCAGGATCCAATCTGGTACTGCTATGGGCGGTAAATCCAACCTTTGCAGGAAACGTGGAATTTCTTCCAGCCAGCGTGCCGCTACCCACTCATTGTGGTGTCTTACTTGGATGATGCTGAACGGGAAGCCCCATTTATAGGGGATATTATGTTCCCTTAGTGCTGTAGTGATGGGTTTGCCTCTAGTGTGGCAGGTGAGAGGTCATTAAACAAGGAGACCTCAGTGTCCTGATACCGCAATGTGGCTCGAGACCTGGCCAGTCTCATTAGGCGTTCCTTGAGGGGGAATGAGTGTAGGCAGCAAATAATGATGCTCTCACCCTGTGTCTCCATGTCAGAATGCAGTGCAGTGACTGCAGATGTGAGGGATGCCGTGAAGGTGTTCGTCAGGGATTGCAGGTCTGATTTTATGACCATGGTGGCTGCTAGTCTCCTGATCTCTGCCCCAATATCGGCCAGCGTGGGCTGTTCCTGTTCTGAGCTGGAGGAGGCCGGGGATGCGGGCGCCATCTTCGATCAATGCGCCTCGTGGTTAGACCCAAGTGGGGTATGGAGGAAGCCGTCCATCGGGCCCGATGACTGTGCCGGCAGTGCAGCCCTGGGGGTCTGTTGGTGCTCCGGTCATTTGGTGCGTCCCATTTGGGTAAGCTTATCTGCGGCAAACGGCTTTTAGGAGCGCGGTGGTGAGGAGCTCTGGGTCTAAACGTCCATGCTGCTCCGACTTCAGGCCACACCCCCTGGAATCTCTCAAATTAACATCATGTACATTTTCCATATATTGCTACTCATGTGTCCTCCTGGACTCTGTTTCATTGTCTATCTTCTTGTTCCCTAAGGACTAGTGATGTCGCGAACCCGAAATTTTCGGTTCGCGAACGCAAAAACTTCTGCAAATGTTCGCGAACCGGCCGAACCGCCATAGACCTCAATGGGCAGGCGAATTTTAAAACACACAGGGACTCTTTCTGGCCACAATAGTGATGGAAAAGTTGTTTTAAGGGGACTAACACCTGGACTGTGGCATGCCGGAGGGGGATCCATGGCAAAACTCCCATAGAAAATTACACAGTTGATGCAGAGTCTGGTCTTAATGCATAAAGGGCAGAAATCACCTAACATTCCTAAATCACAATGGATATGGATTGACACCTGACATATGGATTGACACCTGTCCTCAGAGACCATGATACACACTGACACAGAGCAGAATAGAGACTGTTCCTCCTACATCGGGTCACTTGGCAGATATGGATTGACACCTGTCCTCAGAGCCCCTGATACACACTGACACAGAGCAGAATAGGGAATATTCACTAAATGCCTATTACGGTACCTCCAGTAGTGCACAAACAACCAATCACATATCAGTTACATCCCACATATTCCCTCCCCTTATCCTGAGAGGAAACTCAATTACACATACAGTTAAAACGTACTTTCTACCCAACTTTCATAACTCTAAAACCATACATCACATTCACATAAAATTACATATTCACAATCAATCCATTCAGGGGAACAACATATTAAAAAATGGCATGAATCAGACCAGGGGTTCAAAAGCCCTCTATCAGGAGACAATGGGGAAAGTAATCCAATTATCCAGGGATAGAGGCAGACTCCATTAAGTACATGGTTGCAAAAAGACAAAAAACACTTTAAAATAAATAAAGTCACCTTTTAAACATAACACACAGACATTTCACATAGCCTCAGATAGCTGGGATCTGAGCGCACAAAACTACCGAATAGCGCTCAGATCCTATTCACACAGTTCAATTGCCATGGAGCCGAAGTCTTTAACTACACGAATGGGCTCCATGGCATAGCTATCTGGGTTAACACATTTACATAAAGTCTGGTCCATAGTCCAAAGGCAGCAGGCGGGCAGCCAGGCTCCTCCAATGCAATGTGGTGAGATTGTTATACAGGGGAATATTCAGTAAATAAGGATAAGGGGGGGACCTAATGTCCTCCCCCCCGGCCCCAACCCCTGCATGGTGGGTGGGGGCCATAAATCTCAATGGGGTGGGGACCTACTGTCCTCCCGCCCACCCCCACCCGTGAGCGGTGGGTGTGGGCCATAAAAATAATGAGGGTGGGGACCTACTGTATGATGTTGTATCGATCAGGTAGTGTAAGGGTTACGCCCGCTTCACAGTGACAGACCAAACTCCCCATTTAACGCACCGCAAACAACCGCAAACAGTCCATTTGCACAACCGCAAACTCCCCATTTGCACAAGGTTGGATACCAAGCTAGCCATGTCCCGTTCCTTGTCCTCACTGATGTCATTGAAGGTCTCTTCCTCCACCCAGCCACATACAACACCCAGGGTCCCCAAAAGGTGACAACAAGCCCCCTGGGACGCCTGCTGTGTTTGGTCTTCCACCTCCTCAAAGCCACCTTCCTCCTCTGACTCCTCTCTCTGCGTTGCCTCTCTCTGCGTTATTATAAGGTGTGTTAAGTAGTATTATTCTCATCAGTTTAATCCTAGTTATGTGCCTTTTTTTGGTTTGTTTTTTGAAACCATAGTGCAGCACCAGAGGCCCGAAAAATTAGGCATGTACACATGCCTGAAAAATTAGGTATTGTTGCAGCCGCTGCTGTAGCAGCAGCCAGAAGAATTGATGTTTGTTTCCCAGGCAGAAAGTGCCCTAAAACAGTGTTCCCCAACCCCCGGGCCGTGGACCGGTACGTGGATCAAACGTTTACCGGTCCGCGGCGATAAAAAGGTTGGGGAGCACTGCCCTAAAACATTGCGGCTTGAACCCTAGTTGGTGGCGGATAAGTCATGCAAGTCAACCGGCATTCAGAGCTAAAATACAGCAGTGTGTGGACCATTGTTAGCCCAAGGCAGCTCATCTCATCAGGCCTTTTTTAGTCGGATGTATCGCCCCACTGTCAGTCCCGTCGGGATCCATCTCTCATTCATCTTAATAAAGGTGAGGTAATCTAGACTTTTTTGACCTAGGCGACTTCTCTTCTCAGTGACAATACCTCCTGCTGCACTGAAGGTCATTTCTGACAGGACAATTGAAGCTGGGCAGACCAGAAGTTCTATCGCAAATTGGGATAGCTCAGGCCACAGGTCAAACCTGCACACCCAGTAGTGAAGGGATTCATCGCTCCTCAGAGTGTCGATATCTGCAGTTAAAGCGAGATAGTCTGCTACCTGTCGGTCAAGTCGTTCACTGAGGGTGGATCCCGAAGGGATGTGGTGATTCGTAGGACTTAAAAAGCTCCGCATGTCCTCCATCAACAACACGTCTGTAAAGCGTCCTGTCCTTGCCGGCGTGGTCGTGGGAGGAGGAGGATGACTTTCACCTCTCCCCCTGTTAGATTCCTGTTGTGCTGTGACATCACCCTTATACACTGTGTAAAGCATACTTTTTAATTTATTTTGCAAATGCTGCATCCTTTCCGACTTCTTGTAATTTGGTAACATTTCAGCCACTTTCTGCTTATACCGGGGGTCTAGTAGCATGGACACCCAGTACAGGTCGTTCTCTTTCAGCCTTTTTATACGAGGGTCCCTCAACAGGCACAACAGCATGAAAGACCCCATTTGCACAAGGTTGGATGCCGAGCTACTCATTTCCCGTTCCTCCTCCTCACTGATGTCAATGAAGGTATGTTCTTCCACCCAGCCACATACAACACCACGGGTACCAGATAGGTGACAACGAGCACCCTGGGATGCCTGTTGTGGTTGGTCTTCCTCCTCCTCAAAGCCACATTCCTCCTCTGACTCCTCTTCCTCACAATCCTCTTCCAGCGTTGCCGCAGGTCCAGCAAGCGATGCTGATAAGGATAGTTCTGGTGGTGATGGTGACCACAACTCTTCCTCTTCCTCTTCACGCTCATCTACGGCCTGATCCAGCACTCTTCGCAGGGCACGCTCCAGGAAGAAAACAAATGGTATGATGTCGCTGATGGTGCCTTCGGTGCGACTGACTAAATTTGTCACCTCCTCAAAAGGACGCATGAGCCTACAGGCATTGCGCATGAGCGTCCAGTAACGTGGCAAAAAAATTCCCAGCTCCCCAGAGGCTGTCCTAGCACCCCGGTCATACAAATATTCATTAACGGCTTTTTCTTGTTGGAGCAGGCGGTCGAACATTAGGAGTGTTGAATTCCAACGTGGCGGGCTGTCGCAAATCAAGCGCCTCACTGGCATGTTGTTACACCGCTGGATATCGGCAAAGTGCACCATGGCCGTGTAGGAACACCTGAAATGGCCACACACCTTCCTGGCCTGCTTCAGGACATCCTGTAAGCCTGTGTACTTATGCACAAAGCGTTGTACGATCAGATTACACACATGTGCCATGCACGGCACATGTGTCAACTTGCCCAACTTCAATGCCGCCAGCAAATTTGTTCTGTTGTCACAAACCACTTTGCCGATCTCCAGTTGCTGTGCAGTCAGCCACTTTTCCACCTGTGCGTTCAGGGCGGACAGGAGTGCTTGTGCGGTGTGACTCTCTGCTTTCAAGCAAGTCAAACCCAAGACGGCGTGACACTGCCGTATCCGGGATGTGGAATAGTACCTGGGGAGCTGGGGGGGGCCGTTGATGTGGAGCAAGACGCAGCAGCAGAAGACTCAGCCGAGGAGATTATGGAAGAGGATGGAGTAGGAGGAGTAGAGGAGGTGGCAGCAGGCCTGCCTGCAAGTCGTGGCGGTGTTACCAACTCCTCTGCAGAGCCACGCATTCCATGCTTGGCAGCCATCAGCAGGTTTACCCAATGCGCATTGTAGGTGATATACCTGCCCTGACCATGCTTTGCAGACCAGGTATCAGTGGTCAGATGGACCCTTGCTCCAACACTGTGTGCCAGACATGCCATTACTTCCTTTTGCACAATCGAGTACAGGTTGGGGATTGCCTTTTGTGAAAAGAAATTTCGTCCGGGTACCTTCCACTGCGGTGTTCCAATAGCTACAAATGTTTTGAACGCCTCAGACTCCACCAGCTTGTATGGTAAAAGCTGGTGGGCTAATAGTACAGACAAGCCAGCTGTCAGACGCCGGGCAAGGGGGTGACTTTCTGACATTGGCTTCTTACTCTCAGACATGTCCTTGACAGACACCTGACTGTGGGCAGATGAGCAGGAACTGCTCAAGGCGAGAGACGGAGTGGCGGATGGTTGAGAGGAGGCAAGGAGGACAGCCGTGGTTGACGTGGCTGAAGATGCTGGACCAGGAGGAGGATGGCGGCTTTGAGTTTGTGTGCTGCTTGTACTCATGTGTTGATCCCATAGGCGTATGTGATGTGCGATCATGTGCCTACGCAAAGCAGTTGTACCTAGGTGGGTGTTGGACTTCCCATGACTCAGTTTCTTTTGGCACAGGTTGCAAATGGCATCGCTGTTGTCAGAGGCAGACACACAAAAAAAATTCCACACTGCTGAGCTCTGCAATGACGGCATTCTGGTGGTGGACACAGCATGCGTTGATTGGCGTCCTGTCGGGCTGACCCCGGGTACCGATACATGCTGTCTGACTGTGCCACTAGCTCCTTGCGATGACCTCCCCCTGCTTCCAACTCGTCTCCTCCTCCTCTCTGTCTCCCCATCTGAACTTTCGCCCTGTTCTTCTTCTTGCCGAGCGGGCACCCACGTGACATCCATGGACGCATCGTCATCATCAACCGCTTCACTTGTATCTGACAACTCAGCAAAGGAAGCAGCAGCGGGTACAACATCATCATCATCACACCGTACATGTGTAATGCTGCCTGATTGAGACATATCCCTGTTATCTACATCCTCTGTCAATAATGGTTGCGCATTACTCATTTCTTCAAACGGATGTGTAAATAACTCCTCTGACATACCAAGTGAAGCGGCTGTGGTGCCAGTGTTGGTGGTGGCGGCAGGCGGATGAGTGGTATCTTGAGAGGTGCCCGAAGCTAAGCTGGAGGAGAATGTTGCGTCAAGGTTCCGAGCGGAAGCTGTAGAAGATTGGTGTCCTGTGTTAGCCAGTCAACTAGGTCCTCAGAACTTTTCAAGTTCAGGGTACCTGGCCTCTGAAAACTGGGCATTATTCTAGGGCAAAAGGGAATCACAGCACCACGACCACGACGGCCCCCGTGGGGTGGCCTGCCTCTGCCTGTCATTTTTTTTTCGATTAGTGGTACTATGCGTGCAAGCTACTGTGACACCAGATATGAGTGGCACTGTGAACTGGCAGAGTACACGCTGTAGGGCTGACACACCCGCTTTGAGACAACTGCTATTCAATCTATAACAGTGAAAAAGGTTTTTGGGTTTTTAAATGCACGCTATTGTGACACCAGTGAGTAAGTGGTGGCACTGGGCACAGTATCCACTGTGAGCCTGACACAGAAGCTGGCAGGCAGGCAACTGCAATTACATTACACAGAAAAAAAAAAGCAGACTGATGTTCTAGCCCTAAAAAGGGCTTTATGGGGTGCTGTCCTTACAGAAGAGATCAGATGAGTCCTTCAGGACTGTAGTGGACACTGTATACCCTAACCTAGCTATGCATTTCCCTATCTAATCAACAGCAGCTACACTTTCCATCCTCTCACTAAGCATGCAGCTTGAGAATGAATGTAAAATGGATGCCTTCCAGTAGGTAGGAGGGTCTGCTAGGGAGGGTGTGCTGCTAATTGGCTGGAATGTGTCTGCTGACTGTGGTACAGGGTCAAAGTTTACTCAATGATGATGAATAGGGGGCGGATCGAACCTCGCATATGTTCGCCCGCTGTGGCGAACATGCTATGTTCGCCAGGAACTATTCGCCAGCGAACCGTTCGGTGCATCACTACTAAGGACCTTTTTCCAAACGTTTTTTGGGCTTTTACCATTATCAGAATATAACTTAATATATTTTTCCATTCTGCATTGAAAAATAAACTGAGTTTTAATCAAAGGCCAGTGAATTGAATTCCCGGATTTCCAGTTTATAGCTATTTTTACTGCGGTCATTAAATGTACAAATATTATTTTCTAATTCAACTCTTCTAGCAACAAAGCTCTAATAGGCATGAGTTTGAACTAACATCCTAACCAGTTAGAAAAAAAAAAAAAAATCACTAACTTTAACCCATATTGAGTGTAACGAAGGACAATTCCACCAAATATGTAGTTGATCCCCTTTAAATCTCTTGCATCTCCTACATATATCTGTGCTATTTGGGTACATTTTAGCAATTCTAGTCGGAAACCAAATGCCATCTATTCATCTTAAATTGTAATTCATTAAGATGTAGGCAATGAATGGCACTATATGAAAACTGCAGCATTATTCCAGTCAACTTGTGAAATGTCAATATGAAAATCTTGTTCCCATATTTTAATTACAATTGGAGGTTGATCTGTCATTTTTCGATATGAGAGTTGCTTTAGTCAGAATTTTTTTATAATCCTTCTGTTGAATCATCTTTTAGAAACTTACTAGCTGGATCTAAAATACCCCTATCTACATATTTATTGAAAATGCCCTTCACGCTCAAATATTTCAAAGTTTCACTTTGATGTTTTTCATATTCTATTTGTAATTTAATAAAGGATTTTACTTCTTTCCTGTCACATATGTCTTTAATGGTTCTGATCCCTTTATTTAACCAAGAAGTCAGATCCATATCCTCAGTTAATTAACTAATACAATTCAAAGGAAAAGGCAATTTTAATTTGTAGACCTATTTTTTTCTGGTAACTTTCAATTGCTTATAATGTGGCGCAGTGCTGAACTTCCATCTAGTTTCAAAACAGATCTATTTTCATTCGAAGGGCACCAAAAAACCCAGGTAAGCTCTTTATCTAGATTACCTGCATTTTTTTCCCACTTGGAACCAACCTTCCCTTGAGCTGTCTTCTTTTTGTGTAATTGTCGAGTGCATTAATATAGCTGCCTGAGCATAATATTTTATCAATGGGATCCCTAGACCTCCTTTCTCTTTATTTTTTATTTTTTTTTAACTTTGAATCCGAACTCTTGCCTTCTTGCCCAACCATATAAAGCGGTTAAAGGCCACTTGTATTAGTTCAAGCCAGGGCATTGGAGCCATTAAAGGTAGCATTTTAAATATATATAAAAACTTTGGAAGAACGTATGATTTTATTAAATTTATTCTGCCCCACCATGATATTTCTAGGACTTTCCATTTTTTTAACTTCTTGTTCGTCTGTCTTATTAATGGTAATAGATTCATCTCCATCCAATTTGTAAAACCATACTGTCAATCTAGATGGGTAATTTCCTCAGCCTTTAAGTTTCTAGCTAATGCTCCTGATTTTACCAAGTTCAACTTATAGTTTGAGACTCTACTGTAACATTCTATAGATTTCATAATTCTCGGTAATGAATTTAATGGGTCTTCAACTATTAATAAAGTATCATCCGCGTAGAGTTTATTTTTTGTTGGTTTGAGAGTCTATCACCTTTAATGTTTTGATTATTCCTGATGTCCATTGCTAATGGTTCCAAAGAAAGTATATACAATATAGGTGAAAGCAGGCATCCTTGCCTAGTCCCATTTGTATACACTCAGATCTGACTCCTGTACCTATGAGAAACAGTATATAGACACTGAAAGTGCCTTAAAAAGTGAACAAATACTTATCTTAAGAATCAAGTGTAACAGACTCCCAAGTCACTACACAGAGAAAATTACCTTTAAACAGCAAGAGTACAAAACAACCAAAGATATTTGGGATACGACTGAATCTAAAAAAAAAAAAAAAACTTACATAGTGTAATTAAATTTTAATTCAATTTTAAAAAACAAATGATAATGAAATGCACTCACAAAGTTACGTGAAAAAGCGCTCAAGGGTGCCCCCCCTGATAGCAATGGGGGTCTAAGTGATCCCTCCTCTTGTTCCACCGATGAACACACAATGCAGGATTCCAGGGATGACAGAAAAAAAAACATTGGCAGCAACAGGATATAACTGATGGGATAAATTTCCATATGTATAGGAAATTAATAAACTATGTATGGTGTCAAAAATAGTTGTGTCCTCTTAATCAATCATCATCTAAATAAATCATTGCATGAGAATTTTTTTTTTAAAGTGCATTTGCTTGTTAAAGATGTTAAGATGTTGAATAAATTCAATATAAGTGAAAACAGAAGTGACATATATACACATCCATATTTCTATAATATATATTGTATATATCATTTTATGACCACAAGTGAATGCAGATATACATCTGTATTTATGGTAACCAATGTTATCATTAGCTACTTAATTATCAGATATCAGGAAGAAAAATATTATTGATGTTCAGAACCACAGAGAGAGTAGAGGTACTGTTCTATGTCAGAGCATGAATTTATAAGTCCCCTGGAGAGATTAAGGGAACATAAGAAAAGAAACAGCATACAGATTATAAAAATGGCTAGTGATGACTATAAAAAGCAGACTAAATCAATATCAACGTTCAGCCCTTTGGGCTCCAACTTTTTCAATTTATGAATCCTAAAGATTTCTCGTCTAGAAAGTTGTTGGACTCTATCCCCTCCACGCCGATGTGGGAGGACCCTTTTGATACCGGTACAGCTAAAATCCTTCAGAGAGAAGGAGGGACATGCATTACAATGTACCGGGACCGAGTGGGTTATAAGTCCCTTCTTGATGTTATTCAAGTGTTCCACAAGTCGAACTTTAAGGGTTCGTTTGCCACACGGATATTGGAGTAAGCCACACATATTGTTTGCCACACGGATATTGGAGTAAGCATTCGACAAAGTCCGTGTGTCATCCTATTTCAGATTTAATATGGAATATTTCCCCAGTTACATAACTAGAGAATATGTTGGACCTCTCTAAGGAAGTCATCCGGCAGACTTTACATAAGTTGCAACCTCTAAAGGATCCTCTATCCCTCCCTTTGGAATCTAATTTTATGGCATGACTTGGAGCCAACAAGTTTTTTTTTAAATTCTGACTCTTTCTATAAATTATCTGGGGATGATTTGGTAAATGAGCCCCCAGTACTGGATCCTGTATTAATATGGACCAATGACTTTCCAAGCCTCTCCTGATCTTATGATGGTCTGTATTATATTGGGTCAGAAAAGCAGACCTAAATGAATTTGCAGATAAATTACATTTTGGTTTATCTATTTGAAGATTATTCCTCTGTTTGGGTCAAATGGCGTATTTCTTTTTCCAGGGCATTACTCTCATAACCCTTCTCCAGCAGTTTATTTTTAATATGGTGGGACTGAACTAGAAAGTCTTGATCGTGAGAACAAAAGACGTGTAAATTGACTCCTAGCTATTGCTTTCAACCAAAGTTTGTGATGGCAACTTTTTGATTCACAAAGCTGTTGCCATCTGTAGGTTTAAAATAACATTTGGCTCGGATATGACTCCCTATGATGAATAATGTTAAATCCAAAAAATTGATTTCCCTTTTGTTCCACACGGGCGTGATGACTAAATTGTACTGGTTGGAGTTTAAAAAAAAAAAATCTAAAAACTCAAAAAAAGACCCTTTCCAAATTATAACCACATCATCAATATAACACCGCCAGAGCACCAAGTTTTCCCTCCAGTCATGACCAGACCATACAAAAAGTTCTTCCCATCTCCTAACATAGAAACATAGAATGTGACAGCAGATAAGAACAATTCGGCCCATCTAGTCTGCCCGATTTTCAAAATACTCTCATTAGTCCCTGGCCTTATCTTATAGTTAGGATAACCTTATGCCTACCCCACACATGCTTAAACTCTTTTACTGTGTTAACCTCTACGACTTCAGCTTGAAGGCTATTCCATATACCCACTACCCTCTCAGTAAAGTAATACTTCCTGATATTTTAAAACCTTTGTCCCTCTAATTTAATGTCCTCTTGTTGTGGTAGTTTCTTCTTTTAAATATAGTCTCTTCCTTTACTGTGTTGATTCCCTTTATGTATTTAAATGTTTCTATCATATCCCCCCTGTCACATCTTTCCTCCAAGCTATACCTGTTAAGATCCTTTAACCTTTCCTGGTAAGTTTTATCCCGCAATCCATGAACCAGTTTAGTAGCCCTTCTCTGAACCCTCTCTAAGGTATCAATATCCTTCTGAAGATACGGTCTCCAGTACTGTGTACAATACTCCAAGTGAGGTCTCACCAGTGTTCTGTACAATGGCATGAGCACTTCCCTCTTTCTACTGCTAATACATCTCCCTATACAACCAAGCATTCTGCTAGCATTTCCTGCTGCTCTATTACATTGTCTGCCTACCTTTAAGTCATCAGAAATAATCACCCCTAAATCCCTTTCCTCAGATGTTGAGGTTAGGACTCTATCAAATATTCTGTACTCTGCCCCTGGGTTTTTACATCCAAGATGGATTATCTTGCACTTATCCACATTAAATGTCAGTTGCCACAACTCTGACCATTTTTCTAGTTTACCTAAATCATTTGCCATTTGGCTTATCCCTCCTGGAACATCAACCCTGTTACATATCTTAGTATCAACAGCAAAAAGACACACCTTACCATCAAGACCACCTGCAATATTACTAATAAAAATATTAAAGAAAATGGGTCCAAGTACAGATCCCTGAGGTACCCCACTGGTGACAAGTCCAAGCTTCGAATATATTCCATTAAGTACAACCCTCTGTTGCCTGTCACTCAGCCACTGCCTTACCCATTCAACAATATTGGAATCCAAACTTAAGGATTGCAGTTTATTGATAAGCCTTCTAAGTGCAACAGTGTCAAAAGCCTTACTGAAATCTAGGTAAGCAATGTCTACTGCACCACCCTGATCTATAATTTTAGTTACCCAATCAAAAAAATCAATAAGATTAGTTTGGCATGATCTCCCTGAAGTAAACCCATGTTGTCTCTGATCTTGAAATCCATGTGTTTGTAGATGTTCATCAATCCTATCCTTTAACATGGTTTCCATCACTTTCCCCACTACTGAAGTAAGGCTTACTGGCCTATAGTTGCCCGACTCCTCCCTATTTCCTTTCTTTTAAATAGGCACAACATTCGTTAACTTCCAATCTTCTGGGACATCTTCTGGGACTACTCCTGTTAATGATTGGTTAAATAAATCTGTTAATGGTTTTGCTAGTACACCACTAAGCTCTTATAATAGCTTTGGGTGTATTCCATCAGGTCCCATTGACTTATTTGTCTTTACTTTGACAGTTGAAATAGAACCTCTTCCTCTGTAAACTCACGTGTAATAAATGACTCATTTATCCTTTTTCTTGACTGAAGTCCCTTTCCTTCATTTTCATCTGTAAATACAGAACAAAAATATTAATTGAGGCAGTCAGCTAGACCTTTATCCTCTTATACATACCTTTCTTGTTTTTAATCTAACTAATCCTTGTTTTACTTTTTTCTCATTTATGTATCTAAAAAATGTTTTGTCCCCTTTTTTACGGACTGCTATTTTCTCTTCTGTGTGTGATTTGGAAGCTCTTATAACTTGCTCAGCCTTTTTCTGCCTAATCTTATAGATCATTTTGTCTTCCTCACTCTGGTTTTTTTATAATTACTAAATGCTAACTTTTTGTTTTTAACTATTTTGGCCACATCTGCGGAGTACCACAGTGGTTTCTTGAATTTTTTGCTTTTACGGACAAGCCTAATGCAATTTTCTGTTGCCTTCAATAGTGCAACTTTTAAATAATGCCATTTCTCTTGGACTCCATTTAAATTGCTCCAGTCTGATAATGACTCCTCTACAAATATACCAATTTTAGAAAAGTCTGTTTTTCTAAAGTCTAAAACTTTTGTTTGTGTGGTGTGACTCAGTCACTGTTCTTATATTAAACCACACTGACTGATGATCACTGGATCCTAAACTCTTACCTAAGGTAATATCTGATACCAAATCTCCATTTGTTAACACTAAATCTAGTATGGCCTCTTTACGAGTTGGCTCCTCAACAACTTGTTTTAGAATCAATCCCAGTAGGGAGTTTAGAATATGTGTGCTCCTGGCACATGTAGCTAATTTTGTTTTCCAATTTACATCAGGAAAATTAAAGTCACCCATGATGATAGCTCAAATGACAAGGGGAAGTTATTTCCTCAACTAGTAGATTATCTAACTCTTCAATTTGTCCTGGGGGCATATAAATCACACCTATACGAGTTACTGTGTGATTACCAAATTCTAACGTAACCCAAACGGACTATATAAATACAAAAAAAGAAAAGAAAAAAAAACTACCATAAAGTGTCTCAACATTTTGGTAATTATAGTCACAATGAAATGGGCATAAAAATAACTTTATGGATATATTAAAATGTAAAATAGAAAAGATAAAAGCAAAACAAAAAGCACAAGGCTACACAATAATATGTCCTATAAACTAGTTGGGGTATTAAACCTCCAATAGAACCAATAGCAAGAGAAGGGTTGCTTCAAATAAATAACTACTTATTGGTGTAAAGTCAAACTACTTGCTATGAACAATGTAACTGAATTCTAAATAGAAAAGTGGGATACTAGTATCTTCAAAACTCTTCCTGCAGAACAGGGTAGGTTGAATATAGATGAAATGCCTCTAGTGCACAAAGGGTTAAACAGCACAACAGTTGGTTGCAATGGTTAATAGAAAAGAGACAGGGAATACCTATAAAATAAAGAGGTATAGGAGACAGTTGCAAGCTAGGTTAGATATAATGGTCAGTAGAAATATAGAGACTATAGGTAATCCTGACGCTTGGTAGCAAGAGAGATGTAAATGCAAAGAGATACTTTAATAGTAAAAAGTTAAGCCACTTTCTATAAACAATGTCATTGAATTCAAGATGGGAGGGTGGGTATTAGTATCCTCTGAACTCTGCCTGCAAAACAGGGTCTGCTGTATATAGATAAAGTACCTCTAATACACAAGAGGTTAAACAGCACACCAATATGGTTGCAATAGTTAATAAAGAAGAGGCAGAGAATACCTGTAAATAGGGAGGTATAGGAGGCAGTAGCAAGCTAGGATTAGATGCAATGATAAATAAATAGAGATGTAGAAAATATAGATAATCCTGATGCTTGTAAGATAGAAAATCTAAGTGCCTTCGAGGGCACCCCTTAATAAATGCCTATACTATATAACTCAACCCCCCAAAATGGAATAAAGAGAGAGGATAGGACAAGTAAAAAGAATGCCTAGTTGTAAAAGCAAGAACGCTAGTCAGACTGCAGCTGAATAAGTGCAGCAGCAGCGGAATGTCAAGCTAGGTTTCCTGAGCCCCTGACACACACGTTTCATCTGGGTTACTCATCAGAGGGAAACTGAAGACAGGTAAGTGTTGAACTTTTAAATATGAAAGTAACCAATAGGGTTAGGAGGGAGGGGCTGTAATTGCCACACTTCTAATTGTTAACCCTATCAGTGCGGAATTAGAACAATGTGACGATAAATATGTATAAGGATAAAGTAGAAGCTAATACAAAAGTTAGTATGGGAAAGGAGATAAATTTTAATATAGGACAAAACGAATGGAGGATAGAATAGAAATACTACATAATTAATATGACCAAGTATGGAGAAAAATAAACATTTATAAGTGTCTGTATCTATTAATAGTGCTCAGTGGTGGCTATAGATGGCTAAAATAGTAATAGGGTAGGAAACTAAATAAAAGCAGCTTAATGGTGCTACTAATTAGCCATTTAGAATATGTAGTCACCTGGAATAGAAGCACTATCATACTAGATATCACACTAAGTAGTGGGTAATGTAAAAGATCTAAGTCCATTAATATGCTAAAAGATTGGTGTCATTTTTACCAGAATACAAATAGACGTGTGCTACAACATGTCAATTCCTTAACAAATCTTAACATTTCCACACCAGTTGCCAACCACATTAGAAACTTCCACAATATGGATCCGACTAATCTGAATTTCCAAATCCTGGAACATATTCATTTAAAC
The DNA here is from genome assembly GCA_933207985.1 of Pelobates cultripes. Lineage (NCBI taxonomy): Eukaryota > Metazoa > Chordata > Amphibia > Anura > Pelobatidae > Pelobates > Pelobates cultripes. Next base: position 261,036,421 of record OW240914.1, read on the forward strand.
ACAAGAAAAGGGAATTTTAACCTCACACTACTCAAGAAAGAATCTAGATGGATACATCAATTTAAAACACTAGCTCCTCATGGTCTTAATGAAGAATTTAATATTACTCCCTTCATTCATAAGTAACATTTCTTCCAACTTAGCCAGTAATTTTGGTGGCTGTGTATCCTAAATAGTTTGCTATTTGCATCACTAATTGGTCTTCATTTTTATGTCTCCACTTGTAGTCACTACTGATTACTGTATCAATGATTGATCAAGACATGGCCAATTATGCATTATCATTCTTTATACTTTATCCCCCGTTTATTTATTATTTATCAATTTTGAATCTATTTGTATTCTGGTAAAAATGACACCAATCTTTTAGCATATTAATGGACTTAGATCTTTTACATTACCCACTACTCGTTCTTAATGTGATATCTAGTATGATAGTGCCTCTATTCCAGGTGACTACATATTCTAAATGGCTAATTAGTAGCACCATTAAGCTGCCTTTATTTCGTTTCCTACCCTATTACTATTTTAGCCATCTATAGCCACCACTGAGCACTATTAATAGATACAGACACTTATAAATGTTTATTTTTCTCCATACATGGTCATATTAATTATGTAGTATTTCTATTCTATCCTCCATTCGTTTTGTCCTATATTAAAATTTATCTCCTTTCCCATACTAACTTTTGTATTAGCTTCTACTTTATCCTTATATACATTTATCGTCACATTGTTCTAATTCAGCACTGATAGGGTTAACAATTAGAAGTGTGGCAATTACAGGCCCTCCCTCCTAACCCTATTGGTTACTTTCATATTTAAAAGCTCAACACTTACCTGTCTTCAGTTCCCCTCTGATGAGTAACCCAGATGAAACGTGCGTGTCAGGGGCTCAGGAAGCCTAGCTTGACATTCCGCTGCTGCTGCATTTATTCAGCTGCAGTCTGACTAGCGATCTTGCTTTTACAACTAGGCATTTTTTTTGTCCTATCCTCTCTCTTTATTCCTTTTTGGGGGGTTGAGTTATATAGTATAGGCATTTATTAAGGGGTGCCCTCAAAGGCACTTAGATTTTCTATCTTACAAGCATCAGGATTATCTATATTTTCTACATCTCTATTTATTTATCATTGCATCTAATCCTAGCTTGCTACTGCCTCCTATACCTCCCTATTTACAGGTATTCTCTGCCTCTTCTTTAACTATTGCAACCATATTGGTGTGCTGTTTAACCTCTTGTGTATTAGAGGTACTTTATCTATATACAGCAGACCCTGTTTTGCAGGTGGTGTTCAGAGGATACTAATACCCACCCTCCCATCTTGAATTCAATGACATTGTTTGTTTATAGAAAGTGGCTTAACTTTTTACTATTAACCCCTTAAGGACACAGCTTCAGAAGCTTGACTTACGCTTAATGACACAAGCAATTTTTGCATTTTCTTGCTGTTTGCGTTCAACTGCAATTTGCATCTCTCTCATTTATTGCACCGACACATATTATATACTGTTTTTAAAGGACAAAGGGCTTTAAATTTGATAACATATATATATATATATGCTTACTACTTATTATAAAAATAATACAAAAAATGCAAAAAAATGAAAAATATTGTTTTTTTACAGTTTTTGCAATAATAATATGTGTGCATAAATTAGTGCAGGTTAAGGAAGTAATTTAAAAATAAATTTATTTATTTGTTCTGATTTACAGAATATATAATGTGTCTGGGATTTTAAGTTTTTTTGGTAGTTACAGGTCACAAAGCACAAGGAGTAAAATAAAATTTTAATGTGGAGCGATTTTAGAATTTGGTATGTTTGTCTTGTAAGCTTAATAGCCATAAAAGAAAACAAAATTGCCACACAAAAGTATATATTTATATAAAGTAGACATCACGGGCTATTTACCTAAGGTTGTTTTGACACTTTCTACGTAGCCATATTACCGCCAACCTCTGCTAAATATTGGAGTAAAATTGTGTTCTTTTTGGTTTTTGGCACACAAACTTATAACAGAGAAATTCTCGTGTATATTTTTTAAAGTTGGTGTGTGCTATTCCTGTACAAAGTTTTATTTTGTGTTCAGTTATATCTGCTGAGTAAAATGACACCCCCATTGTATGTCTTTTGCACTATTTCGTGAAGTTACAGTGCCATACAGGATACCTGTCCTTTTCAGTATTCACAGTAGAATTTTGAGAGATGAATTTAATGAGCCTTAGCTTCCATTTGGGGTATTATAACAGTTTGACTGTTCAAAACCCCCCCACAAAGGCCTACCATTTGTAAAAGTAGACACTCCAGGGTATCTTATAAGGTGCATATTGTGCCTTAACATGCCCCCATTTTTTCACCAATATATGCCAAAGTATGTGGTAAAAAAAAATTTTGTGCATTTTTTACATACGGATTGCATTTTTGCTGGGCGTTTTGTATATTTCATATGTGCCACTAAGTTCAAACCCCCAAATTATGCTCAGCTAAGTCTTCTGAGTAAAATGACACCCCATATGAATGTCTTTGGCACTATTTCGTGAAGCTACAGTGCCATATAGGAAACCTGTCCTTTACAGTATTCACAGTAGAATTTTGAGAGACGGATTTAATGAGCCTTAGCTTCCATTTGGGGTATTATAACAGTTTGACTGTTCAAAAACCCCCACAAAGGCCTACCATTTGTAAAAGTAGACACTCCAGGGTATCTTATAAGGTGCATATTGTGCCTTAACATGCCCCCATTTGTTCACCAATATATGCCAAAGTATGTGGTAAAAAAAATTTTGTGCATTTTTTACATACGGATTGCATTTTTGCTGGGCGTTTTGTATATTTCATATGTGCCACTAAGTTCAAACCCCCCAAATTATGCTCTGCTAAGTCTTCTGAGTAAAATGACACCCCATATGAATGTCTTTGGCACTATTTCGTGAAGCTACAGTGCCATATATAGGAGACCTGTCCTTTACAGTATTCACAGTAGAATTTTGAGAGATGGATTTAATGAGCCTTAGCTTCCATTTGGGGTATTATAACAGTTTGACTGTTCAAAAAAAACCCACAAAGGCCTACCATTTGTAAAAGGAGACACTCAAGGGTATCTCATAAGGTGCATATTGTGCCTTAACATACCCCAATTTTTTCACCAATATATGCCAAAGTATGTGGTAAAAAATTATTTTGTGCATTTTTTACATACGGATTGCATTTTTGCTGGGCGTTTTGTATATTTCATATGTGCCACTAAGTTCAAACCTCCCAAATTATGCTCAGCTAAGTCTTTTGAGTAAAAATACACCCCAATGAATGTCTTTGTCACTATTTTGTGAAGCTACAGTGCCATATAGGAGACCAAGCCATATCCGTTTTTACCAAACTTTGAATTTTGACGCTGGGCCTATATGCAATTTCCAAGCATCTTCACAGGTTTTAAATTCAATCTACCCCACAAAGGCCTACCATTTCTTAAAGTAGACACCCCAGGGTGTTTCAAAAGGTATAGTTTGAACCTTAGCGTGGGATCATTTTTCCGCTAGCTTGTACCAGATGTAGTGGTAATAAGCATTTTTTCTGCCTTTTTGACATACAAAGTGAGTTTGCGCAGCATATTTTGTAAACCTTATGTGTGCTACGACTGTATAATACTTCATATGTTGCTCAGCTATGTCGGCTGAGTACAGCAATACCCCTGTATGTACCTTTGCCAGGTATGTGTGGACATTGGAGGGGCACATTTGGGACACAGCCATTCCAGTTTTTTTTTCAAACTTTGAATTTTTATGCTGTGCCTATGTCCCATTTTAGAGTATTTTACCAGGCTATATAATCCAAATTCCCCATAAAGCCATACCATTTCTTAAAAAAGACATCCCAGGGTATTTCAAAAGGCATATTTTGAACCTTAGTGTGGGATCATTTTTCCGCTAGCTTGTACCAAGTGTAGTGGTAATAAGCATTTTTCTGCCTTTTTGACATACAAAGTGAGTTTGCGCAGCATATTTTGCAAACCTTATGTGTACTATGACTGTATAATACTTCATATGTTGCTCAGCTATGTCGGCTGAGTACAGCAATACCCCCGTATGTACCTTTGCCAGGTATATGTGGATGTTGAAGGGGCGCATTTGAGACGCAGCCATTCAGTTTTTTCTAACTTTGAAGTTTTACGCTGTGTCCATGTTCCAATTTGGAATAGTTTAGACGGTTGGTTATTGAAACTTCCCCACAAACACATACTATTTATTAAAGAATACACCCTGGGGTAATTCAAAAGGCATATTTTGAACCTTGGCGTGGGATAATTTTTTTCTCTAGTTTGTTCCAGGTGTAGTGGTAATGAGCGTTTTTAAAATGTATTTTTTAACTTTTTATAACTTTTTTACTTTTAAAAACTAGTTTTTAAACTTTTGTTTTGCTTATAAATTTTTTTTAAACTTTCCTAAACTTTCTTAAAACTTTTTTACAGATTTAACATTTTTCTAAGCTATTTTTTTTACTGTTAACCCCTAACTAGCAGTACGCATCACTAACAGTAAATTCCCCATTTTCCCATAACTCCCACCCACCCCAGCTAGCAAAATATAGAGTTATAAAATATTTAAATTAATTAATTAAATAAATTGAACCCCTGAGGGTTAAAAAAAATAAATAAAAGTTAATCCTCAGGGGTTAAAAAAAATTAGAGCACAGTATAATACTGTGATCTCTATTTGATCGCTGTAGGCAGTGATCGACTGGCAGGGAAGGGGTTAATTTTTATTTGGACTAGGTAAAGTGTGTTTTTTGTTTTTATTACTTAAATGTTATTAAAACATTTTTTAAGCTTAATTTTTAACTTTTTAAAGTTTCTTTTAAAACTTTTTTTTAACGTTAACCCCTAGTTAGCCTAACGTCAAATCCCCAATTCCCCACTAACTTCCACCTACCCCAGCTATCTAAATATATAATTTAAAAATAATTTAATTAATTAATTTAATTAATTTAACCCCTGAGGGTTAAAAAAAAAAGAATTAACCCTCAGGGGTTAAAAAAAAAAATCAGATCATAGTAAAATGTAATCCCTGCCAATTGATCACTGTAGTCAGTGATCAATTGGCAGGGAATGGGTTAATTTTTTATTAAAATGGGTAAGGGGGGGACACTTTAAATTAACTTTATTTTTTTTAACAGCAGGGGGCAGGATCAGCACTGATCCGGCTCCCTGCACTTCACACAGAACCCGGAAGTGCAGGGAGCCGGTAGGTAAGTATTACAGAGCACATGTGCTCGCTCCGACTTGTGGTCAGAGCGAGCACATGTGCTGGGCAGCTTGACCGGGTGCTCCCGGTATGCCTCCAATGCAGAGGCATACCGGGAGCACCATTAACCCCGCGATCGCCGCGATAGCGGCGATCCGGGGTTAATTTTACCGCGTGACGGACGAGGTCCGTCACCCGTCGTTAAGGGTCTCCCCTGTGTGACGGACCTCGTCCGTCACCCGTCCTGAAGGGGTTAAAGTATCTCTTTGTATTTACATCTCTCTTGCTACCAAGCGTCAGGATTACCTATAGTCTCTATATTTCTACTGACCATTATATCTAACCTAGCTTGCAACTGTATCCTATACCTTTTTATTTTATAGGTATTCCCTGCCTCTTTTCTATTAACCATTGCAACCAACTGTTGTGCTGTTTAACCCTTTGTGCACTAGAGGCATTTCATCTATATTCAACCTACCCTGTTCTGCAGGAAGAGTTTTGAAGATACTAGTATCCCACTTTTCTATTTAGAATTCAGTTACATTGTTCATAGCAAGTAGTTTGACTTTACACCAATAAATAGTTATTTATTTGAAGCAACCCTTCTCTTGCTATTGGTTCTATTGGAGGTTTAATACCCCAACTTGTTTATAGGGCATATTATTGTGTTGCCTTGTGCTTTTTGTTTTGCTTTTATCTTTTCTATTTTGCATTTTAATATATCCATAAAGTTATTTTTTATGCCCATTTCATTGTGACTATAATTACCAAAATGTTGAGACACTTTATGGTAGTTTTTTCTTTTCTTTTTTGTATTTATATAAATTCACCATTTAAGGGTTACCCCCCCATTTTGTTTCTACCCATATTCGTGCCTCATATTTATATCCAGGCTCTTTTTTTAATTTTTTTATTTACCAAACGGACTCTATGTTCTCCTCACTAACTTATACTAGGCTAGATGTTATGCATCCTTCACATACAGGGCCACCCCTCCCCCTATCTCTTCTATATAAAGAGTACCCTGGTATTGCTTTGTCCCAGTCATTTTTCTCATTATACCATGTCTCAGTAACAGCGACTAAATCTACACTATCAGTTACCATTATTGCCACAAGTTCATGGATCTTATTCCCTAAACTGCGAGCATTTAACACACTTGCTACAGGCACCTTCTGTCCTTGTTTTGGGGGAGAATTGGATTGAGGTTTTATCACCCTTTCCCCCCCTCCTAGTTTAAATACATCCTAGCAAAACCTCTGAACTGCTCACTGAGAACATTTGTTCCCTTTTGAGAAAGATGCAAACCATCTTTTTTGTACAGCTTATTTCCATTCCAAACAGAGCTACCATGAGAAATAAAGCCAAATCCTTGCTCTCGACACCATTCACCAAGCCACAAATTAAAGTCCCTAACACGCATCCGCCTGTCATTCTGAGTATTATGCACAGGCAGAACTTCAGAGAATGACAGTGTGGAAGCAACCTGCCGTATATCATTGGCAAAAACACTAAAAACTTCCTTAACCTCTGAAGCCTCATTGCAAGCCAAGTCATTTGTCCCTAGATGGACAATTCCCCTTCCTGCTTTGCTTGCCTAACAATATTACAGATACGTCTCCTGTCTCTGTGAGCAGTAGCTCCGGGAAGACACCTCACAAGAACACCATTGTCCATCTCCACACCTCTTATGATGGAATCCCCCAACAACAACTGCTTTCTATTAGGCCTCACCATAGTCTCCAAGTCGGTCTCCACAACACCACTAGCCTCAGTGCCTCTCTCCACAACACCATTACACTCTGAAAGTGCAGAAAATGAATTCTGTAGAACAGACTGTGCAATATGCCTTTTATCCACAACTTTAAGTCTACCAGATCCTACAGTAATCCATCTGCCATTCCTAGTATGTCTCTGCGGCAGTGGCTTTGCAGCAGTTCCAGTCTGAGTTTGCTCACCAGATAATTTACAAATCTCAGACTTCAAAAATACAATCTCCTGCCGCAAGATGGACAACTGTCTACAGATTAGACAACAACCAAATCTCCAAAAAGTAGACCGTGAAACAAATGCATAGCAACTATTACACTGAACTAAGTCTGCCATTCCAATGAGGAAAATAATTTAACTCAAACTAATCTTAAATTTTTTATTTATCCTCCTGAATACCTCAGATTACCTCCAGTTTATCTCCAGAATATCTCCAACTACACACTGAGAAGCAACACTTAGATGAAGCAACCAAGCTATGTTAGCCAAGCTAATGACAACAACCCTTATATAACTCCTAAAATTAACAGCCACTAGGAATGTTTAACACCTGGGTAGGCCTCTGCTTATTTGCAAACAATA
>OW240914.1:261044471-261063460 GCA_933207985.1 Pelobates cultripes
TGGGGGCAAACTTGGTTCCCATGGCGCTACCCGTGATCTGTAAATAAAAAAACTCCATTGAAAAATAAATAATTGTGCTCCAAAATAAACTTAACGGAAAGTAAAATAAATGGTTTTTAGACTGCTTGGAAGATCGCGATCTTTAGTCATAAAATAATCAATGACCTCCAGCCCAAGTTGGTGGCTGATGATCATATATAATGACGTGACATCTTAGGTCGCCCAACTGTATTCTGGATTCCATTAAATATTCTCTATTTCCTGCAAAAATGACTTTGTATCTTTAACGTAAGGTGGTGCACTTTGAGCATATTTTTGTAAATAGGAATCCGCAAAGGCAGATAAATTGGCGGTAATTGAATGCCTTCCAATAATAATTGGGCGACCAGGGGGGTTGGGAAACCGTTTATGTGTTTTGGGGAGGAAATAAAAAATGGGAGTAATTGGATGTTTTTGGAACAAAAAAATAAAATTTGGAGATGATACTATTATCCTTGGCTTCCTCCAATATGTTTTTCAATTCTAAATTAAATTGACAGATTGGATAAGTTTTCAAGACAATGTATGTTTTCTTATCATATTTGATGATTCCTCCAGATAGTAGGTTGTAGTCACCAAAACAATTCCTCCCCCCCCCCCCACCCCCCTGTTGGCCTCCCTAATAACCAAATCGTCTCGTCCTTTTGGGTAAGGTTATAAGTGGAATTTTTTTTTTTTTCGTCTGTTCTGTGTTAAAGATTGGAATCCCGAATCTGCCATACGTTCAAATATTTCCAAATAAGGGCATCTGCTCTGAACAGGAAAAAAAGTGAGATCTTGGTTTAAACTTATGATTAGATAGTATTTCTACTCTTTGGGTATTTGTATCCACTGGAGAAGGGTGTAAGAGAAAATGCCTCTGGATAGTCATGGAGCGAATATATTTTTCAAGGTCAATATATATATTGAAATCATTAGCAGTCTTATTGGGGGCAAATTTTAGCCCTTTTGAGAGAACATTAATCTCATCGTCTGATAATGAAATATCGGTCAAATGAAATATGCCCTTCTCCATTTCTTTTTTCCCCAGGGGATAAGGAATGTAGGGAATGATGTTCAGTCCTCCATCCTCATCCTCTTTTGAGGGCAGTCTTGTTGTAATAGGGAGAATCGATTCGGATGTTTCTGCTCTGGGATGAAAATAATTGGTATTTTTCTCCCTCGGGCCTTTCGAACGCCCCTGAAAATTTGATTCTTGTTCAGTAAATTGTGTATTAACTCTCTCAGGGTTAGATTTACTTCTTACAACCTGACTATAGGTATGTGTCTCTCTATTTACCTCAGGGGATAGTCTCCTCCCATATTGGAGGCGAGACTTCTCATGGGTTGTGGTCATGTTAAAATGATATGAATACCCTTGTTGAGAAGTATGTGGGCGGTTAGCATTAATCTGGTTATCTTTAATTGTAGAGTTCTTTCTCCTACGGGGAGATGTTGTAGGAACAGTTTTTCTATAGGTATGGGGTTGTATTTTTCTCCAAGATAATTTATTTTGTGTGAAGATATTAGTTTTTATCTTCCTTGTCCCTTTTATATTTCTTGTTTTTGGTTTCTGCTATTTTCTCATCTAAATTCTTGATATTATGTAAAATTACTTCCCTCTCTTTGAAATCCTTGTTCTCTGTGTCTAAAGAAAAGTTAACCTCTAAGGCATTTAGTTCCCCTTCTAGATTTTTTGGCTGTCTCAAACGTTTAATGATCAATTGTATCAGTTGGAATGAGCAATTAGTAAGAATCTCATCCCATTCTTGCAAAAACCTAGGGTCTTCCAGTCCAAAGGCTGGGTACTTATCAACTCCTAAACCTCTCGGTATTAAACCCTCTTTGAGGTAGTTATCTAGAAAAGCCACTTCCCACCATTTTTTTTATTTTGGTTTAAAATATTCATCCGTTCCTTTAAGTGGTTGTGGTTTATCCCATTCTAGAAACATAGCCTCAAATATCTTTCTACGGTTATGGTGTAAATAGGACAAAAAATTTACATTTGTGGCCATTGTTGCAATAGACAATGTGTACAATGCTGGGTACAGCCGAATAGAAAAATAGTATATAGACATCGAATATGCCTTACAAAGTGAAGTACAAAACAACCAAAGATATTTGTGATACGGCTGTGAATCTAAAACAAACAAAAACATACACAGTGTAATACAATTTTAAAAAACAAATGATGTTAATGAAATGCACTCACAAAGTTACGTGAAAAAGCTCTCAAGGGTGCCTTCCCCGATAGCAATGGGGGGCTAAGTGATCCCTCCTGTTGTTCCACCGATGAACACACAATGCAGGACTCCAGGGATGGTTGAAAATCAGCAGCTTTATTGGTAGGATGAGAACTTCACCCAATGATAATAAAATATAAAATGCCAAAATGTCCTATACGTTTTGTTCACTGGATGTGAACTTCCTCAGGGACCATAATATAAAACCAATTGGTACAAAGCAGTAACAAAAATGAAAAGCAGCCAATTTTGGACACAGGGAGTAGCCCTATATATTGGGACTGTGGGGATGGGGAGATTAGGCTGCTTTTCCCTTTTGTTACTGTTTTGTCCCCTCTCCTCTACCATCAAGTCTTCCTGTCCTCTTTAAGATATTTAATTACTGCTTCAACTCGCAGATTATGATAGATAACTGTCCTGTTCACATTTTGTAAATAAAAATCAATGATTACTGATGAATTAGAAGTCTTAGAGTTGATGCTGCTGATATTCGGTCATCTGGGGGTAAAATTAAAACATTTGTGTGTCTAAATTATTATTAAAAAGAAAATCATAATTCTTTTTAGAAATTGTATTTTTAGAGACTGCTGATTGCGATAGTCTCTTCAATTCAAGATTGAAAACTTCCATATATACAGTGATGGGATTCAGCCAGTTGGCGCAAACCTGTTATTAAAATTTTACAAGTTCACCGAACCGGTTGTCTATATGGCTGACTGAAGTGTCGGCCCTAGGCCCATGGCCACCGGGTGCGAGGCCCTCCCATATGGTCTGCAGCTCTGTGCCTGGGGCCAGATAGATGGCACAGTGAGACTCAGGGCAGAGAGATGGCACAGAGAGGCTGGTGGCAGAGACATGGCACAGAGGCTGAGGGCTGAGAGATGGCACAGAGGAGCTCAGGAACACACTCTCGGACAACCATTAAGGAAAACCATGACAGGGCAATGAGGGAAGGCAAGAAAGGAGTTTAAATAAGTCTCCTTTAAATCTGATTGGCCGTACCCACCTATTACCCCAGAACGTGCGTGTGCATCCTTTGTGTGACGTCACATGCACATTGACGTCGTCAATACTGTGGGTGGATGTAAGGCTACAAATTGGTATGGATCCGCAGCAGCTGGGGTCTTTCAGAATGCCGCAGGAGCCAGATACACCGGCACAGGGTCGCCGACCAGCATCTTCACCAGTGCCAGGAAGGTAGTTATCCTCACGGATACCACAAGGTGTGGACGAACATGACAGAATTCTTCTCCCCTATTAGGATAAACAGAGCATATTGCATCCCTATATATGCCAAATACTAAGACAAATTCTGGAATGGAAAGTTTTCTGTTTAGCATAGGGACCCTAGCTTTAGTCACAACTGGCAAGACACCATATGCATAAGTCTTATTGTTCATAATATCATGGGAGGCAAAGCCACATATACATATGTATATGTATGTATTGGTATTAACTAAAATGTGGGAAGATTCTTCAAAATAATAATCTATGGTCATTTATCATTATATCTTTTATCATTATCTTCCCTATGCATTAAGAATTTCTTCCCTGGTAAGATTATATTTAAACTAGTTCTTTCTATTTAGATTGCTACATTCCTACCATATCACAAACATTTTCTAGATATGATACTCTATTTTGGACTGGATAGAACTGTGATTTTAATTTAAACGACCTCCTCCTTTCAAATTATCTAAAGATTGATTAATAGAATTTTTGAAGAAATGTATTTAACACCTTAAGGACACATGATATGTGTGACATGTCATGATTCCATTTTATTCCAGAAGTTTTGGTCCTTAAGGAGTTAAATTTGCTTACACTTTTTTGTAAATCACTGCAAAGTTCAAAATCATCTGATTCGTGATTGGGAACATATTTCAGACATCTCTCCATACTTGAATTTCAATACTTTAGAGGGTGTTTTTGATAGATTAAAAATGCCATTACTAGTCTTCTTTACTGGTAAAACTTTCCTGTTACAATGTCTCAAGATCAGACACAACATGGGTTTACTTCAGGGAGATCATGCCAAACTAATTTTATTGATTTTTTTTTTTTGATTGGGTAACTAAAATAATAGATGAGGGTGGTGCAGTAGACATTGCTTACCTAGATTTCAGTAAGGCCTTTGACACTATTGCACATAAAAGGCTTTATCAATAAACTGCAATATTTTAGTTTGATTCCAATATTGATGAATGGGTAAGGCAGTGGCTGAGTGACAGAAAACAGAGGGTTGTAGTCAATGGAGTATATTTGAGGCAAGGTCTAGTTACCAGTGGGGTACCTCAGGGATCTGTACTTGGACCCATTCTCTTTAATATTTTTATTGGTGATATTGCAGAAGGGCTTGATGATAAGGTATGTCTTTTTACTGATGATATTAAGATATGTATAAGGGTTGATGTTCCAGGAGGGATAAGCCAAATGGCAAATGATATAAGTAAACTAGAAAAATGGTTAGAGCTGTGGCAACTGACATTTAATGTGGATAAGTGCAAGATAATGCATCTTGGATGTAAAAACCCAAGGGAAGAGTATAGGATATTTGTACACTATTAACCTCAACATCTGAGAAAAGGGATTTAGGAGTAATTATCTCAGTTGACTTAAAGGTAGGAAGACAATGTAATAGAGCAGCTGTAAATGCTAGCAGAATGCTTGGTTGTATAGGAAGAGGTATTAGTAGTACAGTGCCTTGCAAAAGTATTCACCCCCCCTTGCCTTTTTACCTATTTTGTTACATTTCAGCCTTAAGTTCAATGCTTTATTAATCTGAATTTTATGTGATGGATTAGAACACAATAGTCTAAATTGGTGAAGTGATATGAGAAAAATATATACATAAAACTTTTTTTTAGAAGTAGAAAACAGAAAACTGGTATGTGCATATGTATTCATCCCTTTGTTATGAAGCCCATAAAAAGCTCTGGTGCAACCAGTTACCTTCATAAGTCACATAATTAGTGAAATGATGTCCACCTGTGTGCAATCTAAGTGTCACATGATCTGTCATTACATATACACACCTTTTTTGAAAGGCCCCAGAGACTGCAACACCTAAGCAAAAGGCACTACTAACCAAACACTGCCATGAAGACCAAGGAACTCTCCAAACAAGTAAGGGGCAATGCTGTTGAGAAGTACAAGTCAGGGTTAGGTTATAAAAAAATATCCAAATCTTTGATTCCCAGGAGCACCATCAAATCTATCATAACCAAATGGAAAGAACATTGTGGCGAAACCGACCTCGCCACTGGGCATTGGAGACGACTGCCAGCCTCCTGTCATGTGACTATGGCCCCTGGGATGTATTGCCCTTTAAAGACATGATTTGATCACAATGGATTTGTGTTGTGCTGCTGCTGGCCCTTAAAGAACCATCTGGGGACATACTGTGGAGTTACTGGGTGGCCACCATTTCATGTATCAGAGGCATATGGTGAGAACAATGGATGGCTGCCATTTTAACTCACAGACACTGTTTGGACTTTTCAACACGGTGCCATCTCGCCGGTATTTGGTGCACAGAGACATCGTGTAGTGGTTTTGGACTATACAACAGGGGACACATTATACAGTAATTGTTTTTCATTTAGCCTGCATATGTTCTGTGGAATCTGCATTAAACTGTATCTTCCAAAGTACTGAACGGATCTGGGTGAATTTTGGATATGTGGTTCACCAAGATCCCCCGGTTCCAAGAATATTTTTATGGGGTTATTGCATGTTTTGGGGTCCCTGTGATGCGTTTTATAATACTGTATTTCTGTCTGTGATAATTAGATTAACCATTGTGTTCAGTAATCATATCACAGGCAGAGGGGAGGATTTTGTGTGGGAGTGTCTGTGTGTAATGTACGTGTGTTATTGGTTGTTCTGTAAAACCCAGTGGGCAGTACTAAGTTTGTGGATTGGGAATAAGAGGCTGTATGTGCCAGTACAGTCGGTTCTGCTTGACCTCAAAACGAAGTGTCATCTCATTATTGGGGGGATTGGATTGTATGCTGATTGTATGCTTTTCCTGTTCAGCTGCTTACAGCATTCATATGCTTCTCCAGTTTGGTGGTTGTGGTGTCTGCTGCAGTGCTTGGAGTCCTCAGGAAGCGCTAGGAGCATCCTTCAACGGAGGTACCCAGTCGGGGTCCCCACCAAAACTCACGGACCGGGCAAGGAGGGCATTAAGCAGAGAGGCAGCACAGAGACCTAAGGTAACCCTGGAGGAGCTGCAGAGTTTCACAGCAGAGACTGGAGTATCTGTACATAGGACCGTACACTCCATAGTGTTGGGCTTTATGACAGAGTGGCCAGAAGAAAGCCATTACTTTCAGCAAAAAACAAAATGGCACATTTTGAATTTGCGAAAAGGCATGTGGGAGACTCCCAAAATGTATGGAGGAAGGTGCTCTGATGAGACTAATATTGAACTTTTCGACCATCAAAGAAAACTCTGTCTGGCGCAAACCCAACACATGACATCACCCAAAGAACACCATCCCAACAGTGAAACATGGTGGTGGCAGCTTAATGCTGTGGGGATGTTTTTCAGCATCCGGGACTAGGAAACTGGTCACAGTTGAGGGAAAGATGGATGGTGCTAAATACAGGGATATTCTTGAGCAAAACCTGTACCACTCTATGCGTGATTTGAGGCTAGGATGGAGGTACACCTTCCAGCAGGACAATGACCCCAAACACACTGCTAAAGCAACACTTGAGCAGTTTAAGGGGAAACATGTAAATGTGTTGGAATGGCCAAGTCAGAGCCCAGACCTTAATCCAATAGAAAATCTGTGGTCAGATTTAAAGATTGCTGTTAACAAGCGCAAACCATCCACCTTGAAGGAGCTGGAGGAGTAATGTGCAAAATTCCCAGTGGTAAGACGTGGCAAGCTCATAGAGACTTATCCAAAGCGACTTGGAGCTGTGATTGTCGCAAAAGGTGGCTCTACAAAGTATTGACTTTAGATGGGGTGAATAGTTATGCACATTGACTTTTTCTGTTATTTTGTCTTATTTGTTGTTTGCTTCACAATAAAAAAAACCTTCAAAGTTGTGGGCATGTTCTGTAAATTTAATGATGCAAATCCTCAAATAATCCATATTAATTCCAGGTTGTGAGGCAGCAAAACACGAAAAATGACAAGGGGGTGAATATTTTTACAAGGCACTGTAGAAAGAGAGAAGTGCTCATGCCACTGTACAGAACACTAGTATTTTACGCAGTACTGGAGACCATAGGATATTGATACTCTAGAAACATTTTTCAGAGAAGGGCTACTAAGCAGGTTCATGGATTGCAGGATAAAACTTACCAGGAAAGGTTAAAGGATCTTAACATGTATAGCGAAACAGGGGGGATATGATAGAAACATTTAAATACATAAAGGGAATCAACACAGTAAAGGAGGAGACTATATTTAAAAGAAGAAAAACTACCACAACAAGAGGACATGGTCTTAAATTAGAGGGACAAAGGTTTAAAAATATCAGGAAGAATTACTTTACTGAGTGGGCAGTGGATTCATGGAATAGCCTTCCAGCTGAAGTGGTAGAGGTTAACACAGTAAGGGAGTTTGAGCGTGCGTGGGATAGGCATAAGGCTATCCTAACTATAAGATAAGGCCAGAGACTAATTAAAAAAAATTGGAAATATTGGGCAGGCTAGATGGGCCAAATGGTTCTTACATTCTATGTCTCACTTTTCTTTGGATCTTTTGCGTTTCTGATGAGATTCTGTTTTGATAGGGGAATAGCGATTGGGATTTTCCATTTTCCCCTACTAGGTTTAAAATTGTTGGTTATTCATCTTTCTTTCTGTTTGCCCTTTTTCAAAAGAACAATTGGAAGAAGTGCCTTCCAGAGAGAGTTCCATGTTGGTTTTCACTACTAGTGCATAAGTATATGTCAAGGTCTCATTTCTTTTGGTTGTGAGGTTGGAGGCATTTTCAGATGACATGTTCAAAAAGACTGAAAAGGGTAGACTGTACTGAGTAAACTGGTAAAAACCAAACAGCATGACAAATGTAGTAAAGTGGACTACATATCTGTATTACTTGTGTATTACAAGTGAAAAATCTTGACTCCACAATACCGTTGCTATTTTGCTACATGTAACAACAAATGGTACAGAACAATAAAGTACAAAAAAGTTGCAGGCGCAAAGGGTTACTGCTATGGTAAACCAATACTGTCATGGTAGGTATGAAGCTGGATACATTACTTATGACTAGATGTGTCACTCTGTGTCATGTATCCCTTAGTGCAAAATTAAGAAACAGCATACATACAAAAATAGTTTTACATTTTACAATTGCAATTGTGTATATCTGTGTGAAGCAATGATGGCACCTACACAGATAATAGTTGTCATAATTAAAAAAAAAAACAATAAAGAAAATAGATTGATGTGATAAAAAGTGTTAACTACCAACATTTGTTTTCATGGGGGAAAAGAGTAACATGCAAATTTACATGGTAGGGAAGTATATACCGTACACTACTTCAGTACTGTAATTTCCCCTCCATTGTATTGTGTGGTGGTTGTCTGTTTAAGCTGTCAAGAGTGCCTGGGCATGTGTAGAACTTGTCATTTGTGATACATACCCATACTAAAATTATGTCAGACTCCTGAAGGTGATTTCTAAAGTGCATCAGTTAATGTCCAGTAAGATGTCAAAGCTGCAGACTGATTTACTATATAGGGATCACTTTAGATGTAGAGAACTGAGCTTGTAAAGTAAATATTGTGAGTTTAACCTCTGTATGGTGATTTTCTATATTTTACTGCATTGTAATTATCCCTTATTATATTCAAATTACAAATATGGATATCTGTTCAATATATTGTGTGAATGCTTTTATTGGACAAACTATTTTAACTTCACTTATTACATTCCTATGGAGTGAACTTGCAGATATATTTACTTAAGTGTTGGCCATTGTAAAATAATATACTATGTAATTAAACAAATATCATAATAAAGAAAAATAAAATATATTGTGCCCACACAATAACGGATTTTGGTATTTCAGGGAGAAAAACACACACTAACCATTTGGCCTTATAGGGACTTACACGGAAGCAAAGCTCAGTGTCAATATCAGCACTTTGTATCTGCTGAAAATATGTCTTCCAATATCAGCCATATGTGTGACTACCGAAAACATAACTACCAATACTTCACTGTGTGCCTGCTGAAGGTGTGTCCCCTTTTAACAGCACTATGCATGTCAGTTGAAAAATGTCTCCCAGTCCCCGCACTGTTTGTTGTATACATATGCATGCTTTTTTTCATGTTACCCATATCTATTTAATTATGCATATTTATGGATTATTTGCTGCAAGGAAAACACCCTGTACTTTTCTCCAAAAAATCTGCATTTTTGGTTACACCTTGAGTGCCTGGACCATTGTCTACTTTCTAAACTATAGAGTGGGGTTTGGCCAACCTATACTTCTCCACGGGTCTTCTAGTTGTAGAATTTTGCTTTTGAATATCAATACTATTATACATTTTGTTTCCCTTTTATGTGAGCCATCATTGAAGGCATAGGGCATTATACCCACCTGCTCAACTAACACATTGTATGGGTAATGTAACGTAAGTAAAGTGGGTACCACTTTACACTGACTTTGCACAGAGGCACTTATATGTATATTACACACAGTTGTACTTTAATATTGTGGTTTTGCCTGAATATAATAATTTTGCCTCATTACCAGGGAACCGGGCCAGGGTATTCCTCACATCATAGCCACTACTGCATGATTTAACCATGTAGATGCTTATCATAGCTGGTTGTTGGAGTGTTGTCTCAACCAGACAAATGTTGGTCTCATTTGTTGGAGTTTGCTTCTGATTTGCTGTTTTTTGCTAGTGTGACAACAACCAAAAAGCATTAAAAACAATTTACTTTTTGTCTTCGCTAAAAATGGTTTAAAAAATACAGGGTGACTAGCTTTAGTGACTTGTGAACTAAAGGTTTGCAAAATTAAATTAATTGTAGTTGAAATATAGCATGAAATCCAGAAGACTGCTGTCTGTTTGAAAATACAATTGCAGATATTTATAATATGACATTTAAGAAACACTCAAATTCATTGTGAGATTGAGATTTTATATAGCCTGCATCTAACCCACATAACTAATTATGATTTTTTTTTTGTAGTTGTTTAAGTAATAAATTAAATTCAAGTAATCTTGTAGCTTTAGTCTATTTAGAATTGATAATCAATTGATGTCATATATCTCATCACATTGGCAGGACTCAAGAATTTCTTTGCTTTCTAATAGCAATGTGATGGAAGTAATTGCCGTTTGCATTACTCATGTCTCTCTATCGCTCACATTAGCCTCTCACTTAAAATTGGCAAAATTAAATAGTCCTCTAACATAATGAAACATTGAAAAAGTAGCAATATCTATTAGACAAAACAAATGGTTATTTCTTAGAAAGTGACTATAATCATTAGACTCAATTGTCTTACAGAGAAGGAAATATAAGTGTATATAGCCATATCTGTTTATCAAAATATAAATATTCAGAAAGTTATTTAAAAAAAAAAAAAGACGGAGCCTAACCCTGCAATAGAATGGCAGCATAACCCCCGAGCTCCGCCAAGGCCTAGCCTGAGTCCACAGCACCTGAGCCCCCAAATACCCCGAATCTACTCCCCAGTATCCCCTTCGGCGCCCACATTCACCCTCTCAATGGGCGGCGGGAAGAAAGCCCACAACTCCTCTGTGGCACTAATCTTCCAACAAAAGACTTCCGTTGGACAAAAGACCAACCACGGGCGCCATCTTTGGAACCCTCCCTGACGGACTCAGACCCCGAAATGAGCAGTCAGCCACACTCTGATAGAACGGAGGCCCCGCTGACCAGACGGATATGCGCGGATTCCTGGCCGACTTCAAAAAATCGGTGGCCGAAGAATTAGATAAACGGCTATGCCCGATAATGGAAGGTATGGCGGACCTCTCAGCCCGCGCATAGGCCACGGAGGCCAGAATGGCGGCAACACAGGAAACGATGCATGCCCACGGCAGTGAACTACAAAACCTGCGGGACCAACTACGCTCCCTTGAAGACACCAACGAGGATCTCAATAATAGAACGCGGAGGAATAATGTCAGAGTGAGGGGCATACCGGAATCCATATTGACAGATCTCCTCACTGATACCCTCACTGAAGTGTTTAAAAACCTCCTGCCAGAGGCTACAGCCGCCGACCTTTTGATGGACCGGGCACACAGAGCATTGAGAGCCCCAAGCACCAACACAGCCACCCCCAGGCTCCACTTTTATCATATAAAAGAGCGCTTAATGAGAGCTGCCCGGGACACCCCCATTGAAGTGGAAGGAGTGCCAGTCCAGCTGTTCCAGGACCTGGCACCCACCACCCTGAAATGAAGGAGAGAATCGCGCCCACTCACACAACATCTCAGTCATCATGGCCTCCGATATGCGTGGGGCCACCCTTTCAAGAGAATCATCCGCAAGGACGGCAGGTTCCACTCCCTCACGCGGCTTGATGAAATCCCTGCTCTCCTGGACCAGCTGGGCTTACCGCAGATCCCCGAAACAATGCACTCCAGCGCTGATCCCGTTTCACGACAGCCAATAAGCAACAATCTGCCCGCCAGGAATGGTGACCACCCAAACCGGAGCGCGGCACCGCACAGAAAGGACGCTACACACAATTAAAAGACGGGAGGACAAGGGAGCGGCGCGGCAGGAACAGCCACCTGACACATCACCCAAGCACCCCTTCCAGGACCCACCAGTCTGCGCTGCATGGACCACTTCTGACTGTTTGACCTTCGTAGAGCGGAGCATAAAGCAGCTACTGGCGCAGCAATTCTACCCACCCTGCAGAGACCTCTGCTCTGCGGGAGCTTGGCTCCTTTCACTCATCCACAACCCCTCCTGGGCTGGGTTTGTCTGGACTTCCATGCAGTACGGACTGGCAAGAACGAATCCCCAGAACAGGTCGTCTAGCGGGAGCAAGAGGACGACGCTGGCAACAGAGCAGGGGCTATGGCCTGAAACACTCCACAGGGGCTCGCCTGGAACTTGGACTGAGCAACTACACACCGCACGTAAGGACCATCCACACCCTCGGAGACTATACAATTCACCGAGAGCCCTAACCAAAGCACGCCGTCGGAGGCTCCACTGAGCCCATCATCATTACCCTCAAGAAGGACTTTAGAAACCGCGCGGACAAAAGGATAGCCAGTGGTACCGCAGGCCAGGAACACCCTCCCACCGTGCCCCCCCACACAAGGGCTGGGTGGACAGGAGCGACGGGACATGTCTTGCCCCTCGGCCCCTGAGGACAAAACAACAGTAGGGGACAGAGACCACCCCACACTCAGGCTCACCAGACCGACAGGACGGAGGACAGACGACTGACAGACCGGGCACCCCGGCCCCACGCATGACATATGGAGCATGGGGCCGCGACAATAACACGCACAAGAGCAGTGGACGTTTGACTGGCACTTGAAGGACCCCATAGGTGCACAGGCAGACCACAGCCACACTGGGCACGGCCTGACGGTAGGAGCCCGGGAAGACATGACAATAGCCTACCCACCCCCCACCAAGCCGCCGCAATGCAAGGACCCTGGGCACGAGCACAAGGCACCTCAGGCATCACATGGGACCTACAGCCCTGACTACCGGACGAAACCCACAATGGTAGTTCCCACACGTAGACCATTTGCGGAGCGGACTGACGATACACCCCTCCAAAGGACACCCGGACCGACCACGTACCAGACAACCCCCAGAGCCGACAGGCCCACAAAGGTTACGCTCCCCACACACAAGACAGAGGGAGACAAACCAAACATGCAAACTGTCGACGACTGGATGCTGTTGCAAAGTTACCCCGCACCAGTCGCCAAACCGGGACACAACCTAAACCAGACGGCAGACGCCAAACCAGCACCCGATAGCAATCCACCCCACGCACGCATCCCCCTACCACGCCAGATCAGGCCCAAACGCAACAGCCCTGGGGGACTCCACACTGACCTCAACCACCCCCAGCATAACCGCCGCACAGAGACCGTGCATTGACAGCTTTATGGTCTCCCCAACGGTCCATCCCTGGACCACCCACACGCACATAGGCAACATTGCGTGGTCTGACCATGCAGAAGTCGCGCTAACTGTACACATTCCGCTACTAGCACGACCGTGGCGATGGAGGTTAAATCTGTGGATCCTGAAAGACAAGGCAATGGTCCACACCGTGACAGAGAACCTCAAAACTTACTTTGACCTCAACACCACCGACGACGTTACGCCAACAACGGTATGGGCAGCTCATAAGGCGACAATCAGGGGCAACCTCAACGACTCTCGAAACTCACGGATGCCCTGAATAACTTAATAAGGCTTGAAACTCTCCACAAAAAGAACCCATCAGAATTGCTGCTCACGCAGCTTAAATCCACAAGGGAGCTCATCAATCAAATCTCCGCAGCAGATGTGGCACGAAATCTCATATGGTCCAAACAACGCTTTTATGAGAAGGGCAATAAGGCGGACTCACTCTTAGCACGCTGTCTCAAAAAAAAACAGGACCACAAGAAAATCTCGAAAATCAGGACTAGGACTGGAAAGACGACGACAAACCCGGAAGCTATAGCCCACAAATTCCTCCAATACTATACTAATCTATACAACCACACAGCCTTGACACCCATGGGAGACGCGGATCAAACGGACACTATTTCCTCCTTCCTGTGGCCCCTCAATCTATCCACCCTATCTGACAGGGAGCAAGCCATGCTGGAAACTCCCATCGAGGCTTAGGAAATCGCCCTGGTGCTCAAGACACTGAAACCCAGGAAAAGCCCGGGACCCGACAGCTTCACAAGACATTCCAGACAATACTGATACCACCCCTCTGCAAAACCTTCAACTCTGTGATACAGGGACACTCACTCCCCCCGAAATGCTGGCGGCCGATATTTGCCTCCTGCCCAAACCGGGGAAAGAGCACCTCGACCCGGGACACTACTGTCTGATCTCTCTCCTGAATACTGACCTGAAGATACTCACAAAAGCACTGGCCAACCGCCTCAACCCATACCTACCATCGCTGATCCATCCAGACCAGGTCGGATTCATCCCAAAAAGGCAGGCAGCAGACAACACCAGGAGAGCCTGGTACACCAAGCACCGGAACATCCCATCGGTGGTGCTCTCGCTGGACGCAGAGAAGGCGTTTGATCGTCTCCTCTGGCCATATATGTACGGAGTACTCGCACACATGTAATTCCCACCAGGATTTCTGAACTTCATACGAGCAATATACAACCACCCAACGGGAAAGCTCCTACTTCCAAACATCGAGGCCCAAACCTTCACCATAGCCAATGAGACCAGACAGGGGTGCCCCCTTTCCCCTCTCCTATTCGTTTCCATCCTGCCATCCAGGGAGTGCAGATTAGGAAAGAAGCATACACCGTGGCGGCGTACGCAGATGACATCCTCCTAACATTGACGGACCCCATTCCCTCCCTGCACGCCACACTCACCCTTATAGCCGAATACTCCAACATTTCAGGCTATAAAATCAACCTAACCAAATCAACACTAATGCCAATAGCACTGACTCCCCCACAACTTCACCTGCTCCACCACTCTCTTCCCTTCCGCATCACCACGCCCTCCCTCACCTATCTGGGCACTTAGCTATCCCCAGCACTTGGGGATATCTACGGACTCCATTACACACCACTACTCACAATAGCGCATGCAGACCTACAACGATGGGACAAACTGGGAATATCATGGATGGGACGGGTCACCACCGTCAAAATGAATCTTCTACCGAGATTTCTCTATCTCTTCCAGGCACTACCCGTCCCGCTACAGAATACGGATTTCAAACACCTCCAGGCAGCCATAGACAAATTCATATGGCGAGCCAAGAAACCCAGAATTCGCAGAACAACCTTGTAATTCCCTAGACTCAGGGGTGGACTGGGACTGCCCAATTTCCAACAATACTACAATGCAGCCCAACTGGCCCATATCCAACAAAGGCACGCACCTCCAGGCACCAAATGATGGGTGGACTTGGAGCACGACATCTTGGGCTTGGACCAGCCTTCCTCATACATGTGGGTGCCCCGTATACACCAACAAATCCCACCACCCACCTGTTGTGGGGAGGAAGGTTATTGGTCGGTAGTTGGATGGTGCTGTTCCCTTGTGAGGGTCCTTCATGACCAGTATTGTTCTGCCTTGTGTTAGCCCGTTAGGGTGGGGGCCTGTTGCTAGTAGCCGATTCATTTGTGCTGATAGGCATTCATGCAGCGCTTTTAACTTCTTTATCCAGTAGTTGTGGATCATGTCAGGTACTAGGGCTGAACAGCTCTTCATGTGTGCTGCTCTATGTTGGATAGCTTTGACTGCTATGACTGGTTCCTGTTCTGCAGCATGTAGTGCTCTGCTTTCAGGTCTAGTAGCCAACCTATTGAAGATTAACCACATCTATATCATTATCCATGTCCAAGATAAAGCAAAGACTTCACAAGACTTTACCAGAATGATGGGAAGATAAAAGTATGTAGAAGGCTTGGAACAGCTCAGTAGGTTGGCTCTTCACTTTACAGATGGATAATGACCCAAAACATACTGTGAAAACAACCTAGGAGTTTATTAATGCAAAGAAGTAGAATATTTTCTGCAATGGCCGAGTCAATCATCTGATCTCAATTCGATTTGAGCATGCATTTCACTTGCTAAAGACAAAACTTAATACAGAAAGACACACAAACAAACAACGACTGAACTCCATTGCAGTAAAGGAGTGGAAAAGCACAAAGGAGGGAACCCATCATTTGGTGATGTCCATGCTTCCAGACTTTAAGATTTGTCTGCAAAAGATTCTCAAAGTATTAGAAATTTTTATTTTCTTTACGATTGTGTTAATTTGTCCAATTACATTTGAGCTTCTGAAGTAAGGTGACTTTGTAGGAAAATGGTTGCACTTTCTAAATATTTCATATTATATTTTGATCAACCCCTTGAATTGAAGCTGAAAGTTTGCATTGCAATTGCATCTCAGTTGTTTCATTTTAAATCCATTGTGGTGGCATACCAAGCCAAAATTATGAATTCTGAGTCCGTGTCCAAATATTTCCAGACCTAACTATATAGTCATGTTTAGAAATAGATTTCTTGACCATACAAACAAAAAAAGTATAATACATGAAAGTAATATTTCCTCTGAGGCGCTGTTTTTCTAAACTATGCAGATTTAAATTTAACTTTTCTAATTAACTAAAATATTTGGTGCCTTTTCTTAAGTTTACATCCTGCATCTGCACTTTTCTATTTAGAACAGGTGCCCCAAATTGTACAGCATATTCAAGGTGTGGTATTACCATTGATTTATAAAGAGGCAAACTTATATTTTCATGCTGAGAATTAATTCCCCTTTTTAATACATGGCAAGTCCTTACTGGCCATAGCAACTGTTGATTGACATCGCATATTGGCCTATTATAGACTTCTTTAACCCCTTAAGGACACATGACATGTGTGACATGTCATGATTCCCTTTTATTCCAGAAGTTTGCTCCTTAAGGGGTTAAACAGATACTGCCATAGGTCTTATACACTGTTGTTGTGTCTAAAATGTGAAGAGAACATAATGATTGCCGTACCTGTAAAAGTAGTCTGCTTTTTTCCCAGGTACCACTGTTCTGAACGCTTAAGTAACATTCCTGGGAGGCAACCAACCGCCTCTACTCTTTTTTTAAAATACCCAATTCATTCTCCAGATGGATTTCCTAGGCTTGTACATTGGATTTAATTTGTTTTGATGCCCTGGCTAGCTGCAATTTGGTTATGGGTAAAGGTTTAGTTCTCTGGTTGTGGACGGTGTTGGATTAACATCCAATTAATGAGGGGAGAGGGAGTAAAAAAACCTAAACATTGGGGATTCGGAGGTGGGAGGGCCTCCATGGAGCAACAGGAGAGTACATAAAAGACTGCCTAAAAGGGAGAATCCCAATACAATGCACACTGACAACCAAGGACAGTAGAATTGACATTGTGCTAGGGGTGCAACTTGCCCCTGCACAAAAGTGCTAAATATTTTCGATGTGCAGTGTTTCAAGCTGAAATACTTCACATCCAGTGTCCACCATGACCATTTCAAATCAGTAAAGTGGTCATGGTGGTTTTTATCTCAATGTTAATTTAAATCAACCAAGACGCATATGCACAGAATAGTTTCAATCTACATCTTATAGTTTGTCAAGAACAGTGTAAAATATACTGTGTACTTGGTTTAAGTGTTGCACTTCAGCCTTTGAAAATGATCAGAAAACAGCTTAGAGGTAATATTTGTTAGTATATTAATATTGCTCTCATTAACCTGCAAGAATGTTTACTTTTATGACTCTGTCATTACTATAGGGTTAACAACAACAACTTCTGACTTGAACAAAGCAGTAACTTAGAGCAAAATGATTGGAGCATTTCTAACACTGGTATAGGCTTGTTCTATAAACAAAGGTGTAGTAAAGCAGTTTTTTCTTTAAATGATTATTTATTTATACTTGATACTAGTTTCCATGGAAATGCTATTTATTAGTAGAAAGAAATACAAATACAAGCATTACACATTTGATTAGCTTCACTCTAGTCATGTTTGTCACACCGAGAGAATCACAGTCTAAGTATAAAAATAGACAATCAAAACACAAAACATATCAAAATGCATTTTTCGTTTTCTCTATACATAAATGTTTGTTTGAATCATGAGTTTTTCTGTTTATTTTTATATTTAGTTAGCAGAACTATGTGTAAAGTTACTTTGAAATGAGGAAAAAAAATCCTGTGAGCCAATAACCTTCAACATGTAATGGCATTGTATAAATTAGCATTCACATTTATTTCACTTGTCATCTTATTAAATGTGGTATTGACAACATTAGAGCATGTGCAGTGTTCATACTCTTACGCTTGGTTACAATACAAGGAACTGCACTCCATCCACATAAGCTAAACTAGGCCATAGGCCAGCACCACCCCTACATAAGTAAATACCAATAACAGAGAAGAGGTCCAGGCACTCCTATAGCTTTATGCACATTTATTGGAAGCAAGGGATAAGTAGAAGGTTGAAGACCCAATCTTGTATATAAACGTTACAGTGTTACCTTGGTTCCAATAAATGCGCCTAAAGCTATTCCCTCTTCTGTTACTTATGCTTGGATATGTCATTGCAGCTAGATTATTAAGGCTGTGAATATATGTATATGTGTATGTAGTGGGTACTGAGATTGGACAAACAAGTATCTGTCAAATATTTACAAGGAAGGAAGAGTTTATGAGTAGAGTTGAGCGAACCCGAACTGAAAAGTCCAGTTTCCTACCAAACATTACACTTTTTGGACCCCGGATCCGAACACGGACATATCACTGTATGTTTGGGTTGGAGTTTGGAGTTCGGCGATTTAATGATGCGTTTTGAAAGGCCGCATGGCAGCCAATCAACAAGCATTTGACTCATGTGCCCTTAGAAGCCATCACAGCCATGCCTACTAATGGCATGGCTGTGATTGGCCAGTGCAGCAAGTGACCCTGCCTCTATAGAAGCTGGTCACTTAGTGTTAGTAAATTATGCCCCTACTCGCTATACCGCGGCTTTTAAACTAAAGGGGGGACCTATTGCCC
>OW240914.1:261063560-261084396 GCA_933207985.1 Pelobates cultripes
AGTCTCTATTCTGCTCTGTGTCCGTGTGCATCAGGGGCTCTGAGGACAGGTGTCAATCCATATGTCAAGGTGTCAATATGTCATATGTCAGGTGTCAATCCATATTGATTGTGATTTAGAAATGTTAGGTGATTTCTGCCCTTTATGGATTAAAACCAGACTCTGTATCAACTGTGTAATTTTCCATGGGAGTTTTGCCATGGATCCCCCTCCGGCATGCCACAGTTCAGGTGTTAGTCCCCTTGAAACAACTTTTCCATCCCTATTGTGGCCAGAAAGAGTCCCTGTGTGTTTTAAAATTCGCCTCCCCATTGAAGTCAATGGCGTTTCGGGCGGTTCGCCGGTTCGCGAACATTTGCGGAAGTTCGCGTTCGAAAATTTCGGGTTCGCGACATCACTACTTAAGATATCTATCTAGGACAGGAGGAGAAAGTTTCACTACTGACTCTACTTTCTAATCAATAGACTTTAGATATATTGTGGAAGGCAGTAAAGGGTTCTATGCAAAATAGTGTTTGAAGATCTGATATCCTTCAGCCCGATGCTAATGTCACCGATAGAGCTAACTTAATAGTAAGCAATTGTGGAGTGATACAGTCTCATGGTTAAAAGGGGTAAAGATTTCAGAGACATTAAAAACAAAACAAAAAAAAACAGGAAAGAATTCCATGGGGATCAATGGTTAACCGAGAGCTCATATAAATACAGCGATATAAATACAATACCTCCATATCAAAGCACTTTCACAAAAAGAGAGATCAAAGATTGCTGAGATATGTACCTCTGAGGTGATGTGGTTATTTCCTAGATGAGTCCTGGATTGAAGAACTTAGAAACTTCTTGGTAGAATGAATTTAAATGATCACCTAATTAGAAATATAGCAGGAAAAAAAGGCATCCCAACTCTGTAAATGTAGCCAAGGATATACATTTTTCCATGGCCTTCAGAAGGCTATTAATTACTGCAGTTGAAAAAAATCTTATATTTAAGCCCTTTTTTACAATATTAAAATCTTCAGAATGGGGAAAGTAGCACCCCATGGAAGAGAGAAAAACTCTTTTAGGAAACCCATGAATTATAAGTCATACTTGATAAGTTGTACTGCACTTTCTGAAGAGAGCTGTGCCATGCCTTGGACTGTGTCGAACCATGTTCCCAGCCATACCCTGAACTGGGAGGGAGGGAGCAAGGTGACTGCAGCAAACATTCATCTTTCACCATAAAGATGTAAAAATAAAAGTGTCCTTCCACTGCAATCTGATAAACATCTGGTGATTTTGGGCAATGGATACATGGGAATAAGTATCCTGCAAATCTATAGACATAATCAAATGTGCTATCAATACTACCTTTATGATGAAGAATGTTCAAGAATCAAGATCTCAATCCACCGGTTAGAAACATAATCTTTGTGTTCCAGCAGCTTTTAACATTTCTCACAAAAGCTCCCTCTAATTGAAGGGAAGTCATGACATTTACAAAGCATCTCTTTTTAGCTTTTCTCTTCCTCTGGTAGACTAATAACCACCTCTCAAGGTTAAAATCTACCATACTCTATTCCTGGTCTGAAATATCTTGGTCCTGGAAGGAAGTTAATGAGTGTCCTTGGATCGAAAGGGTCTCCTGAACTTTAGGTCTTTAAGTAGACATGCTTTCCTGCCCTCTGCCATTCTCCTGATCCATTCATTTTGGAGGATGCATCCACGGACCAGGTACTAAGCAAAAGAGCCTGGCTAGTACACACAAAGAAAGTCATATTTCTGGCTAGAATATATTGCAACCTATGTAGGCTTCTTAGTTGAAAACTATTTCCGGCTTTATGACTTGTAAATTGTCAACAGACAAAGAAAAATTATATCTGATATGCTTCTCCAAATTATCCATACCAATTTTAGATCCTTAAAGATGTAAGTAAGAGCTTACAGCAAGATGAAAGCCTTTGCCAGGTGCTACATAAGCTTTAGAGAGGATCAAGACCATCTAAACTCCATGGAGTCTTAGAGTGGAACATTACAGCCAGAGTGGAACATTTAGCCAGTCTAAGTACTGCACCGTTTACTTAGGAGCAGAGTCCCAGGTACTAGTGTCTGAAATCCCAATGGATAAAGACTGAGATACTCCCTTGTGTTTAAATCTTCTCTCAATGTAGTACGATTTCTATATTAAGGATCTTAAGAACTGGAAAAGATGCTCTGCACCATCTGACATCCGAAAAAAGAAAGGCTAGAGGTAGAAGACTCAACCTTAGAAGATACTTTCAGGCATAAGGACTTGCGGACTCTGGAAATCAAATGGTCCATGTGAGCAGATTCTGGAACTACTGAAATAGGCTGATATAGAGGAACAGAACAGTGAATAGTCTATTACCAAGTGCAGAGACATAGAAATAAGATAAAGCTAGTTAATGCTTAAAACCAAACATAGAGGCATATACTAATGTAATAAAAGTGGCAGATAGCCATAAATGCCCAAGAGAAATCACAAGGTATGAAATCACAGAGGCCTAGAAAAAGTGAATAAAGAGGCAAATGCATATTAAAAGGCACACAGCATTATTGAACCCAGCAGCTACATTAAAAGAAACTGGGAAAAATAATAAAGTGTTTCAGAAAGAGACAGAGACTTTCAGAAATTTTCTGGTTTCCAAGTACATCCTTCTGCATCCTTCTAGATGTCACTTTGACCATAATTTAATGATGCTCATTTTATCTACCCTAAAAGGAAGAAGGGCTGAGTCAACCCCGCTGGACATTGAACCTGCCACCCCCAAAGGTTTACCAGATTCTTCTGACTATCTCACCACACTTGGTAGCTTCCCATAGATTTCCCTTAGATTACCCACTTTACACTTTATAGCTATAGACCATATCCATCCTTTGTCCCATGGGGGTGATAAGTTTAGACTGCTCCACCAGAGAGAGGCATACTGGATCCATCATATGGACACTATCACACCTAAAAGCCTATTCCATGTTTATTTAGTTCACACAATTCCACACATATATAAGTTTTATGTATCAAGAATAAAAGAATAACTTTAAACAAGAGTACACCTCAAATTTTTTAAATAAATATATATATACACACACACACACACACACACACACACACACACACACACACACGGAAAAATCCTTGCACTCAGGCTGTAATAATGCATACTTGCCGGGTGCTAAGCCTGGGACTTTGATTTACCAGATAGTAAGAAATGGCAGCACTCACGGTCTTCAAAAATCGTCTTTTATTGACAAGGTTAAAACATGGATTGACGTTTCAGTCCCTGTATGGGACTTTCTTCAGGATTAATATAATACATGTGAACTAAACTTACAATATATAGGAGAAATAATTATCAAAATAGACTCACCCCAGGTGCACTGCATAACCGGCGGCGTCTCGCCAAGCACTGTGTGCATGCCCAACCTCCACCACCGGAAGTGACGTGCAGCATGTGTCTTTGGTAACCTTGGTTACCTCTAGTATGGTGTGTAGCTGTTGGCAACACGCCGTGTGCACATGTGCAACCCAGCTCCACCTCCAAAAAGTGTTGGCACTCGTCGCCATAGCAATAGTGTCTTGGCAACGCAACATGCCGTGCACAATATCATGATCTCAATGGACTGAAGAATGTCTCATACAGGGACTGAAACGTTCGATCCATGTTTTAACCTTGCCAATAAAAGAAGATTTTTAGTGAAGACATTGAGTGCTGCCATTTCTTACTATATATATATATATATATATATACTGAACAAAATTATAAACGCAACACTTTTGTTTTTGCCCCCATTTTTCATGAGCTGAACTCAAACTCAAGATCTAAGACTTTTTCTATGTACACAAAACGCCTATTTCTCTCAAATATTGTTCACAAATCTGTCTAAATCTGTGTTAGTGAGCACTTCTCCTTTGCCGAGATAATCCATCTACCTCACAGATGTGGCATATCAAGATGCTGATTAGACAGCATGCTTATTGCAAAGGTCTGTCTTAGGCTGGCCACAATAAAAGGCCACTCTAAAATGTGCAGTTGTACTGTATTGGGGGGCTCCACGGGGCTCTGGTGGGGTCCAAAAACCAGTCAGTATCTGGGGGGACCATTATTTGCCTTACGCAGTGCAACACATCTCCGTCGCATAGAGTTGATCAGGTTGTTGATTGTGGCCTGTGGAATGTTGGTCCACTCCTCTTCAATTGCTGTGCAAAGTTGCTGGATATTGGCAGGACTTGGAACACACTGTCATATACGCCGACCCAGAGCATCCCAAACATGCTCAATGGGTGACATGTCCTGTGATTATGCTGGCCATGCAAAAATGGGGAAGTTTTCAGCTTTCAGGAATTGTGTACAGATCCTTGCGACATGGGGCAGTGCATTGTCATGCTGCAATATGAGGTGATGGTCGTGGATGAAAGGCACAACAATGGGCCTCAGGGAAAGGTGTAACTAGAAACTAGAGGGCCCCAGTGCAAAATTTGCCCTGCACCCCCCGCCCCTCCAATTGTATAATATAACACATACAGATACATACACAGACACACATGCTAATACACAGCAACATAGAATGACACATTCAGATACACATAATGAAACTTCTACAGATACAAACAGGGACACACATGTGGATACATAGACACACATACAAACAGATACACATACACAGAATGACACACATACAGATGCAAACAGTGACACACATACAGAGACATAGGGGCACACACTGACACACATGCACACATATACACATACAGAAACACGTGCAGAAAATCAGATACACATACAGACACACATGCAGACACAGACACACATAGAGACACAAATGCAGATACATAGACACACCTAATGAAAAACATTCAGATAGACAGAATGACACGCATACAGATATACACTGTAACACACGTATAGATACATAGGGGCACACACTGACACACATGCAAACAGATACATGTACAGATACCCATACATACAAACAGATACACATACAGACCCACATTCAGACAGATACAGATACACATACACATACACATACAGACACCCATGCAAACACACTCACACAGACATTCACACACATATTCTTTCTATCACACACACACAGATACAGACAGATATTCACAAACACACACACACACACACAGACACACAGATACAAACATTCAAACACACACAGACACATAGATGCAAACATTCACACACACACAGACACATAGATGCAAACATTCACACACAGACATTCACACACACAAACTGTTAAAAATTTTAGTCAACCTCCTGCTTCCTACATTTAGGTGCAGGAGGGTGGCTTCCCTGGGGTCCAGTGGTTGCCTTCAGATGATGGGAGTCAGAGCTTCCACTCTGACTCCTTCCTCTCCTCCCCGGTGATCTTCACCTGTGCAGCTCACCTAGCTGGGAGAAAGTGACGGCTTCCTCCGAGTGCCAGAGGGCATCCTGATGTCATCACTGGGGCCTGGTCGTGGTCTTAAAGGTAATTCATTGCCATCGGGTGGCCCCAAGAGCATGGGCCATCCAATGGGCCCCTTCAATGTGGTCCCAGCGGTGGGGCTGCACCACAATCTCGGCGGACACTACGGTCGCAGAGGGTGGTAGTTCCGCCAGTGACCTCAGAATCTTGTCACACTATCTCTGTGCATTCAAAATGCCATTAAAAAAATGCACCTGTGTTCGTTGTCCATAACATATGCCTGCCCATACCATAACCCCACCACCACCATGTGCTACTCGATCCACTCGACATCAGCAAACCACTCACCCACACGATGCCATACACGCTGCCATCTGCCCTGTACAGTGAAAGCCGGGATTTATCAGTGAAGAGAACACTCCAAAGCGCCAAACACCATCGAATGTGAGCATTTGTCCACTCAAGTTGGTTACCCCGATGAGGATGGCAAGCAAGCAGATGAGCTTCCCTGAGATGGTTTCTGACAGTTTGTGCAGAAATTCTTTGGTTATGCAAACGGATTGTTGCAGTAGCTGACCGGGTGGCTGATCTCAGACGATCTTGGAGGTGAAGATGTTGGATGTGGAGGTCCTGGGCTGGTGTGGTTACCCGTGGTCTGCGGTTGTGAGGTCAGTTGTATGCACTGCCAAATTCTTTGAAACACCTTTGGAGATGGCTTATGGTAGAGAAATTAACATTTAATTCATGGGCAATAGCTCTGGTGGATATTCCTGCAGTCAGCATGCCAATTGCACGCTCCCTCAAAACATGCGACTTCTGTTGCATTGAGCTGTGTGATAAAACTGCACATTTTAGAGTGGCCTTTTATTGCGGCCAGCCTAAGGCACACCTGTGCAATAATCATGATGTCTAATCAGCATCTTGATATGCCACACCTGTAAAGTGGATGGATTATCTCGGCAAAGGAGAAGTGCTCACTAACACAGATTTAGACAGATCTGTGAACAATATTTGAGAGAAATAAGCCTTTTTGTGTACATAGTAAAAGTCTTAGATTTTTGAGTTCAGCTCCTGAAAAATGGGGGGGAAAACATACGTGTTGCATTTATAATATTGTTCAGTGTATATATATATATATATATATATATATATATATATATACACACACACACACACACACACACACACACACACACACACACACTTGTTCACTTGTTGGCATTATCAATGCAATAAATACATAAAAACATTAAAACTACTGCTTTATTCTATACCTTTATAGACTGTAAAAAAATATTGTAAATCCCTTCATAACAGGATTTTCCTTTCTTAAAATAAACATCAGAAACAAATGTGTGTTTTTATCCTAAATTACCATGTACAATTTTCATTCTACATGATCTGCTGTAGACTCTAAAATGTAATCAATGACGTACAGCAACAGAACAACCATTGGTGCACACACTGGGGGCCCATCAGGTGTCCTAGGCACTTTGGACCATACAATGGCAAATTATTTTCAGTGGTATACAATAGAAGATATATGGACACTAAATACACAAATGCCACAAAAATCCACACATCACTCTCTTAATCCCAAAAAAGTGAATGTATACAGTACTTGTAAATACAGGGATATATACTGGTAGTGTTCCACTGGGAATCACATAAAACAGTACATAGTGTAAACTGTATATGGAAATGACAATAATGAAAATATAATGGATCCACTCACGAATTTTAGAGCCGTGCCAGGCTCTATGTTGAATGCCCAAGGGTGCCTGTACAGGCTAGGTGCAGAGTCTTCACAATACCCCTCAAAGGCAGGAGAGACAGCAAGGATGGTATAAAAAATGGATACATTTATTGCAAATAAAAATTATAAAAACAACTAAACAAGTTGTATAAAAAAGTGCAAAAGCAATATAATGTATGTTGTTTTTGTAATTTTTATTTGCAATAAATGTATCCATTTTTTATACCATCCTTGCTGTCTCTCCTGCCTTTGAGGGGTATTGTGAAGACTCTGCACCTAGCCTGTACATGCACCCTTGGGCATTCAACATAGGCTCTAAAATTCGTGAGTGGATCCATTATATTTTCATTATTGTCATTTCCATATACAGTTTACACTATGTACTGTTTTATGTGATTATAGGGTCCAAGTACACGGAACACTACCAGTATATATCCCTGTATTTATAAGTACTGTATACATTCACTTTTTTGGGATTAAGAGAGTGGTGTGTGGATTTTTGTGGCATTTGTGTATTTAGTATCCATATATCTTCTATTGTATACTTTGTATTTAAGGTGTTGGGGAACACTTTCCACCACCACTTTTGTGTTTTTGTATTGTGTAAGCGCCATTCACTTATTTATTTTTTATTGTTCAAATTATTTTCAGTGGCCCTGTTGTGCACCACTTCTCTTTAACAGTGTGACGGGCCCCTGTGATGTTGGCAGCCATCACTGGGGAAAGTGCCATGTGAGAGGAAAAGGCAGAAAGAAAGAGCCTCTGAACTGCAGACTGGACCCCAGCGAAGCCACACTCCCACACGAAAAAAAGGTAGGAAACAGGAGGGTGGTTTAAAATGTGTTAATTTTGCATGTGTGTCTCTGTATCTATCTGTGCCTGTATGTACGCACAGTGTATTTATCTGTGTATCTATTTATGTGTCTGTATGTATATCTGCATGTGTATGTGTGACCCTGTGCCGCTGTATGAGTGTCGCTGTGTGTCTGTATCTATATCTATATGTATTAGTGTGTGTTTGGGTATCTGTATGTAAAAACAGTAAGTGCAAAAATGTGTAACTCCTGAATTAGGGGTAAGCCCTAATAAATAATTTATCAACTAGAGCAACAATGTCAGGAGTAGTGGGTGAGAGTGTAGAAAATTACCGTAGAGAATGGAACAATAAAAACTACCTAGAGTATAAAATTTATTTTTTTAATAGAAAATATAAATAGAACACTCACAAATCGGGACCACCGCCCTACACACCAGAAATAAAAAAATACATATACCAAAAGTGTGTTAAAACAATTGGAAAGTATGAAAAGCCTAAATATAGGGGATCATTCACTAAACAGTGTCCTTAAATAATAGCAAAAATAATAGCAAGACACTGGATAGATCCAAGTGAAAAGGGACAGATAATGCCCTCTAGTGGTCAGGCTAACAAAGGTGCATATCTTATCCAATAGGTAGAATAAGAATAAAAAGTGGACCATCGACTAAACAATGTACTCAAAGCAATGGTCAGTTTTTAACATAGGTATTGTAAGAGATAAGGTGACCCCTGAAAATATACCTATGAAAAAACACAAGGCCAAAGATTAATGAAAGCATTATGCCAAAGTAGAATGGCTGCCTAATAACCGTCTAAAATAAACAAGTGGGGATAAATCTACTTGGATTCAATAAGAATGTTAAGCCAATGCCGTATGTTGCAACAAGGAATGATGATGCACCGATATTGAAATTTGCAACAAATAAATGTATATACCAGTAAAGACTTACACAGTAGCAGGCTCAACATCGGGGGGGGGGAGGAGGGAGTGAATAGATATAATGATGAAAAAATGCAGGAACCCTATGCGATGAGCAATTAGTGCAGGCTCACTGCTAGTACAGTAAATGTTAAATTTGTCTATCAGAACCTGAAAGACATTCTTATTTAGTCAAAGCACTCTTAGTACAGTGGCTCTAAATGGTTGATAAAAGCTCACTCCTAATACACTGGCTGAAATGTGTGCTTGTCAGGACACCAGACGTGCGTTTCGCTAAACCAGTTAATCAGAAGAGAACCGAACCAACCAAGGTATCGGGTTTAAAAGGGAAAAGGTACATAACTATTGGTCTATTTCAATTTGACAAGCATCAATCACCGCATATCGGATTAGCTCTGGTTATTACAGACTAATGGAAACCATGAACTGATAGCCATTGCTAAATTTGTGGATACTCTGAACCTAAGGTTTAGTGATACCCACTCATATATCCACTACACAAATGATAGATGATCACTATGATTGTATTTATCATACTGAGATATTCTCCCCTAATGGTGGTGTTATTTATTTTGAATGAAGTTTTTATTGCATTTGTAGGATGATGTGAATCCTGAACTAGTATACATAATATAAATTAAATTACACATACTTCTAAAGATCCTTTGTTATTCTCTGGAATTAGAGAATATTGAAACTCACCCACACTACTTGCAAGATGATAGGAATTTTAATGACAATTTATTTAGTAGGGATTTGGGGTATAAATTCCTTTAGGCTGATAAAAGGATATTATATCCCCAATACTCACTAGTAAACATGTTTATTAAAGAGTATGCTATTATAAGATGGTAATGCTATATCACACTATAGAGGGTGGTCGAAGTGTTATTTAGTAGTATGAAACACATAAAAATAAATACAAAAAATGTAAACATGATAGTATGGTTGTGGCTAAATTTATGTGTCACAAATTGTTCTAATCAAAGATCTAAAGGTAAATGATACTAATTCAGAAATATTTACTATATGTACGATTGTTTCTTAATTGTAAGATTGTTTCTTAATTGTAGATGAAGAAATATCAGGGGATAAAT
This sequence comes from Pelobates cultripes, assembly GCA_933207985.1. Taxonomy (NCBI): domain Eukaryota; kingdom Metazoa; phylum Chordata; class Amphibia; order Anura; family Pelobatidae; genus Pelobates; species Pelobates cultripes. The sequence goes on from OW240914.1 coordinate 261,073,595, forward strand.
GGAGTGAAGTTAAACTCTTCATTGAGACCTTAGGTTGTCAATGATTGGAAGTCATGAATTAATTTGGATTCTCTTTTCAGTAATCTAATACTAAGGCCTATATTCTTGTATTGGTAGTTATGTTCTCATTGGCTTAAAACTTTAGATGGGAAGGATCTCCATCAGGTTGTCTACGAACATGGCTTTCTATAGAAGTGGAGACATTTGCATTGGTGATCAAATTTACAAATTGTAGAATTCTTCTTCTAAATTGCTGGTAGATTCTTTTAGACTACCAGACTTTTTAGACTAAATATAGTCTATATTTAGACTTTTCATACTTTCTAATTGTTTTAACATATTTTGTGTGTGTGTGTGTGTATATATATATATATAGTGTTTGTGTTTTTATCTGTATGTTTTTCTGTGTGTATGTGTGTGTGTGCGTGTATCAGTGTGTGGCAGTGGCAGTGTATATCTATATGTGCATACATCTCAGCATTTAATTTTAAAATTACATACAAATACATTGCTTCATACACATGCAAGCACTACACACAAGTAAACCACTACTTTCAAAAGGTTACATAAAACCACACAACGCAACATTACACACAATTACTTATACACACATACTCCATACAAAAGCATGCTTACATTCACACATACAAACACAGCTCAGTACTAAATAAAACCCTAGAAGATTGGCAAATAGTAGATTCCCAGCTGGCAATGCATTCTGGGAGTTGTACGACAGACGGGGATCTACCTTTTTTCCAACCTTGTGATGGTGGGCAGAGCAAAACAAATTTGTGTACCAGAGCCCTCTCTACTTTAGATCTGCCACTGGATTTAAAAGTGCCTGTATAGCAGCAAACCAATGTATCTGTGTGTAATGTAAATGGGTGGCAACATAAAATTAATCAAGAAAACTTAGTTATGTTCACTTGTAGGAAACTCCATCTTACATGTCTGTATTGTTTTGTATAAATGTCTGTTTTAAACTTATCTTTGATCCACAACAATACATACATTTTGTTATCTTTTGCAAATCTCTGTATGTGAGAATGGCTCATTGTAATCAGACTAAATCATCCTCAATAGGCAATAAAGATGCTGAACTATCACAACAAATTAAACACATTCCAATAATGCCTTTAACTGCCATATCAAACAAATACACAGTCGGAATAATTAAATGAGGGCTCCTGTAATTAGTATTCAGTTCACAAGTTATATTTAAAAGCAAGTTTGATAAATGTATAGAACATCAGTATGTTCTGTTAAGAACTGTGATTGAATAGTTGTGTTGTCTTAATTAAAGTATTAGGAATATGTTCTGCATAAACTAAAGAAGAGATTGAAGAGAGTGGAAATGTATACAAATGTGATAATTAAAGTTCAATTTTTTATTTTTGCATATTTTCTTTTAAATGCTTGACATTTTGAAAATGTTTTTGCCTATATAAAACTTGTAAGTAAATTTAAAATAACTATTTTAAACCAGCACAAACAACACATTCACTTATTATGTTTGCCAAATATGTCCATTAATAATATTCTAGGGTAAAAATTGTTGAAATGAAGTCTTGGATTATGTATGTTTTCTACTATTTTTTTATGTTTGTTTTTTTGTAATTACCAAAACATTTTAAGTTGTAAGATTTCACTATCATGGCAGTTTACCAAGAACAAAAAGTTAGATACTATAAAATAAATTAATGAGGAATAAAAATACCTAACAGATAATGTTTAAAATGTACCTAATAATAGGGGTGGGTTGGGGAGGCAAAAAGAGCAGACTCACCTGGCACTATTAGAGAATGGACACTGAAAAAAAAAGATTAGCTTTGTCTATTTTTTTACATATAGATAAAAGTAACAAAATAGTTAATATATAATTGTAATTTAAGATAAACTTAATTTATGAGAGACAGAAATTTAATTAGTTAATATAAGTTTAAAAACAATAGGCGTGGGTTGAGGGGGGTGGGGGAGCAGACCCACCTGACACTATTAGAGTTCCATCTGTCTGTTTCTGGACCCTTCAATATTGGTCACTATGGCTTTCTTCATGTATGATACCAACAGACGCCTGGGAAAGGAATAACACTCACAAAAGCAGAACAGGTAGAGTACTGATCAAACTTTCAGGCTCGAGAGATAAACACACTTTTGATAGACTTCACAGAAGCAGAGGCAAGATGTAGTGTGCTAAATCCATAGCATTGAAATACAGGTAAAATTAATTATTTATTTATTTAAGATAAGTAAAATAAGACAGATTTTTACTTTTACTTACATCCAGAATCAGTAGCAGTCCTATGGGATCTGAGGAAGCCATATCTACTGCCATTGTAGATATAAAAGGATGTCACGGCTGTAACTCCATGAACTATATGCACCAGAGGAGTGGCATTTGGCATTCAGTGTTTAACGTTTGTTCCCTGGGTGTATTGGATGGCCTTAACCTGTTTAATTTGGCATCCTACTCATTTCATGATTCTCTTTTTTAGGAATTGTACTAGAGGATTGGGTGTGGCAGATGTAGTTCATATATTCAAAAGGGGTTCACAATCCTTGCCTGGAAATTATAGACCTTCTGTGGCTGGGAAAGTATTTGAAAGGTTATTAAAGTATAATCTTCAAGAATTTCTTGAGAAAAATGTGGTTAACAGGAAAAATCTGCATGGTTTAATGAAGCACAGGTCATGTGAAATGAACTTGATTGCATTCTACAAAGAAGTAAGTAGAAGTATAGATCAAGGTGTTGCAGTGGATGTGATCTACTTGGATTTTGCCAAAGTGTTTCATACAGTTCCACACAAAATATTAGTGTTCAAACTCAAAGAAATTGGTCTAGATGAAAATTCTTGTTCTTGAGTAGAACATTGACTTAAAAATAGAGTACAGAGAGTTGTCATTAATGGTACATTTTCAAGCTGGACAGGGGTGCCAAGGGTTTGGTTCTGGAACCCCTTCTATTTAACATTTATAAATGAATTTGAAAAAAGCATTGAAAGTCATGTTTACATTTTTGCAAATGACAAAAAACAATGTAAAGTAATACAATGTGGGCAAGACATTACCTTGCTGCAGAGGGGTTAGATAGACTGGAGATTGGGCACTCAAATGGCAGTTCAAAGTTAATGTAGAAAAATGCAAAGTTATGCACTTTGGGGTAAAGAATGCACAAGCAACGTATACCTTAAATGGTAATGAATTAAGGATAACACCACACAATAAGGATTTAGTAATTGTTATAGACAACAAACTAAGCAACAATGTGCAATGTTTTTCAGCAGTGGCTAAGGCTAGTATGTATTGTCATGCATCAATAAAGGCATTAATTCTTGGATTAAGAATATCATTTTGCCTCTTTATAAATCCCTGGTAAGACCACATCTTTAATATGCTGTGCAATTTTTGGTACTGGTTTTTAAAGAAGGATATTATAGCACTAGGAAAAGTGCAGAGGCGAGCTTCAAAATTAATAAAATGAATGGAACATTTTAGTTATGAAGAAAGGTTAATTTATTGAATTTAGGAAAACATCACCTCAGAGGGGATACGATAACATTATAAAAATATATCTGGGGCCAATACAAACCATTGGGTGGAAACCTATTCACAAACAGGACTTTACATAGGACACAAGGTCATGTTTATGTTAGGGTTAATCCAGCCTCTAGTGGCTGTCTCATTGACAGCCGCTAGAGGGCTTCTGCGTTTCTCACTGTGTAAATCACAGTGAGAAGACGCCAGCGTCCATAGGAAAGCACTGTGAATGCTTTCCTATGGACTGGCTGAATGCGCGCGCAGCTCCTGCCGCGCATTCGCATTCAGCCGAAGAGGAGGAGAAGAGGGAGGAGAGGAAGAGGAGAGCTCCCCGCCCAGCGCTGGAGAAAGAGGTAGGTTTAACCCCTTCCTCTCCATCCAGCCAGTGGTCTTTTAAGAGAAAAACGTGCCTTTTGCTTTCAGAGGAGACTCGGTGCATGTACATCAGCAGCATCCAATGGATAAGATATAATCAAGTATTTGAGAATATGGAATCCAGAACAGATTGTAACTCAAATGTGCCCCTTCAACATCCAGATATACCTGGCAAAGGTACATATGGGGGTATTGCTTATTACCACTATACTTGGTACAAGCTAGCAGAAAAATTATCCACGGTAAGAGTCAAAATATGCCTTTTGTAATACTCTGGGATGTCTTCTTTAAGAAATGATATGCCTTTATGGGGTAGTAGGATTACATAGCTTGCTAAAATACTCTAAAATGGGACATGGACATAGGGTAAAAATTCAAAGTTTGAAAAAAACTGGAATGGCTGTGTCTCAAATGTGCCCCTTCAATGTCCACATATGCCTGGAAAACGTACATACGGGAGTATTGCTCTACTCAGCCGACATAGCTGAGCAACATATGAAGTATTATACAGTCATAGCACACTTAAGGTTTGCAAAATTTACTGTGCAAACTCACTGTGTGTCAAAAAGGCAGAAAAAATGCTTATATCCACTACATTTGGTACAAGCTAGCGTAAACATTATCCCACGCCAGGGTTCAAAATATGCCTTTTGAAATACCCTGGGATGTCTTCTTTAAGAAAAGGTATGCCTTTATGGTGTAGTTGGAATATGTATGCTGCTCAAGTGCTCCAAAGTTGTATACGGACGCATCAAAACCCTCCATGAAAATGTACACTTAAAAACCTTAACTTGTCACATCTCTTTTACAGCACTGTAACTTCACAAAATAGTGTCTAGGCCATACATTGGGCATATTGTTTCACTCAGAAGATGTAACTGAGCATAATTTGTGTTTTTTTCTGAAAGTGGTACATATCAAGTGTAAGAAATACTCAGCAAAAATGCAACATGTATGTAAAAATGCCATTGTTTTTTCCCCTCACCACAAACGTTGACATAAATTGGTGAAAAAAAGATACCCTGGGGTGTCTGCTTTATAAAATGAAAGCCCTTTGTGGGGTTATTTGAACAGTCACACTGCTATAATACCCTAAAATGATACCCTAAACTGAAATAGCCTTGTCTCTTATATGGCATTGTAGCTTCACGGAATAGTGCCAAAGGCATACAATGAGGGTATTGTTATACTCAGCAGATGTATCTGAACACAATATGGGGTTCTGTGCAGGAATAGACACACCAGCTTTACAAAATACACATTACAAAAATCTTGCTATATGTGTATATGCCAAAACAGAGAAAAAAAACAAAATTTTACTCCAATATTTAGCAGAAATTTGGCGATGAAATTACTTCATAAAAAGTGTCAAAATAACCATAGGTAAATAGCCTGTGATGTCTACTTTGAAAAAAATATATATACTTTTGTGTGGCAAATTTGATTTCTGTGGTGGCTACTAAACCTACAAGACAAACATACCAACTTCTAAAATTGTTTCACATTAAAATTTAATTTTTTATGTTTTAAAAGGGACAAGGTGCATTGAGAAAGGGAATACCCAAAACGTTTGTGATATTCTGTCCTTCAAATAAATACCAGTAGCACTTCGGTGTGCACACAGCAACTTTTTGCGCAGCCTCTTGTTTGTTCTATCTACCCTGTAAAATTTTATTTTAGTCCTTGTATTTTGTGATCTGTAACTTTCAAAATAAGCTGAAATCCTATACATATTATGTACTCTATAAATCAAGACACATAAATGAATTTATTTTTAATTACTTTTTCTAAGCTGGACATATTATGCACATTGTATTATTGCTAAAACTGTGGGGAAATGATTTCTTTTGTTTGTTTTTTCCTATTTTTGGCATTTTTTTATAATTAATGAGAATGTGTCTATGTGTATGTGACATAAAATTAAAGCCCTGTTTGCCCTCTAAAAAACGGTATACAATATGTGTTGGTGCAATAAATGACAGAGATACAAAATTGCGTTTGAACACAAACGGCAAAATATACAAAAATGGCTTGTGTCCTTAAGGGTAAGACAAGCCTTTGAAGCTGTGTCCTTAAGGGGTTAATGAATTGGAGAGGATCTGCAAAGAGGAGTGGGACAAAATCCCTCCTGAGATGTGTGCAAACCTAGTGGCCAACTACAAGAAACATGTGACCTCAAGTTTTTTTTTGTTTTTTTTTTACAACAAGGGTTTTGCCACCAAGTACTAAGTTTTAGGGGTCAAATACTTATTTCACTCATTGACATGCCAATCGATGTAATTGTTTTTTTTTCTTTTTTGTTATTCTGTCTTTGTTATTCTGACCGTTAAAATTAAAGACTGATTTCTTTGTCAGTGGGCAAACGTTCAAAATCACCAGGGAATCAAATAGTTTTTTTTCCTCACTATATAGTGAAATAAATATTTTTGAACTAAATATTAAACCTTAAAAACACATATCAGTCAAAAATGAACACTTCCAAATACAATATTTAACTTTAAATTCACATATGTCAGTCCAGAATAAAGTCCACCAAAAGTGACTAAAAATCCCAAGTTGTCTAATTAGTTTTAAATGTGAGTATGAGACTTAGAAAGTGCTGTAATGTTGCAGCCTGTGTTCTATGCTGCTAAGCAGGTAAATACTGAAGTAAAACTAAAAACACAGTTTGCTATATGTTATAGCAACTATGGGCAGATACATAACTAGTTGGTACATAGGACTTCAAAAAAGGTATTCACTTTTCACTTTAGATACTACAATAGAAGTATCAAAGATGTGGTTACAAGGCTGATTACTCTTTTTAACCACATATGTGATACTTCTTTTGAACATAAACTCCCCCTGGTCTGGGTTGATCACCCTCTCTTGCATAAATCTTATTATTTACATTCATAAGGGAAATCAGCTTATAGTTATTGCATGATGTACGATCTTTTCCCTCCTTTGAAATCAATGAGATCCCAACTTTTGACATGTCCACTGCAGTGGCGGATCCTGAGCCTGATCTCGGGAGGGGCAGGTGTAGATCAGAAATAATCCATGCACAATAACCACTACAGCTCTGTATAGTGGTTATGGTACCAGGAGTGCCGGGACCCCCTCCCAGAGTAATAGTCAAACAGTTTAAGAACAATTTGACAACTTACCTGGGCAGTGTGTGTATGAGGGGCAGTGTATGTGTGTGGGGGGGCAGTGTGTAGTCCGCCACTCCAGGGCTAGAGTTCACTCTCGAGAGATCCGGAGCATTGCCATGGTAACCGTGGCAATGCACCGTGCTCACGAGAGAAGGACCCAGAGGAGCTGCAGGCTGAGTTCCAGGGTCCTCTCTCCCTCCCCTGCTAGCTGCCCACACGGTGCCTGCGGATCGGGGGAGGGAGATCACTGATGATCTCCCCTCCGGTCCTTGAAGGCACATTGCAGGGCTGGCACCTGGAGAGTGCCAGCCCTGCATTTGCCGGCAGAGTAGAGTCTCGAGGGGGGCAATTGCCCCATCCCCCCCTCCCCAGATCAGCCAGTAGTCCACTGATTGCTGTGGCAACATTTTGGATGTCTAAAGCCACAATGTTATACAGCTACTTGATTTACCAAAGAAATTCTCATCTTTAAATATATTAGTTGTGTTTATACTTGAAATTATTATGAAGCTACAAAAAATATTTTACTTCATGTAATACAAGCACTGTTGATAGCTAAAGACGGTAAGTAAAATTAAGTGTATTGGGGTAATCAGCTAGATGCATTTATGCCCAATTTAAAAATGATTTTGCATCTGGACCCTAACAAAGTATAGTATTTAGAACATTCATAGAACACAGATTTTTTTTTTTTTTAAATAGGACTAAATGCATCAGGCAGGGTGTAACTTTCCAAATTATTGTTTACTTACTTTTTGCAAGTAAAAGATCATTTGAACCATTTGCTAGAGCCTCCAGCAGGCAAATAGTTAAAAATCATTGGCAGTGTAAGGCTGGCCAGAATTTGTTAGTCAACTACCTCATTAATATGTAAAACAAATATGGGGCATACATACTAAAGATTAGAAAGATAGGAGGAATCTAGTATCCACCCAGCCCCCATCTATGGGTGGCAAGTGGAGGCAACTAATGAAATATGTAATGAGGGTGGACATCACCTAAAATGTGTGCCATTGCCCCTCAGAGGCTATAGGTCCCTAAGCTCCTAGCCACTCTCCATTAAAATGCACTAACCATGCCTAACCCTCCCCCAATTATAGTTGAGGGGTCCAATAAAACTAATACCTTGTAAGCCAACCAATCACTGCACTCTGGCAGAAAGTCTTACTTCTTTTGAGGCTTGTGTTATAGTATTCCTATGGGAAAACTGAGACTTATGTGTCAGAGCAACCTTATTGAAAGTATGTGCTAGGAAAAAAGGTGGTGTCTTTCAAAGTTTACAGACAAGAGATCTGCAGCTTTTGCAATATATCTTTAGATATACCCGCCCTCGCCAACAACAAAAATGCATGCAGAAATAAATGTGTGCGTGATTTCTCTGGGTCTATAGCTGCTAAATTGTTTAAAATAAAATAAAAAATAGGTGAAGTTTTCCTTTAAAGTTGCTTTTGATTAAATTACATTAAGTGCCCTATATATTGTGCCATCATCTTGTCTCTCTTCTGCTCAGCTCCTCTACTCTACAATACATTATAGACCATGTGATTGAGACTTTGTAAATTGAACAACTCCTTAACTGGAAGCTACACTACATATTAAATCCATCCTAAATGGATTTTTGCTTTTACCTTCTCTTTCATCTTTTTTATATTTTTAAAACCTAACCTGACTTATTTTTTGTTGTTGTTTCACTCTTATTTTAGATTGTATAAACTAAATTTATAAGGATTTACAATTAAACAAGAGTGTATAGATGCTGTTTGCTTATCAACATTATTGAGACAAAATATAGGCTTCATATGCTTCCCAGTATTGTATTAAGTACTTAAAATGTTAGCCCAGTCAAGCAATGGACTATTAGTTTTATGTTCATGCATGCGATCACAAATAACTAAAAGTCTGAAAGCTCAGTTAGTACTAGCTCATAAATAGAGTTGAGCGGACACCTAGATGTTCGGGTCCGGCGGGTTTGGCCGAACTTTGAAAAAAAAGTCCGGACTCGTGATCGAACTTGACCCCGAACCCTATTGAAGTCAATGGGGACCCAAACTTTTGGCCACAAAAATGGCTCTAAAAACTCCTGGAAAGGGAGGGCTGGAAATGGAAGTAAAATGGGGGTAAGAGTAGGACAAATGCCCTGCAAACAAATGTGGATAGGGAAATAACTTAAAAATAACATAAAATAAGCAGCCGCTTAGTAGATAACTCCCTAATTCACACATTATTAGGGAGCTATCTAACAAAAGGCTGAAAGACCTAAATTGGTCACCTAAATTGGTCTTTCAGACACATTTACTAATACTAAGTAAAGGTTACTTAGTATTAGTAAATTCAGCCCCTACTTGCTTTACCGCGAGTAGGGCGTATCTAGTAAACAGTGAGCTGTCATTAAAAAAAAAAGTCTATTGCCCCCACCCCTTTTGGGGGGGACCTAATGTCCTCCCACCCCTGTGCGGCAGGTGAGGGCCCTAAATAACAATAAGGGGGGGACCTACTGTCTTCCCTCCCCCGGCCCCCACCCTTGAGCGGTGGGTGGGGGCCATAACTAAAAATTGGGGGGGGGACCTAATGTCCTCCCCCCAGCACCCATCCCTGCATGGCGGCCCTAAATAAAAACAAGGGGGGGACCTACTGTCCTCCCCCCCAGCCCCCACTCCTGAGCGGTGGGTGGGGGCCCTAAATAACAATAAGGGGGGACCTAATGTCCTCCCTGCGCGGCGGGTGGGGGCCCTAAATAACAATATGGGGGGGGACCTACTGTCCTCCCCTCCGGCCCCCTGTGAGGTGGGTGGGGACCCTAAATAACAATAAGGGGGGACCTACTATCCTCCCCCCTGACCCCATCCCTGAGCGGTGGGTGGGGGCCCTAAATAACAATAAGGGGGGTAACTACTGTCCTCCCTCCATGGCCCCCATCCCTGAGCAGTGGGTGCGGTCCATAAATAAAAATTGGGGGGGACCTAATGTCCTCCTCCCAGCCCCCACCCCTGTGCGGTGGGTGGGAGCCATAAATAAAAGTTCCCCCACCCCCCAGGTGACTAGGGGTCCCCAAACTCCTAGTCACCCCCTTCCCCCAAAAAAATTACCCCTACTTACCCCCCTCATCCTAAAAATAATGAGTGGGGACACTTGTCTAAATACCTGTAAAAAAAATAGACTTACCATTTGATGTCTTCTTTCTAAAATCTTTTTTCAGCCCCAAAAAAGGCCAAATAAAAATCGAAAATAACCGACGCACTTTAAAAAAATTTTTTTTTAAAAATCCTTCTTCACCCATGGAGGGCTCCGCGCAGACTGAGCTCTGCAGGACAGGGGAAGGCTTATAAAGCCTTGCCCCGCCCTGCAATTAGGCTCAGAGCACTCTGATTGGTGGGTTTAAGCCATCCAGTCAGAGTGCTCTGACAGGTAAATAAAGAGACTGACAGGTAAGTCTCTACATTTACATGTCACAGCACTCTGATTGGTTGGCTTGAAATCCACCAATCAAAGTGCTCTGTGTCATTTTACACAGCGTGGGAAAATTCTTTGTAATTTTCCCACGCTGTGTAAAATGACACAGAGCACTCTCGTTGGTGGATTAAGTAACCAGAGTGTTATGAGTCAAATTACACAGCGTGGGAAAATTCCAAAGAACTTTCCCACGCTGTGTAAAATGACACAGAGCACTCTGATTGGCTGGATTTCAATCTAACCAGAGTGCTCTGTTTCATTTTACACAGCGTGGGATGGGGGCAATAGGTCACTCAGGCGTGG
>OW240914.1:261084496-261162640 GCA_933207985.1 Pelobates cultripes
AGTAAGAGGACCCACCCGACCAAGTATCTTCTTCCATCTGCCTGTTACAGAAATTACTGCCGTGTACACGTCCACTGATAGGAGATGCGGAAGGTATTAAACTGATAAAAATAGTACTATACACACCACTCCTATCTGGTGTCACATTAGCTTGACCGCGCAGTGCCCCAAATTTGCAGTAAGAGGACCGACCAAGCCTCTTCTTCCATCTCCCTGTTACAAAAATCAATGCCGTGTACACGTCCACTGATAGGAGACGCGGAAGGTATTAAAATGATAAAAATAGTACTAAACACACCACTCCTATCTGGTGTCACATTAGCTTGACCGCGCAGTGCCCCAAATTTGCAGTAAGAGGACCGACCAAGCCTCTTCTTCCATCTCCCTGTTACAAAAATCAATGCCGTGTACACGTCCACTGATAGGAGACGCGGAAGGTATTAAACTGATCAGAACAATACTAAACACACCACTCCTTTTTTTTGGTGAGGCTTTGCAGGACAGAGTGCTTCTCCACGGGACATGTTAACTCACGGGCAGCTGGCTCATCAAGGAACCACAGCAGCTTTCCATGTACAGGTAAGACACGTGCAGCCGGTAGGGAGTTCAGGCTCTTCTTCCTGGAGGGATATGCTTTTGCAAGCCTGTTGAGCAGTGACCTTGCTCGGGTCCCAGGTGTCACAGTTCCTAAGGATGGCTGCCATATACCGCGTCCACTGATAGGAGACGTGGAAGGTATTAAACTGATCCGAACAATACTAAACACACCACTCCTATCTGGTGGCACATTAGCTTGACCGCGCAGTGCCCCAAATTTGAATTAAGAGGACCGACCAAGCCTCTTCTTCCATCTCCCTATTACAGAAATCACTGCCATATCCATACAAATTGTACAGAATGTCAGGATAGTTTTCCAGGGACAAATGTTGTCGCCTGTTGAACGAGGTGACCTTGCTCGGGTCCCAGGTGTACGGTTCCTAAAATGGCTGCCATATACACGTCCACTGATAGGAGACGCGGAAGGTATTAAACTGATCAGAACAATACTAAACACACACAAATAAGGTTTCTCTCCTGTATGGCTCCTCAAATGATGCTTAAGATTAGAAGCGGCTGAAAAGCATTTCTCACACTCCGAACAAAAATATATTTTTTTAACATTCTCTCCACTTTGAACGAAATGACGTTTGGGAAGAGATTAACATAATTAAACACAGGCAGTAAAAATACAGTTTTAGCCATACCCTGTAACTTTAAAACTACACATCCCATCTTCATAATTACATATTTGGAATCAGCACACTTAAAACATAAACATAACCAAAAATCAGCCAAATCCATCCAGGAGTTAAAAAGTTAGCTGGAGGTCCCTTTATGACCGACCGCAAGCACATTTTCCTCCCCAAAACAGTTCCATAGATTTGGGCTGTGAGGTCGGTCTATTTCAGGCTGAAAAAAAGACTAAGTCCCATCGCCGAATGGGACTTAGTCTCTGCAGCTGAAATAATTTCCCATTTACTGAACCAAGTGGGAAATAGCAAGGCAGGCACAAAGGGTTTGCACCAGGTCTGGGGACACAGGGGACACCGTCTTAAAGGGGCCGTGTCCCCAACAAGTCTGGGGACACGGCCTTAAAGGGGCAGTGTCCCAATCTTCCTGATGTCCCAAAAAAGGTGTTTAAAGGGCCAGCACCAGTCACATAAAGAGTCCATAAGCCCCAATATGCCCACCGACAGTCTTAAAGGGCCATACACACCAAATAAAAGTGCATACATTTTCACAATCTCCCAGGGGCCATAGTCATGCGGGAGGAGGCTGGCAAGTAGGCTTCTCCACAACCCAGGGAAGCAGGGCAATTTGCCATTTAAAGGGCCCGTTACAAATAGCAGTTTGTAACAAGGTGTCAATCCATATCTGCCAAGTGACCCGATGTAGGGGGACCAGTCCCTATTCTGCTCTGTGTCAGTGTGTACCAGGGAACCTTAGGACAGGTGTCAATCCATATCTGCCAAGTGACCCGATGTAGGGGGAACAGTCCCTATTCTGCTCTGTGTCAGTGTGTATCATGGTCTCTGAGGACAGGTGTCAATCCATATTTGCCAAGTGACCCTATGTAGGGGACCAGTCTCTATTCTGCTCTGTGTCCGTGTGCATCAGGGGCTCTGAGGACAGGTGTCAATCCATATGTCAAGGTGTCAATATGTCATATGTCAGGTGTCAATCCATATTCATTGTGATTTAGGAATGTTAGGTGATTTCTGCCCTTTATGGATTAAAACCAGACTCTGTATCAACTGTGTAATTTTCCATGGGAGTTTTGCCATGGATCCCCCTCCGGCATGCCACAGTCCAGGTGTTAGTCCCCTTGAAACAACTTTTCCATCACTATTGTGGCCAGAAAGAGTCCCTGTGTGTTTTAAAATTCGCCTGCCCATTGAAGTCTATGGCGTTTCGGGCGGTTCGCCGGTTCGCGAACATTTGCGGAAGTTCGCGTTCGCCGTTCGCGAACCGAAAATTTCGGGTTTGCGACATCACTAATCCCCACTTGTTTATTTTAGACGGTTATTAGGCAGCCATTCTACTTTGGCATAATGCTTTCATTAATCTTTGGCCTTGTGTTTTTTCATAGGTATATTTTCAGGGGTCACCTTATCTCTTACAATACCTATGTTAAAAACTGACCATTGCTTTGAGTACATTGTTTAGTCGATGGTCCACTTTTTATTCTTATTCTACCTATTGGATAAGATATGCACCTTTGTTAGCCTGACCACTAGAGGGCATTATCTGTCCCTTTTCACTTGGATCTATCCAGTGTCTTGCTATTATTTTTGCTATTATTTAAGGACACTGTTTAGTGAATGATCCCCTATAGTTAGGCTTTTCATACTTTCCAATTGTTTTAACACACTTTTGGTATATGTATTTTTTATTTCTGGTGTGTAGGGCGGTGGTCCCGATTTGTGAGTGTTCTATTTATATTTTCTATTAAAAAAATAAATTTTATACTCTAGGTAGTTTTTATTGTTCCATTCTCTACGGTAATTTTCTACACTCTCACCCACTACTCCTGACATTGTTGCTCTAGTTGATAAATTATTTATTAGGGCTTACCCCTAATTCAGGAGTTACACATTTTTGCACTTACTGTTTTTACATACAGATACCCAAACACACACTAATACATATAGATATAGATACAGACACACAGCGACACTCATACAGCGGCACAGGGTCACACATACACATGCAGATATACATACAGACACATAAATAGATACACAGATAAATACACTGTGCGTACATATAGGCACAGATAGATACAGAGACACACATGCAAAATTAACACATTTTAAACCACCCTCCTGTTTCCTACCTTTTTTTGGTGTGGGAGTGTGGCTTTGCTGGGGTCCAGTCTGCAGTTCAGAGGCTCTTTCTTTCTGCCTTTTCCTCTCACATGGCACTTTCCCCAGTGATGGCTGCCAACGTCACAGGGGCCCGTCACACTGTTAAAGAGAAGTGGTGCACAACAGGGCCACTGAAAATAATTTGAACAATAAAAAATAAGTGAATGGCGCTTACACAATACAAAAACACAAAAGTGGTGGTGGAAAAAGTGTTCCCCAACACCTTAAATACAAAGTATACAATAGAAGATATATGGACACTAAATACACAAATGCCACAAAAATCCACACACCACTCTCTTAATCCCAAAAAAGTGAATGTATACAGTACTTGTAAATACAGGGATATATACTGGTAGTGTTCCGTGTACTTGGACCCTATAATCACATAAAACAGTACATAGTGTAAACTGTATATGGAAATGACAATAATGAAAATATAATGGATCCACTCACGAATTTTAGAGCCTATGTTGAATGCCAAAGGGTGCCTGTACAGGCTAGGTGCAGAGTCTTCACAATACCCCTCAAAGGCAGGAGAGACAGCAAGGATGGTATAAAAAATGGATACATTTATTGCAAATAAAAATTATAAAAACAACATACATTATATTGCTTTTGCACTTTTTTATACAACTTGTTTAGTTGTTTTTATAATTTTTATTTGCAATAAATGTATCCATTTTTTATACCATCCTTGCTGTCTCTCCTGCCTTTGAGGGGTATTGTGAAGACTCTGCACCTAGCCTGTACAGGCACCCTTGGGCATTCAACATAGAGCCTGGCACGGCTCTAAAATTCGTGAGTGGATCCATTATATTTTCATTATTGTCATTTCCATATACAGTTTACACTATGTACTGTTTTATGTGATTCCCAGTGGAACACTACCAGTATATATCCCTGTATTTACAAGTACTGTATACATTCACTTTTTTGGGATTAAGAGAGTGATGTGTGGATTTTTGTGGCATTTGTGTATTTAGTGTCCATATATCTTCTATTGTATACCACTGAAAATAATTTGCCATTGTATGGTCCAAAGTGCCTAGGACACCTGATGGGCCCCCAGTGTGTGCACCAATGGTTGTTCTGTTGCTGTACGTCATTGATTACATTTTAGAGTCTACAGCAGATCATGTAGAATGAAAATTGTACATGGTAATTTAGGATAAAAACACACATTTGTTTCTGATGTTTATTTTAAGAAAGGAAAATCCTGTTATGAAGGGATTTACAATATTTTTTTACAGTCTATAAAGGTATAGAATAAAGCAGTAGTTTTAATGTTTTTATGTATTTATTGCATTGATAATGCCAACAAGTGAACAAGTGTGTGTGTGTGTGTGTGTGTGTGTGTGTGTGTGTGTGTGTGTATATATATATATATATATATATATATATATATATATACACTGAACAATATTATAAATGCAACACGTATGTTTTCCCCCCCATTTTTCAGGAGCTGAACTCAAAAATCTAAGACTTTTACTATGTACACAAAAAGGCTTATTTCTCTCAAATATTGTTCACAGATCTGTCTAAATCTGTGTTAGTGAGCACTTCTCCTTTGCCGAGATAATCCATCCACTTTACAGGTGTGGCATATCAAGATGCTGATTAGACATCATGATTATTGCACAGGTGTGCCTTAGGCTGGCCGCAATAAAAGGCCACTCTAAAATGTGCAGTTTTATCACACAGCTCAATGCAACAGAAGTCGCATGTTTTGAGGGAGCGTGCAATTGGCATGCTGACTGCAGGAATATCCACCAGAGCTATTGCCCATGAATTAAATGTTAATTTCTCTACCATAAGCCATCTCCAAAGGTGTTTCAAAGAATTTGGCAGTGCATACAACTGACCTCACAACCGCAGACCACGGGTAACCACACCAGCCCAGGACCTCCACATCCAACATCTTCACCTCCAAGATCGTCTGAGATCAGCCACCCGGTCAGCTACTGCAACAATCCGTTTGCATAACCAAAGAATTTCTGCACAAACTGTCAGAAACCATCTCAGGGAAGCTCATCTGCTTGCTTGCCATCCTCATCGGGGTAACCAACTTGAGTGGACAAATGCTCACATTCGATGGTGTTTGGCGCTTTGGAGTGTTCTCTTCACTGATAAATCCCGGCTTTCACTGTACAGGGCAGATGGCAGCGTGTATGGCATTGTGTGGGTGAGTGGTTTGCTGATGTCGAGTGGATCGAGTAGCACATGGTGGTGGTGGGGATATGGTATGGGCAGGCATATGTTATGGACAACGAACACAGGTGCATTTTTTTAATGGCATTTTGAATGCACAGAGATAGTGTGACAAGATTCTGAGGTCACTGGCGGAACTACCACCCTCTGCGACCGTGGTGTCCGCCGAGATTGTGGTGCAGCCCCACCGCCGGGGCCACATTGAAGGGGCCCATTGGATGCTCTTGGGGCCACCCGATGGCAATGAATTACCTTTAAGACCACAACCAGGCCCCAGTGATGACATCAGGATGCCCTCTGGCACTCGGAGGAAGCCATCACTTTCTCCCAGCTAGGTGAGCTGCACAGGTGAAGATCACCGGGGAGGAGAGGAAGGAGTCAGAGTGGAAGCTCTGACTCCCATCATCTGAAGGCAACCACTGGACCCCAGGGAAGCCACCCTCCTGCACCTAAATGTAGGAAGCAGGAGGTTGACTAAAATTTTTAACAGTTTGTGTGTGTGAATGTCTGTGTGTGAATGTTTGCATCTATGTGTCTGTGTGTGTGTGAATGTTTGCATCTATGTGTCTGTGTGTGTTTGAATGTTTGTATCTGTGTGTCTGTGTGTGTGTGTGTGTGTTTGTGAATATCTGTCTGTATCTGTGTGTGTGTGATAGAAAGAATATGTGTGTGAATGTCTGTGTGAGTGTGTTTGCATGGGTGTCTGTATGTGTATGTGTATGTGTATCTGTATCTGTCTGAATGTGGGTCTGTATGTGTATCTGTTTGTATGTATGGGTATCTGTACATGTATCTGTTTGCATGTGTGTCAGTGTGTGCCCCTATGTATCTATACGTGTGTTACAGTGTATATCTGTATGCGTGTCATTCTGTCTATCTGAATGTTTTTCATTAGGTGTGTCTATGTATCTGCATTTGTGTCTCTATGTGTGTCTGTGTCTGCATGTGTGTCTGTATGTGTATCTGATTTTCTGCACGTGTTTCTGTATGTGTATATGTGTGCATGTGTGTCAGTGTGTGCCCCTATGTCTCTGTATGTGTGTCACTGTTTGCATCTGTATGTGTGTCATTCTGTGTATGTGTATCTGTTTGTATGTGTGTCTATGTATCCACATGTGTGTCACTGTTTGTATCTGTAGAAGTTTCATTATGTGTATCTGAATGTGTCATTCTATGTTGCTGTGTATTAGCATGTGTGTCTGTGTATGTATCTGTATGTGTTATATTATACAATTGGAGGGGCGGGGGGTGCAGGGCAAATTTTGCACTGGGGCCCTCTAGTTTCTAGTTACACCTTTCCCTGAGGCCCATTGTTGTGCCTTTCATCCACGACCATCACCTCATGTTGCAGCATGACAATGCACTGCCCCATGTCGCAAGGATCTGTACACAATTCCTGAAAGCTGAAAACTTCCCCATTTTTGCATGGCCAGCATAATCACAGGACATGTCACCCATTGAGCATGTTTGGGATGCTCTGGGTCGGCGTATATGACAGTGTGTTCCAAGTCCTGCCAATATCCAGCAACTTTGCACAGCAATTGAAGAGGAGTGGACCAACATTCCACAGGCCACAATCAACAACCTGATCAACTCTATGCGACGGAGATGTGTTGCACTGCGTAAGGCAAATAATGGTCCCCCCAGATACTGACTGGTTTTTGGACCCCACCAGAGCCCCGTGGAGCCCCCCAATACAGTACAACTGCACATTTTAGAGTGGCCTTTTATTGTGGCCAGCCTAAGACAGACCTTTGCAATAAGCATGCTGTCTAATCAGCATCTTGATATGCCACATCTGTGAGGTAGATGGATTATCTCGGCAAAGGAGAAGTGCTCACTAACACAGATTTAGACAGATTTGTGAACAATATTTGAGAGAAATAGGCGTTTTGTGTACATAGAAAAATTCTTAGATCTTGAGTTTGAGTTCAGCTCATGAAAAATGGGGGCAAAAACAAAAGTGTTGCGTTTATAATTTTGTTCAGTATATATATATATATATATATATATATATATATATATATTTATAGTAAGAAATGGCAGCACTCACGGTCTTCACTAAAAATCTTCTTTTATTGGCAAGGTTAAAACATGGATCGAACGTTTCAGTCCCTGTATGAGACATTCTTCAGTCCATTGAGATCATGATATTGTGCACGGCATGTTGCGTTGCCAAGACACTATTGCTATGGCGACGAGTGCCAACACTTTTTGGAGGTGGAGCTGGGTTGCACATGTGCACACGGCGTGTTGCCAACAGCTACACACCATACTAGAGGTAACCAAGGTTACCAAAGACACAAGCTGCACGTCACTTCCGGTGGTGGAGGTTGGGCATGCACACAGTGCTTGGCGAGACGCCGCCGGTTATGCAGTGCACCTGGGGTGAGTCTATTTTGATAATTATTTCTCCTATATATTGTAAGTTTAGTTCACATGTATTATATTAATCCTGAAGAAAGTCCCATACAGGGACTGAAACGTCAATCCATGTTTTAACCTTGTCAATAAAAGACGATTTTTGAAGACCGTGAGTGCTGCCATTTCTTACTATCTGGTAAATCAAAGTCCCAGGCTTAGCACCCGGCAAGTATGCATTATTACAGCCTGAGTGCAAGGATTTTTCCTAGTGTGTGTGTGTGTGTGTGTGTGTGTGTGTATATATATTTATTTCAAAAATTTGAGGTGTACTCTTGTTTAAAGTTATTCTTTTATTCTTGATACATAAAACTTATATATGTGTGGAATTGTGTGAACTAAATAAACATGGAATAGGCTTTTAGGTGTGATAGTGTCCATATGATGGATCCAGTATGCCTCTCTCTGGTGGAGCAGTCTAAACTTATCACCCCCATGGGACAAAGGATGGATATGGTCTATAGCTATAAAGTGTAAAGTGGGTAATCTAAGGGAAATCTATGGGAAGCTACCAAGTGTGGTGAGATAGTCAGAAGAATCTGGTAAACCTTTGGGGGTGGCAGGTTCAATGTCCAGCGGGGTTGACTCAGCCCTTCTTCCTTTTAGGGTAGATAAAATGAGCATCATTAAATTATGGTCAAAGTGACATCTAGAAGGATGCAGAAGGATGTACTTGGAAACCAGAAAATTTCTGAAAGTCTCTGTCTCTTTCTGAAACACTTTATTATTTTTCCCAGTTTCTTTTAATGTAGCTGCTGGGTTCAATAATGCTGTGTGCCTTTTAATATGCATTTGCCTCTTTATTCACTTTTTCTAGGCCTCTGTGATTTCATACCTTGTGATTTCTCTTGGGCATTTATGGCTATCTGCCACTTTTATTACATTAGTATATGCCTCTATGTTTGGTTTTAAGCATTAACTAGCTTTATCTTATTTCTATGTCTCTGCACTTGGTAATAGACTATTCACTGTTCTGTTCCTCTATATCAGCCTATTTCAGTAGTTCCAGAATCTGCTCACATGGACCATTTGATTTCCAGAGTCCGCAAGTCCTTATGCCTGAAAGTATCTTCTAAGGTTGAGTCTTCTACCTCTAGCCTTTCTTTTTTCGGATGTCAGATGGTGCAGAGCATCTTTTCCAGTTCTTAAGATCCTTAATATAGAAATCGTACTACATTGAGAGAAGATTTAAACACAAGGGAGTATCTCAGTCTTTATCCATTGGGATTTCAGACACTAGTACCTGGGACTCTGCTCCTAAGTAAACGGTGCAGTACTTAGACTGGCTAAATGTTCCACTCTGGCTGTAATGTTCCACTCTAAGACTCCATGGAGTTTAGATGGTCTTGATCCTCTCTAAAGCTTATGTAGCACTTGGCAAAGGCTTTCATCTTGCTGTAAGCTCTTACTTACATCTTTAAGGATCTAAAATTGGTTTGGATAATTTGGAGAAGCATATCAGATATAATTTTTCTTTGTCTGTTGACAATTTACAAGTCATAAAGCCGGAAATAGTTTTCAACTAAGAAGCCTACATAGGTTGCAATATATTCTAGCCAGAAATATGACTTTCTTTGTGTGTACTAGCCAGGCTCTTTTGCTTAGTACCTGGTCCGTGGATGCATCCTCCAAAATGAATGGATCAGGAGAATGGCAGAGGGCAGGAAAGCATGTCTACTTAAAGACCTAAAGTTCAGGAGACCCTTTCGATCCAAGGACACTCATTAACTTCCTTCCAGGACCAAGATATTTCAGACCAGGAATAGAGTATGGTAGATTTTAACCTTGAGAGGTGGTTATTAGTCTACCAGAGGAAGAGAAAAGCTAAAAAGAGATGCTTTGTAAATGTCATGACTTCCCTTCAATTAGAGGGAGCTTTTGTGAGAAATGTTAAAAGCTGCTGGAACACAAAGATTATGTTTCTAACCGGTGGATTGAGATCTTGATTCTTGAACATTCTTCATCATAAAGGTAGTATTGATAGCACATTTGATTATGTCTATAGATTTGCAGGATACTTATTCCCATGTATCCATTGCCCAAAATCACCAGATGTTTATCAGATTGCAGTGGAAGGACACTTTTATTTTTACATCTTTATGGTGAAAGATGAATGTTTGCTGCAGTCACCTTGCTCCCTCCCTCCCAGTTCAGGGTATGGCTGGGAACATGGTTCGACACAGTCCAAGGCATGGCACAGCTCTCTTCAGAAAGTGCAGTACAACTTATCAAGTATGACTTATAATTCATGGGTTTCCTAAAAGAGTTTTTCTCTCTTCCATGGGGTGCTACTTTCCCCATTCTGAAGATTTTAATATTGTAAAAAAGGGCTTAAATATAAGATTTTTTTCAACTGCAGTAATTAATAGCCTTCTGAAGGCCATGGAAAAATGTATATCCTTGGCTACATTTACAGAGTTGGGATGCCTTTTTTTCCTGCTATATTTCTAATTAGGTGATCATTTAAATTCATTCTACCAAGAAGTTTCTAAGTTCTTCAATCCAGGACTCATCTAGGAAATAACCACATCACCTCAGAGGTACATATCTCAGCAATCTTTGATCTCTCTTTTTGTGAAAGTGCTTTGATATGGAGGTATTGTATTTATATCGCTGTATTTATATGAGCTCTCGGTTAACCATTGATCCCCATGGAATTCTTTCCTGTTTTTTTTTGTTTTGTTTTTAATGTCTCTGAAATCTTTACCCCTTTTAACCATGAGACTGTATCACTCCACAATTGCTTACTATTAAGTTAGCTCTATCGGTGACATTAGCATCGGGCTGAAGGATATCAGATCTTCAAACACTATTTTGCATAGAACCCTTTACTGCCTTCCACAGTATATCTAAAGTCTATTGATTAGAAAGTAGAGTCAGTAGTGAAACTTTCTCCTCCTGTCCTAGATAGATATCTTAAGATCTTTTTCTACAAATCCGCTATCTGACTTTCTTCTGTTTATCATTGCTAATGGAATAGAAAAGGTCTTCAAGCCTCTATGCAAGCCTTTAGCAGATGAAAAGTCTTTGTTATTTTCAGGCTACTAAGCCTAGAGGTTACAGTACATAAAGCTCTGTTTGCTCTCCACTAGAGCCATTTCTCCCTCTTAAGCATCAGTGTCCAAGTTTCCCTGGAACTTATAGGTAAATGGTTGCTTGGTCCTCAACCAATAATTTTCAGAAATTTTTTGGGTACATTTGAGTTGGTCAATTTGATAATGTGGCAATACTGGGCAATCGGTTTTTCATTTCCAATGTCCTTATGAGGTGTGTGTTGTCAATTGATTTTATATTTTGGAAGTCTTGTGTATTTCTTTCCCTCCCTTGCGTATTACCCATTGTTGTGCTGCCATGGATATGGCCAGGAAACAGGAAAATGTATTCCTACTTACCGTAATTTTCTTTTTCTGTCATAGGCCATGGCAGCAAAAAGATCCCGCCCTGGGATATTGCTGGAAACAAGACCAAGGGTGGGAGGGATAGGAGGGATTACTTATACCTTCTGTTTTAATTTGGTTTCTGTCAAGTTAGGGATAGGGAGGATCTACCCATTGTTGTGCTGCCATGTCCTATGACCAGGAACAGAAAATTACTGTAAGTAGGAATACATTTTCCTCAATTTATGCAACACCAAACTTTCCTCAGACTTTCCACTAAGATAAATAAGTACACTTAGCTTGTGGTAATGTGTATATGTTGATATTTTAATTGGCATCTTTGAGAAAATGTACTAATGTTGTGGCTGACAGAAGGGTAGTTCACATTTGCATTTATAATTATTTCGCTAATTGTTAGAAGTGTTACTTTCCACGATCCAAAATGAAGGTAAGTAGATAAAGTATATGATACCTGTGGTTAGTTTTTTTTAATGTAAAAATGAATTAGTGTAAGCCGTGTAGAGCGGAAGGAGAGAAAGATTTAAGTGGATTTTTGAAAGCATTGGTTGGGGATTTGGTGACTGCTATCATGCAAAAAGTAACAGATGAACATGGTAATCTTTCTTAAACAGGGGCTTTTTTTTAATGATTTCCTAAATAATTCCTAAATAGAACAGAGTAGAGCATTCAGTAGAAAAGGTGCAGTCCTCGGGAAGTATTTGTCTTCTTTTTGTGCAGCAACAGAATTAGGTTCTCCATATTTTACCCTACAGCAGAAAGGCAGCGGGAGATTAGAGAGGTCAATGCGTGGCTGAAGTCTTGGTGCAGGAAAGAGGGTTTCATGTTTTTAAAAGACTGGGCCAATTTTGCACTTGGGTACAACCTATATAGCTGTGAGGGCTTGCACCTAAACAAAAGAGGATCTACTGTGCTGGGGGATAGGATGGGTAAAAGATTGGAGAAGATTTTAAACTAGTAGTTGGGGGAGAGTCATGGCAATCTAGAAAATGGAGATAGGATAGAAATGAGATGGGCTTTAAATCAGTATAAAGGGGTGGAGATGGGGGAGGGGCAGGTTCAGAACAGAGGAGGTATGTTATATTGATAAAAATTCACAAAAAGTACTAATGACTTATGATAATATTAAATGTATGCTTACTAACGCAAGGAGCCTATATAACAAAATAGGGGAAGTAGAGGCATTAGCATATACTAAACAAACCCATGCATATTATATATATTTCAAAGGAGCATTATAGCTTTTGTTATACTATATATGTATACATAACACAATAATAAATATGAATACTATATTTTAAAAATAAATGAACAAATATAAAATATAAACCTTTAATTGATTTTGTCTCGCAATTTATGCTACTTTAATAGTTATTTATTTAGTGGTTATTCTGCCTCATGTCTAATATCTAAACAGATATTCCTTATTTTAGTGATATGACCACTTATGGGTAGATATGTCTATACCATGTTATGGTTGCTACCCCGCAGGGGTCTAGATTATTATTGTTTTGGTTGAATTTCCATCATCCCCCTTGTAAATAGAACAATACATTTCCTTTGTTCTTTAGAATAGCTCCGATTTATTCAGTTTTGTATTCATGTACTATTATGTCAATTTCCTTTAAGGGATTCAGTTGCTCAAACTTTATCACAGCTTAGCTTTACTTAGTAAGCTTGATCTAGATTATGTTTACATTATAGCAGCGATATTTACAAGTTGCATAGTATACTTTAGTGACTTTCTTATAACACTGAATAGCTTGTTTTAGCACACTGACTTTGCCGTCGGTCTATGGCTTTATTTTTCACTTCGCTTTTCTTTTCTTTCCTATCCCCTAACCCCATGTCCTTCCCCACCCATCACTTTGAGCCATGTCACTGTTCTATGCCTCACTATTCTCTATACACTGGTTTTCACTATTTACTCTGCATGTGTGTTTTCCCACAAGTCCATTCCTCTAGTCCCCTTTTGGGTTGCCTGTACACATTGTAATTTCCTCCATGTGAGATTTATCGGATTGTATTGATCCTATGCCTCTTTCACTCACCTTTCACAATCCTCTGACACAAAGGTTTGTTGTAATCTCCTAGTAACCATGTTGAGTCACATAATCACGTCACATGGGTGAAATAAGTCCTCAAGATGTCTTCCCATGCTATGGGTATTCATGGTTTATTGCTTATATAATGCCACATTTACACTTTATCTGTGATCTTGAAAAAGACCCTTCAAGGGTTGAAACATTGATTCTTTAGTACACAGAAATGATGAATTATTGATTGATTTTTTTCAATAAATACACTAGTCACCTTTAACCTTAGAACTGTGAGTGCATCCTATTTTTCCTTTCAAGCTACATATTTCAAAGTGGGATATTTGCATCCAGGCAAGCAGTACTTTATATCTATATATTGGTGGAGTGCAAGCAGATATCTATTAGATATAAATAATCTAAGTAATTTTTATTTAATTTATATCATGTTTTGTAACTATTTTTTAACTTTTAAAAATGTTTTTGCAGGCATTAGGGGGCAGCCTGAGAGCTCAGACAGTTCCCTTGCAGGCACTACATAAGCTGGCTATTCTGGCCCACGATCACATGTCCTGGGAGGACCGGATTGGATGGAGGGTGACTGCATGAGCTCCCAGGCAGTACCCAGGATCGCAACCGCCGGCTGGGGATCGGATGGGGCCTGGTGAGTATTAAAGTATTAAATGCCATCCTGCGGCATTTATAACCACCCCAATGAGGACAGCATAGAATGCCTGCCGTCCTTAAGGGGTTAAAAGGGCTTTTGGGTAATGTCTATTAAAAAAAAAATCTCTTTAAAAAAATCTGATTTGAGCTTAAAAATCTCCCTCTTCTGTACAATTCATATTTATCTTCATGTATTGCCCATTTGGGACAAAACATTCTTGTCAGTTTGTTTAAAAAAAGTCTTATTACACATTTGATTACCATGAGTGAAATATGTATTATCCAGAAAGCTAATACTATTAGTCTGGATTTCCAGCACAAACTTTAAACCTAAATCAGACCCATTAATATAATTTATAAAATCCAAAAGATGCAAATGTGCAACATCCCAACTAATGATAACATCATAGATGTATCATTTTGAAAGCACCAGGTTCGCTGTCCAGTCATGCTCAACCCAGATGTGGATATCCTCCCATACTGCTAAGAAAAGGTTGGCATAACTGGGCATGAACCAATATTAAAATGTTCAAATCCTTACCCTCACTATGGCCCCACCTATATCAGCTTCCTTGAAGACAATATCCCATCTACCACATAGATCTTTAAAAGCCTTCCTTTCATGTAGACTCAAATTGTTATAAGAAAATTTTTGGTCTCATTGGCCTCAAATTCCCTAAAAATCATACTGTAAAAGCCTGTAAGTATTCCCCTCTGTCCTGTACAAGGTAAAATTTTGATTTAGGTTTAAAATCAGTATGAATACAAGGCTCTGTATTATCAAGCTCTCTTGTGGGTAATTGTCTTTTTAGGAAATGTATCTTTCTGGTTAATATCCTTTGGTATTTCTGTGCATCCATAACCAAATTAAACCAACCTTGAATTATACTTGGGGCAAACATTAATCTTTTCAAGAAAACATTCAGCTCATAGTTTTTGTGCTTGATGATACCAAAGATGATATTTGATAACTATTTCTCCATATGTATAGATTCCTTTTCATCTATATACTGTTGATCCATCATCTTTCTCCTTGAGGTGCTAAAATCGATTGGTTGATTGGGCCAATTTAATTGTATCCCCCCGATTATTAGGTGAGGGATAGAAATTCAGCAGTCTCTTGTCTAAAAAAATTAGACCCCTCTGTCCCTAATTAGAAGCATTGCAATGGTGTCTTCCATCTTGGTAACCACCATTCCTACCCCTATTTGGTCTCAATATAGGTGTCTTTAGGAGTAATTGGTTTCTTAAAACTAGGTTTGTTAATATATGATCTTGTACTTTCCTCTTGTCTCTTAGAATCACATTTATGACATGGCTTTCTTCTCCTGTGAAATTATTTAAGTTTCCTGCTCAATTTACCGTACGTACAAAAAATGCCCTCTTTTTCTTCTTCCTTCATATATTGAAAATCCTCCTTGTCCCTGATCACTTTATTATTTTTAGTCTCAACTAATTTGTCTTCCAAAGATGATGATTATTATTATTATGATATTTATAGAGCGCCGTCAAATTCCGCAGCGCTTTACAATGGGTGGATGAACAGAAATGTAGTTGTAACCAGACAAGTTGGACATACAGGAACAGAGGGGTTGAGGGCCCTGCTCAATGAGCTTACATGCAAGAAGGAGTGGGGTAAAATGACACAAAAAGGTAAGGATAGTATTAGACTAATGACAGTTGCAGAAGAGGAATCAGTCAGGAGCTATTAACAGTTTAATTGATACGCTTTTATGAAGAAGTGGGTTTTTAACAAAGTGGAGACTGGGTGAGCATCTAACGGAGGAGGGAAGCGAGTTCCACAGGAATGGTGCAGCCCTCGAGAAATCTTGAAGGCGAGCATCAGAGGTGGGAGTACGGACAGAAGATAGACGTGAGTCTTCAGCAGATCGTAAGGGCCTAGACGGGACATACTTGTGTATAAGGGAGGATAGATAGGTGGGAGCAGCATTATGTAGAGATTTGAATGCAGGAACCAGAATTTTAAGTTCAGCTCTATATTTTATAGGAAGCCAATGTAGGGACTGACAGAAGGGTGAGGCATGGGAGGAGCAGGTGGACAGGAAGATGAGCCTCGCTGCTGCATTCATTATGGACTGTAACGGCACTAGTTGGGAGCACGTAAGACCACTGAGAAGCGGATTGCAGTAGTCAAGGCGAGAAAGGACAGTGGTATGGACCAACACCTTAGTCGCATCTGGCGTTAAGTGTTCGCGGATGCGCACAATGTTTTTGAGATGGAAATGACAGGATTTGGCGATAGATTGAACATGAGGCTTGAAGGAGAGGTCGGAGTCAAAGAGAACACCTAGGCAGCGAGCCTGCGTGGTGGAGCTGATGGTAGCACCGTTGACTTGGAGGGAGACAGACTCAAAAAGTTCTGAGGACATAGTTGACTGGCTAACACAGGACACCCAATCTTCTATAGCTTCCGCTCGGAACCTTGACGCACCATCCTCCTCCAGCTTAGCTTTGGGCACCTCTCAAGTTACCACTCGCCCGCCTGCTGCCACCACCAACACTAGCACCACAGCAGCTTCACTTGGTATGTCAAAGGAGTTATTTACACATCCGTTTGAAGAAATGAGTAATGCGCAACCATTATTGACAGAGGATGTAGATAACAGGGATATGTCTCAATCAGGCAGCATTACACATGTACGGTGTGATGATGATGATGTTGTACCCGCTGCTGCTTCCTTTGCTGAGTTGTCAGATACAAGTGAAGCGGTTGATGATGACGATGCGTCCGTGGATGTCACGTGGGTGCCCGCTAGAAGAGAAGAACAGGGGGAAAGTTCAGATGGGGAGACAGAGAGGAGGAGGAGGAGACGAGTTGGAAGCAGGGGGAGGTCATCGCAAGGAGCTAGTGGCACAGTCAGGCAGCATGTATTGGCACCCGGGGTCAGCCAGACAGCACGCCAATCAACGAATGCTGTTGCCACCACCAGAATGCCGTCATTGCAGAGCTCAGCAGTGTGGCATTTTTTTGGTGTGTCTGCCTCTGACAACAGCGATGCCATTTACAACCTGTGCCAAAAGAAAGTGAGTCGTGGGAAGTCCAACACCCACCTAGGTACAACTGCTTTGCGAAGGCACATGATCGCACATCACAAACGCCTATGGGATCAACACATGAGTACAAGCAGCACACAAACACAAAGCCGCCATCCTCCTCCTGGTCCAGCATCTTCAGCCACATTAACCACTGCTGTCCTCCTTGCCCCCTCTCAACCATCCGCCCCTCCGTCTCACGCCTTGAGCAGTTCCTGCTCATCTGCCCACAGTCAGGTGTCTGTCAAGGACATGTTTGAGCGTAAGAAGCCAATGTCACAAAGTCACCCCCTTGCCCGGCGTCTGACAGCTGGCTTGACTGAACTCTTAGCCCGCCAACTTTTACCATACAAGCTGGTGGAGTCTGAGGCATTCAAAAAATTTGTAGCTATTAGGACACCGCAGTGGAAGGTACCCGGCCGAAATTTATTTGCACAAAAGGCAATCCCCAACCTGTACTCGATTGTGCAAAAGGAAGTAATGGCATGTCTGGCACACAGTGTCGTGCCCTGCAAAGAGTGCTGGATCAGGCCGTAGATGAGTATGAAGAGGAAGAGTTGTGGTCACCATAACCACCAGAAACAGCCTTATCAGCATCGCTTGCTGGACCTGCGGCAACGCTGGAAGAGGATTGTGAGGAAGAGGAGTCAGAGGAGTCAGAGGAGGAATGTGACTTTGAGAAGGAGGAGTAAGACCAACCACAACAGGCATCCCAGGTGCTCATTTTCACCTATCTGGTACCCGTGGTGTTGTACGTGGCTGGGGGGGAAGAACATACCTTCAGTGAGATCACTGAGGACGAGGAACAGGACATGAGTAGCTTGGCATCCAACCTTGTGCAAATGGGGTCTTTCATGCTGTCGTGCCTGTTGAGGGACCCTCGTATAAAAAGGCTGAAGGAGAACGACCTGTACTGGGTGTCCACGCTACTAGACCCCAGGTATAAGCAGAAAGTGCCTGAAATGTTACCGAATTACGGCAAGTCGGAAAGGATGCAGCAGTTCCAAAATCAATTAAAAAGTATGCCTTACACAGCGTATAAGGGTGATGTCACAGCACAACGGGAATCTAACAGGGGAAGAGGTGAAAGTAATCCTCCTCCTCCCACGACCACGCCGGCAAGGACAGGACGCTTTACAGATGTGTTGTTGATGGAGGACATGCGGAGCTTTTTAAGTCCTACGCATCGCCACAGCCCTTCGGGGTCCACCCTCAGAGAACGACTCGACCGACAGGTAGCAGACTACCTCGCCTTAACTGCAGATATCGACACTCTGAGGAGCGATGAACCCTTTGACTACTGGGTGTGCAGGCTTGACCTGTGGCCTGAGCTATCCCAATTTGCGATAGAACTTCTGGCCTGCCCCGCTTCAAGTGTCCTGTCAGAAAGGACCTTCAGTGCAGCAGGAGGTATTGTCACTGAGAAGAGAAGTCGCCTAGGTCAAAAAAGTCTAGATTACCTCACCTTTATTAAGATGAATGAGGGATGGATCCGAAGGGACTGACAGTGGGCGATACATTCGACTAAAAAAGGCCTGATGAGGGGGACGTAACAGGGTGTCGCGGCTGCCGGCCCGCCGCGTGATATTTAAATCCCTAGCTCACCCCAGTACCTTGCCCTGTCGTCCTGTTCCTGGTTTCCTGAGAGTGCTTTATCATTGTGAATCTGATTTCCTGGTATCCTGATCTTGGCTTTTCCCTGGTTATTCTGGTTTCCCTGACTTGGCTTGTGTAAACGGTATTGTGTATTTTCTGGCTTCCTTGACCTCGGCCTTCCCTTTGACCATTCTCTGTCTCTAGCGTATTAGTCCGGCCATTCTAAGGTCCGGTTTACGCTCTGTCCTTTTATTTTCCTTTTCTTGCCTATGTATATGTTTACATAGTTTCTGCGTGCTGGACCACACTAGTAGTCGTGACATTTAAACTGATAAGAATAGTACTACTTAACACACCAATCCTATCTGGTGGCACATTAGATTGCACGGGCAGTGCTCCAAATTTAAAGAAGGAGGACCGAGCATCTTTTTCCATCTCCAGGTTCCTAAAATCGATGCCATATACACGTCCCCTGATAGGGGACGTAACAGGGATTAAACTGATAGGAATAGTACTACTTAACACACCTTATAATAACGCAGAGAGAGGCAATGCAGAGAGAGGAGTCTGAAGAAGAGGAGTCAGAGGAGGAAGGTGGCTTTGAGGAGGTGGAAGACCAAACACAGCAGGCGTCCCAGGGGGCTTGTTGTCACCTTTTGGGGACCCTTGGTGTTGTACGTGGCTGGGTGGAGGAAGAGACCTTCAATGACATCAGTGAGGACAAGGAACGGGACATGGCTAGCTTGGTATCCAACCTTGTGCAAATGGGGAGTTTGCGGTTGTGCAAATGGACTGTTTGCGGTTGTTTGCGGTGCGTTAAACGGGGAGTTTGGTCTGTCACTGTGAAGCGGTCGTAACCCTTACACTACCTGATCGATACAACATCATACCTGATGTTTTAAAGCACGTTATTCCAAACAATTTAGGAATGTTAGGTGATTTTGATTGATGTAATTTTCCATGGGAGTTTTGCCATGGATACCCCTCCGGCATGCTACAGTCCAGGTGTTAGTCCCCTTGAAACAACTTTTCCATCACTATTGTGGCCAGAAAGAGTCCCTGTGGGTTTTAAAATTTGCCTGCCTATTGAAGTCTATGGCGGTTCGCCCGGTTCGCCCGTTCGTGAACATTTGCGGAATATCGCGTTCGCCATTCGCGAACTGAAAATTTTATGTTCGCGACATCACTAATAGTAAACAATGAGAACCAGTTTCCAATTACATGTTAAAGCTAGTACATGGATTTTCAGTCATTTTCACTATTCCTGGAATGGTTCAGCACTGAAGAAGTTAAGTGCCAGAAAGCCTTCCTTCAATATTACAGCACTGAAAGTGTTAAATATCCAAAAGCCAGTCTCAGCAAGTACTTGAAAACTTCCAAATGCATATTATAGTTGTATGATGGCCACCACTGAAAATTACTATAGGGAATAATCTCATACACTCATTTTATGTAGGGGCACAGAATACTGTCCCTAATATAGTGTGTGTGTGTGTGTGTGTGTGTTATATGTACAGTTGCAAGAAAAAGTATGTGAACCCTTTGGAATGATATGGATTTCTGCACAAATTGGTCATAAAATGTGATCTGATCATCTTCTAAGTCACAACAATAGACAATCACAGTCTGCTTAAACTAATAACACACAAAGAATGAAATGTTGCCATGTTTTTATTGATCACACCATGTAAATATTCACAGTGCAGGTGGAAAAAGTATGTGAACCACTAGACTAATGACATCTCCAAGAGCTAATTGGAGTGAGATGTCAGCCAACTGGAGTCCAATCAATGAGATGAGATTGGAGGTGTTGGTTACAGCTGCCCTGCCCTATAAAAAACACACACCAGTTCTGGGTTTGCTTTGCATTGCCTGATGTGAATGATGCCTCGCACAAAAGAGCTCTCAGAAGACTTACGATTAAGAATTGTTGACTTGCATAAAGCTGGAAAGGGTTATAAAAGTATCTCCAAAAGCCTTGCTGTTCATCAGTCCACTGTAAGACAAATTGTCTATAAATGGAGACAGTACAACACTGCTGCTACTCTCCCTAGGAGTGGCCGTCCTGTAAAGATGACTGCAAGAGCCCAGTGCAGACTGCTCAATAAGGTGAAGAAGAATCCTAGAGTGTCAGCTAAAGACTTACAAAAGTCACTGGCAAATGCTAACATCCCTGTTAGCGCATCTACAATACGTAAACTAAACATGAATGGATTTCATGGGAGGATACCACAGAGGAAGCCACTGCTGTTCAAACAAAACATTGCTGCACATTTACAGTTTGCACAAGAGCACCTGGATGTTCCACAGCAGTACTGGCAAAATATTCTGTGGACAGATGAAACCAAAGTTGAGTTGTTTGGAAGAAACACACAACAGTATGTGTGGTGAAAAAAGGCACAGCACACCAACATCAAAACCTCATCCCAACTGTGAAGTATGGTGGTGGGGGCATCATGGTTTGGGGCTGCTTTGCTGCGTCTGGGCCTGGACAGATTGCTATCATCGAAGGAAAAACGAATTCCCAAGTTTATCAAGACATTTTGCAGGAGAACTTAAGGCCATCTGTTTACCAGCTGAAGCTCAACAGAAGATTGATGATGCAACAGGACAATGACCCAAAGCTTAGAAGTAAATCAACAACAGAATGGCTTAAACAGAGGAAAATACGGCTTCTAAAGTGGCCCAGTCAGAGTCCTGATCTCAACCTGATTGAGATGTTGTGGCATGACCTCAAGAAAGCCATTCACACCAGACATCCCAAGAATATTGCTGAACTGAAACAGTTCTGTAAAGAGGAATGGTCAAGAATTACTCCTGACTGTTGTGCACGTCTGATCTGCAACTACAGGAAACGTTTGGTTGAACTTATTGCTGCCAAAGGAGGTTCAACCAGTTATTAAATCCAAGGGTTCACATACTTTTTCTACCTGTACTGTGAATGTTTACATGGTGTGTTCAATAAAAACATGGCAACATTTCATTCTTTGTGTGTTATTAGTTTAAGCAGACTGTGGTTGTCTATTGTTGTGATCACATTTTATGACCAATTTGTGCAGAAATCCATATAATTCCAAAGGGTTCACATACTTTTTCTTGCAACTGTATGTATGTAAGTTTATATATATATATATGTGTGTGTGTGTGTATATATATATATATATATATTTGTGTGTGTGTGTGTGTATAAACACACACACCCACACTTTGTAATATTCAATTATAATCTGGGTCTCCTGAAGGAATACTATAAACAAAATGGAAACTACTTGCCACTAAAAGCATATAATATGCACAAGATGGTAAATTTGTTTGCCTCTTAGCCCATGTTTTGCAACAAAAAAGACAATCCACCTTGAATGCATTCCACAAATTATACTACAATTTGTACAATCTTAGATACTCAACATGATCACCTTCATACACACATAATTATCCTATAGATTCTAGAACAACACCCACTTTCCATAGCAATACTTTAGAGCCCTAGTTGATCCTATCACAAGAGGAATTCTTAGCTGTGGTGAAAGTGTTGCCTAATACAATATTTTTCATCATATCTGACCACACCTTTCCTAGCAGCTCTTATTTCTCTGACTTCCACATCTACACTCCCGCCATCAGCACTAGATGCCAAAATCACACAATTAATTGTGGGAGTTACCACCCTCTCTCATTAATCATTTATAATAAATGTGGATTGAAAATTATTCATTGTACAAAGTTCTTAGCTACGTGCCTTTACCCACTTCTACCATGATCAGTCCACCCTAATCAGGCAGGCTTCAGGCACAAGTAAAAACCACCAAACTGATCAACTTAATAGTCAAAATAGCTAGAACTCGGAACTCCCACTATTCTACTTTCAGTTGATGCAGAGAAGGTATTTGACAGGGTGGACTGGTCTCTAATGTTCCCACAATTGACTTCATTGATTTTGGACCCAGCTGGTTAAGATGGATCTATGCTATCTACTCCCTCCCTATCACCAGGATAATGGATTATGATTCTTTTAAGAACAGCAGGAGACAGGAGTGCCTCTTTTCTCATTTACATTTCGTGTTTTCTGTACAACCTTTTTTTTTGAATGGTTTACAGGAAAACTCTGAGATTAAGGTTCTTTAAGTTAATGGGCATAAGTATAAAATTGCAGTCTTTGCAGACGACCTTCTTTTTAAGGTCACAGATCCCGAAACATCACATACACCAAGAGATTTTCTTAAATAGCCAAGCATCCAATTTTTAAGTCAATCCTGGAACTCTTTGGCTGGCTATGTAGATTTATAATTCTAAAAATGTATATTCTTCCATGCTTCCTATAGCTTCTACAAGTTATCCCAATCCCCCTTCCTAAATTATTTTTGTGACATCAGATACAATTCTCCATTGCTTCATTTTGACTCACAAACCTATTACTTACATTTCCTAAATTAAATGGTGGTCTAGGGCTCTCACATCTAAAGCAGTATTACCAGGAAATTATACTGTACTGGAAACAATTTGTGACAGACAGCTGGTCCACTTAATTTGTTTCATCTTAAACTTTACAAGTAATCACCCACTATCCAAATTTGAACAATACTATAGTTCCCATAACATTGTTAAAAAGCACCTATCCATATTTTATAACCGGATAACTATCGAAGGAAAGTTCCCTCTTAAAATACACATTACTTTTGAGCCAAGAACTCCAATTATCAACACCCTCTGATTATATAAATAAATCATAAATTTAATGTATGTTTACTCACAAATCCTCATACAATATTGCCACTCGGTTGCACTACTCCCCCTCACAGATCCACATTTATTTTCCAAGCCCTAGTTAAAGGGACACTCCAGGCACCCAGACCACTTCTGCTCATTGGAGTGGTCTGGGTGCCAGCTCCCACTACCCTTAACCCTGCAACTGTAAATATTGCAGTTTTCATAAACTGCAATATTTACCTGGCAGGGTTAACTCCTCCTCTACTGGCTGTGTACTAGATTCAGCGTCACTGAATTCCCCATAGGAAAGCATTGAAAACATTTTTAATGCTTTCCTATGGGGAGGTCTCATATGCGTGCGTGGCATTACCATGCATAAGGTCTCCCCCACCGCCGTCCGCACATGCACAATAGGTTCCCCCCTGCCGGATGACGTCAACGGGGGAAGGAGCGTGGGCATCGGCGCTGGATACAAGTAAGTCACTGAAGGGGTTTTAACCTGGGATGGGGGGTTGGAGGGAGAGGGGACCTGCAGTGCCCGGTTTGTTTTCCTGCCTGGTTTGTTTTCCTGGCACTGGAGAGTCCCTTTATGGCACTTTGGCCCATATTTGGTTGCCATTTTTACCTATTGAGAGATATTGAAAGGTAAGTTTATTGCTAGTTCATTTAATAACTCCTGAAACTATACCACTCTCGCCTGCCACCATATTATTCTACCTATTGCCAGACTCTCTTCCTAAATTTATAGTCTCACTAATTAAGTATCACCTGATAACCGTGAACAAATGAATTCCACTTTTCTGAAAAAAGGCATCCACACCATCTCTACAAGATTGGGTACAGAAAGTGGGGAAAAAAAACATATAGAAGCAAAATGAACATATTCAGAAACTCCTAATTAGAGGAGGTATAGGTTTGCTGAATTCATTACTATTGGGCAACTAATTCTACTATGGAGATTACATTTAACTTGGATCTTTGATGCCCTAGTTGGTTCAAAATGGAGGCAGACAAGATTTTTCCTTGTTCTATTAAAATGTTTTATGGCTGCCTTCTTCTCAATGACCACGAGTGCAGACATGTTTCCTTCTACTAAAACAACTATTAAGGCATTGGCATTTTGTATAAATTGATTCGTCTTTTGGCTATCTGGTCACAGGCTATCTCCTTGTTGGTGCTGCAATCATTTTTAACTGAACTGAACATAGAATACTGTAATTCGCACTCCATAACGCACATTATCAATTTATTTTTTTAATAATATTTTTTTTGTCTTTTGTTCAGTTAATGGAAAAATTTGATTTAGATGATTCTGACACTCATATTTTTGGCATATATAGATGATGGAAGTGCACTCAATTCTTCGTCTGGAATTCAGGGTGCTCAAATGCATAAGGCCCAGTACCAAAAAAGGACCAATTGTAGCATTTGAATATAGAAAATAATCCAGACACTCATATTTTTGATGAGATGGTAAAATCGTTGCATGAACATTTTAATGTTTCTGACCAGAATTCAGAATTGAAACAATTGGCAATGTTAAATTTAGAGAAAATGCATGTTTCCAATTCTGATCAGATACCATCTCCTTATGCTATACATATTTTGCTGTTGATCTAGTGCCTAAATTGGACTACATGCTAAAATGGGAGAGTGAGCTAGGTAGGGAATTTAAAATTGAAGACTGGCACATCTCTTTGCTAACACTTACATTACACAATGTACATCACACATAGAAACACATTACAAACTAATATACAGATGGTACCTTACACCTTCTAGTCTGTTCAAATTACAATTGACAAACATTTCATGTTGGAGGGGTTGTGGGAGGATTGGATCATTGTACCATATGTTCTGGACATACCCAAAGATAACTTAATTCTGGAAATACATACATAAACTCATTCAATCCATCATAAAATGTCCAGTTGAAATATCCCCCCATGTTTATTTATATATTTATCAGAAAATATATCCAAAAGTCAAAGAGTTATGTTGGGTCGTCTCCTTATTTCTGCTACTTTTGTAATCCCAAGACACTGGAAATCATCAACTGTACCTTTAGTTAAGGAGTTATTAGAGCTTGTGGCAAAACTAGCCACTTAAGACTGTATTTGCATAAATGTGTTTCTATAGCTTTAAGGTGGTTAGAACCAAGTGTATTCATGTATATGTATTTCATGTGAACAAGAGCAATGGTATGCTGGTGGCAGGAAAGCCACCAGCATTCATAAAGTAGTTTCACAAACAGTGAATTTTAACACTGTTCGTGAAACTAACAAACTACCGAATGGGAGACCACACACTGGAGGTTGTGTGGCTCCCATTAAACATTGAAACATTGTTTCCATCGGCAATTAGCGAGATTCAGGATGGCCGCCGTTTGGCTACCGACCACGCGGCGGTCGGCCATCTTGGATCCTCTGTTAGCCCAGCGGTATTTGGTCGTCGAGCGCCTGGAACTAAAATCGGCTACTCGATGGCACGAATACCGCTGGACTTCCAGGCTGTTCGGGAGCCCCGGTCGTTCGATAGTTTGTTCCCCTAATGTCAATCGGTACTTTGAATGTAACTTGAAAATAATGTGTATTTCGTGCGGCGTTCGGTTAGTTATGCTGGGATCTGAGCGGTATTCTCACGAACTGTGCGCTCAGACCCCAGCTATCTACCAAACATCCATTCGTTTAAATAAAGTAAATATTATAAAAGTTATGTATTTTCATGTAGAATGTCAGTTCTGTTGCACAGAGGGATAATCCACTTAACTGTATATTCTAGTGGGAGTATCCCTCTCGTGCAGCAGTGCATGGTGGGAGAAATGTCTGGGTTGTTAACTTCCCCATGTATTCCCCTACTGTACCACCCCTGGAATGTCAGTGGTGAAACCTCTTGCATGGGGAATCCCATAAATACGGTGACCTGTGATTAAAAGCTCAGTTGACTCCCAGCCTATGTGTCGTCTAGTTCTTTGGAAGAAGGATTTATACAACGCTACCGGGATTATTGCATGCTGTACTTATTTTGCTTGAAGGATTCTATGCTGTACCTGTTACCCAGCGGAGATATTGTGGATTATACTACCTCTCCGCTACAATTGGTGGCAAGTGACAGGATTTTAAACACCCAGCAAACCAGCGTTCGGCAGTAACCACACGAATAAAGAAGAGAAGCAGCAGTTTGCTGGAACAAGCCATTCGGATAAAATCAGTGTTCGGTAGATATGTCAAAATATACGAACAAATGGACAAACCAAGGCAACCCTTGTGGCAGAACTGATGGAAGGGGACAGAGAAACCACTGCAGCAGCTCCATGGGGAATAGACCACACTGAATTTGACAGGGAGATGAGGAGCAGGCTGGTTTTTTATCCTGAGACTCCCTCCGTGGAGATATTGAACCGACTGACGGCGGATGTGCAGGAGTACCTAGTAGCCAGACTCCAAGCAAATCAGCGAGCTGGAGAAAGAGACACAATGCCTGTTAGCACTAATCCAGGGAAAACCAGAATTCCATATTAAGCTTTTAAGAGCTATACAGAAGCTGATGGCAATGTAGATGACTACCTGCAAGATTTCGAGAGGTTGTGCCAAGTACACAACATCAGCGCGGCAGATTGGGTACCTATACTAGCACTAGGAGGCTATCCGATCGCGCAGCAGAAGCATACCGAGCTGTGCCAGATGAGGACAGTAGAGACTATGGTAAAGTAAAACAAGCCATTTTAACCCGGTATGCGATTACCTCAGAGGCATACCGCTTAAAGTTTCGGGGCGCTAAAAAAACGACTAAAGACTAAAGACAACCATGTAGAATGGGCGCACCGCCTGCAGCGAGCTGCAAAAATTATGGTTGGAAGCCACCCAAGTTAACACGCTAGAGGACCTGTTCCAGTTAATGGTCATGGAACAGTTCTTCGACGGGATACCGGCCCACCTACAAAATTGGGTAAGGGACCTGCAAGAGGCCGCCAGGCTGGCAGACGAGTTCCTGGACACCCGGAGGGACCAGCGCAACCAAAACCGACCAGTTTATACCCTTACACCAACAGCACCAGCTGTGACCTCCGCCATCCAGTCATGACCTGGGGTAAGCCAAAACACCTACACCCCCAGGTACCCTACACGTCCTCTGATTCGTTGCCACACCTGCAACCAGCAGGGGCATATCCAGCGAGACTGCCCATGCAACCGTCCCA
This sequence comes from Pelobates cultripes, assembly GCA_933207985.1. NCBI lineage: Eukaryota > Metazoa > Chordata > Amphibia > Anura > Pelobatidae > Pelobates > Pelobates cultripes. The sequence goes on from OW240914.1 coordinate 261,112,191, forward strand.
GGCCAAGCTGGAATAATGCAACCTCATGCAACCGGGCAGCCGTACATTGTGTGCAAGCGGAACACCCAAGACCACCACTCCAATGGAAGAACCACTGGGGGTGCTACATGAGGTAAACCCCATCCAGGCTGCCTCGGATAACCGACAAGGACACCGACAGGAGGTGCATATGGAGAGGAAAAAGGTACGAGGACTTCGCGACTCTGGGGCTACCTTAACGCTAGTCCGGAATCACCTGGTACCTAAACATAATTTAACAGGAGACTGTGTTGCTGTACAGGTGGCAGGGGGGGCGATTTACAAAGTACCCACTGCCAAGGTACATTTGAATTGGGGAGCGGGGCACGGGAATGTGGAGGTGGGGATGATGCAGGATTTACCCGCTGACGTCATTTTGGGCAACGACCTGGGGGAGCTGACTTCAGCTTTTGTTCCCCAACCCACCGTACAGGAAGCGTATCCGGTTGTGACCCGGCAACAGGCCCGCATCACAGTTCCACCTAACCACTCTGAGGCTCAGGTAAGCAATGAAATCTCCATGCCCGCTGTCATGCCCTGGGCCACCCCCCTAGAATTTGGTTCTGAAGTGGCCCTAGATCCCTCCCTGCATATATATAAAAATCGCATAGACAAAGACCAGGCAGGGCTCGAAGGGTAAAGGTACACCTGGGACAAGGGGCTGCTGTACCGTTACGCAGAGAAAGTAGTGGCCGGATCTATACCCCTACCCGTGAAACAGTTAATAGTGTTAAAAGTATAGACTGGAACTATTACGCATCGCTCATGACATTCCCCTGTCTGGACACTTAGGAATCAGCCGCACTAAGCACAAGCTGACCCAGAACTTCTTCTGGCCAGGTATCTCCCAGGATGTGAGACGATATTGTCAGATCTGTGATATCTGTCAGAGGGTAGGAAAGAGGGGAAAGCTCGGCTCTGTTCCCTACCCATAATTGAGGAACCCTTCAGTAGGGTGGTGGTCGATATCATAGGACCCCTAGCAAAACCCAGTCCATCGGCAAGAAATATGTCTTGACAGTGGTGGATTATGCTACCAGATATCCTGAAGCAGTGGCCTTGACGAACATGCACGCGGAAACAGTAGCCGATGCCCTGATGCGAATCTTCTCCCTCGTGGGGTTTCCCCGGGAAATTATCTCGGATAGGGGCACCCAATTTAACGCGGAAGTCGCACACCAGCTCTGGAAGATATGCGGGGTACAACAAATTTTGAACTCCGTCTATCACCCCCAGTCTAATGGGCTCTGTGAATGGTTTAACGGAATACTCAAACAGATGATTCGTACGTTCAGAGACACTCGGAAAGACTGGGAAAGGTTTCTTCCCCACTTGCTATTTGCTTATAGAGAAGTACCCCAAGAATCCATCGGATTCTCTCCTTTCGAACTGTTATTCGGAAGAAGAGTGAGGGACCCCCTTGATTTAATCCGGGAACACTAGGAGGGAGAAGGGACTATTAACGTACCCTATGTGCTGGAATTTAGGGAATGCCTGGAGGTCCTAACCCAGACCGTACGCGACAACCTCCAGGCGGCCCAACAACGCCAGCGCAGATGGTACGATTAGGGAGCCAGGGCCCGCAGCTTTCAGGTGGGGCAAAAGGTATTGATCTTACGATCTGTCCACAAGGACAAGTTGCAGGCTTCCTGGCAGGGCCCATACAAGGTGGTAGAACAGATCTGTGATACCACCTATGTGATCGGTCCGGCCACGGGCGCGGGAGGCAAACGCATGCTCCATGTGAACATACTCAAGCCATACCACAAGCGCACCGAAGAGGTAACTGCAATCTGTGCACCTGCTGCGGAGGATTTTGATAATTTGCCGCTCGCCGACCTCCTAGACCAAGAGGGCCAGAGCGGAGACCTGGGAGAAGTACAGTTGGCAGAGCGGTTAAACTCCCAGGAGCAAACCCAAGTCCAGCGGTTAATTGCAGAAAAAGGAGCTACCCGTTTCTGTGTAGACTACCGGAGGCTCAACGACAAAACGATCTCCGACGCTTACCCTATGCCCCGGATAGACGAGCTCCTAGACAAAATGGCCAGGGGCCAGTACCTTACCATGATAGACCTGTGTAAAGGATACTGGCAAATCCCACTAGCCGAGGACGCCATCCCCAAGTCGGCATTTGTCACCCCGTTTGGCCTGTATCAGTTCAAGGTCATGCCATTCTGGATGAAAAATGCCACGGCTACCTTTCAAAGGATGGTAGATCGGCTACTGGATGGGTTTCAGGAGTACGCTTGCACCTATCTAGATGACATAGCCATTTTCAGCTACTCCTGGCCCGAGCACCTGACCCACATAGGAGCCATACTAGACCGGATTAGGGAGGCCGGACTCAAACCTAGCAAGTGCCATATAGGGATGGCAGAGATTCAGTACCTAGGGCACAGGGTAGGAAGTGGACAACAGAAGCCAGAACCCGCTGAAATAGAGGCAGTTGCCAAGTGGCCAACCCTCCGCACCAAAACGCAAGTCCTCGCATTCCTAGGTACCGCAGGGTACTATCGTAAATTTGTGCCCAACTACAGCACCCTAGCCAAACCCCTCACTGACTTAGCCCGTAAAAACCTCCCAAAGATAGTAGTATGGGCCCTAGAGTGTGAACAGGCCTTCCAACAGCTCAAGACGGCGCTTGTAAAATCACCTGTACTCTCTGCTCCTGATCCAACTAAACGCTTTCTCGTCCATACAGACGCTTCTATGTTTGGATTGGGAGCAGTACTGAGCCAAGTCGGAGCGGATGGCGGCGAGCACCCAGTAGCTTATCTAAGCAGAAAAATTTTACCCAGAGAAGTAAGCTACGCCGCCATTGAAAAGGAATGCCTGGCTGTGGTGTGGGCCCTCAAAAAGTTACAACCTTATCTGTATGGAAAACCATTCACATTACTCACAGATCACAATCCGTTGGTGTAGCTGAACAGGGTGTCTGAAGACTATGCCAGGCTGCTGTACTTGAGTTTGGCGCTGCAGCCTTTTGACTTTACTATTCACTACCGCCCTGGGAAGCAAAATGGTAATGCCAATGGGTTATCCAGACAGACATTGAACAGTGATCTGTGAGTGCTCCTCCGGACATCCCCAAGCCGATCCGTTGGTATCAGACTGTGTATGCCGGCTTGGTTCTGGGGGAGCATTGTGGCAAAACTAGCCACTTAAGACTGTATTTGCATAAATGTGTTTCTATAGCTTTAAGGTGGTTAGAACCAAGTGTATTCATGTATATGTATTTCATGTGAACAAGAGCATTCGTATGCTGGTGGCAGGAAAGCCGCCAGCATTCATACAGTAGTTTCATGAACAGTGAATTTCAACACTGTTCGTGAAACGAACAAACTACCGAATGGGAGACCACACACAGGAGGTCGTGTGGATCCCATTAAACATTGAAACATTGTTTCCATCGGCAATTAGCGAGATTCAGGGTGGCCGCCGTTCAGCTACCGACCATGCGGCGGTCGCCCATATTGGATCCTCTGTTAGCCCAGCGGTATTTGGTCGTCGAGCGCCTGGAACTAAAATCAGCTACTCAAAGGCACAAATTTAGCTGGACTTCCAGGCCGTTCGGGAGCCTCGGTAGTTTGTTCCCCTAATGTCAATCGGTACTTTGAATGTAACTTGAAAATAATGTGTATTTCGTGCGGCGTTCGGTTAGTTATGCTGGGATCTGAGCGGTATTCTCACGAACTGTGCGCTCAGACCCCAGCTATCTACCGAACGTCAATTTGTTTAAATAAAGTAAATATTATAAAAGTTATGTATTTTCATGTAAAATGTCAGTTCTGCTGCATGGAGGGATAATCCACTTAAATGTATATTCTAGTGGGAGTATCCCTCTCGTGCAGCAGTGCATGGTGGGAGAAATGTCCGGGTTGTTAAGTTCCCCATGTAGTACCCTACTGTACCACCCCTGGAATGTCAGTGGGGAAACCTCTTGCATGGGGAATCCCATAAATACGGTGACCTGTGATTAAAAGCTCAGTTGACTCCCAGCCTATGTGTCGTCTAGTGTTTGGGAAGGAGGATTTATACAACGTTATCGGGATTATTGCATGCTGTACTTATTTTGCTTGAAGGATTCTATGCTGTTCCTGTTACCCAGCGGAGATATTGTGGATTATACTACCTCTCCGCTACAGAGCTCCTTTTTGAAAATAAATATTGTGAGCTAGATACAAGATTGCCCTTGGATGTGAATACCAACTTACAACTCGACTGGAAGATTTGGGAGGAAGATATTAGGCATCAATATCATGTTTAGTTCTTTCCGCCAACTGGTCACCAAACATTGTTACATATTTTTGTTGTTAATTCACTTTGCACTGCATTATAGTTGATAAATAAGGCACTGCCAATAGTACAGTTATACTTAGTATTGTACAATTTCTGTAAATTATTTATATATATATTTTTAAATTAGTATTGGATGATAATACTTATATATCCCCCCCTCCCCCCTTTTCTTTGTTTGTTTCATATTATTATCATTATTATCAATAAAACATTTGTAAAGGAAGTGTAAATTCATTAGGACCATGAGGTAGATGCCTCTTTCTATGTCATATAACTACCCATTTTATTATTATTATTTTATCATTATTATTTTATTATTTATATAGCGCCATCAGATTCCATAGTGCTGCACAATGGGCAATAACAGACATGTAATTGTAACCAGACAACTGGACGTACAGGAACAGAGAGGCGAAGGGCCATGCTCAATGAGCTTACATTCTAGAGGGAGTGGGGTATAGTGACACAAAGGGTAAAAGTAGAGGTATGAAGTAGGTTGTTAGAAAAGTATTCACTGAGGGCTTAGTAGGTAATTTTTGACAGTTGCAGGAGAGGAGCCATGGGGGATAAAAACCTGCTAACAGTTTAATTGATACGCTTTCTTGAAGAAGTGAGTGTTCAATGATTTTTTGAATGAGTGAAGACTGGGTGAAAGTCTTATGGAGAAGGGAAGGCGAGCATTAGAGGAGAGAGTATGGACAGAGGATATACATAGGTCTTTGGCAGAGCGAAGGGGCCTCGAGGTAGGTTGGAGCAGCAGTATGTAGGTACTTGTAAGCAACACCAGAATTTTAAACTAAGCCCTATATCTAACTGGAAGCCAATGCAGGGACTGCCAGAGCGGGGAGGAGTGGGAGGTGCGAGTGGACAAGAAAAGGAGCCTCGCTGCCTCAGTCATTATAGATTGCAGCGGTGCAATCTGGGAACATGTAAGACCACCGATAAGGGTATTGCAGTAGTTAAAGCAAGAGAGAGCAACAGCATGGACCAGCACCTTAGCCGCATTTGGCTTTAAATAGAAGCGGATGCGCGCTATGTTTTTTAGATGTAAGCGACAGGATTTGGTGATTGATTGGACATGAGGGTGGAGAGGTTGGAGTCAAAAAGAACACCCAGGAAGCGAATCTGTGAGGTAGAGTTGATGGTAGTGCCGTTGACTTGGAGGAAGACAGACACAGGAGTAGAGGAAAGACCAGAAGTTCTGTTTTAGACAGGTTGAGTTTAAGGAAGTGAGCAGCCATCCAGTTGGAAATCGCAGAGAGGCAGTCAGAGACATGAGTCAAGATGGACGGAGAGAGATCAGGAGAGGACAGGTAGATTTGAATGTCATCTTCATAGAAATGATAACAGAAGCCAAAAGAGCTGATGAGTTTAACAAGAGAGGCAGTATAGGTAGAGAACAGTAGGGGAACAAGGATAGAACCTTGGGGGATGCCAACAGAGAGTGGTTGGGGGGAAGAGGCAGAGTCAGAGAAAGAAACACTGAAAGCAGCATCACATAGATCAAAATTACGGAGAATGCGAAGAAACTGTTGATGATTAACAGTGTCAAAGGCCGCAGAAAGATCAAGGAGAATTAGGATAGAGTAATGGCCTTGAGATTTAGCAGCAATTAAATCATTGGATACTTTGGTCACAGCCATTTTGACAGAATGACAAGCGGATCCAGACTGAAGGGGGTCAAGCAGAGTGTTGGATTCGAGAAAGTCAGTTTGGTGTACACAACTCTCTCGAGGATCTTGGAGGCAAATGGAACTAGCGAGATAGGGCGGTAGTTTGATGGGGAGTTGGGGTCAAGGCTGTGCTTTTTCAGAATTGGGGTTACAGTTACATGTTTGAAGGGTGAGGGAAATGTGCCTGACGAAAGGGAGAGATTGAATATTTTAGTTAGAGGAAGAGCAAGAGAGGGAGACAAAATGCAGATGAGATATGAGGAAATTTGATTGAGGGAACATGTGGTGGGGCGGGAGGACCGGAGCAGAGCAGAAACCTCTTCTGCTGTAGCAGGTGCGAATGAGTGTAGAATGGTTGAGGGAGTGGGGTTAGGTGATGTATTGGTAGGGGAAGGAGAGAATGTAGAGATCTCTTCTGTGATTGTAGAGATCTTCTCAGTGAAGTGAGATGCAAAGTTTGTGGCGGACAAGGTGGTAGAAGGAGGTGGAGCAAAAGTGCGAAAAAGAGCATCAGAAGTGTAAAATCAGTGTTTGGGTTTATGGGACAGTGTACTTATGAGGGTGTTAAAGTAATTTACTTTTGCAGTGGAAAGAACCAGGCTTTAGTAGCGCAGCATAAATTTATGTGGAGGAAGTCAGATGCAAAGTGAGACTTTCTCCAGCAGCGTTCAGCAGTTCTAGAACATTTTTGGAGTCAGCTTGGTGTGCGAGGGTTGTAATTGGGGTCGCTTGCTGCATTTAATTGTAGGAAGTGCCATGATGTTGAGTTGAGAGCAGAGAGTTGAGTTGTAGAGAGAGGTTGCAGAGTACAATAAACATTTTGGAAAAAAAACAAAAAACTGAAAAATAGGGATTTAACTTATAAGCGGCAGACTTTTTTTTAACTTTATTTTTTATAAATATTTGGTTGTAAAAAAAAGAACATATGACACTTCATAAATAGCATATATTGTTTCGATGTTATTATACAAAAATAAAAAATAAAATAACAGGACTTACATAGGCATTTACAATGGCATGTAGCGTAGTCTTCCAGTCTTCATAAATGTTAACCAAAACACATGCATTCTATAAGGTGTTTTAATATAGGTAAAGAGACCTTTTAGTTTACAGTGGTTATACTCTTCATATTGCCTAATAGACATACATAAAATGTAATTGTGTAAAAACGGATATAATTATATGAACAGTGTACGGGTTGCCTGTGCGCTGGGGTATCTTTGAGACAAGGGTGAGAGTCATTAAAACTGTCTTTTAGTAATTACAGGGAGTGCAGAATTATTAGGCAAATTAGTATTTTGACCACATCATCCTCTTTATGCGTGTTGTCTTACTCCAAGCTGTATAGGCTCGAAAGCCTACTACCAATTAAGCATATTAGATGATGTGCATCTCTGTAATGAGAAGGGGTGTGGTCTAATGACATCAACACCCTATATCAGGTGTGCATAATTATTAGGCAACTTCCTTTCCTTTGGCAAAATGGGTCAAAAGAAGGACTTGACAGGCTCAGAAAAGTCAAAAATAGTGAGATATCTTGCAGAGGGATGCAGCACTCTTAAAATTGCAAAGCTTCTGAAGCGTGATCATCGAACAATCAAGCGTTTCATTCAAAATAGTCAACAGGGTCGCAAGAAGCGTGTGGAAAAACCAAGGCGCAAAATAACTGCCCATGAACTGAGAAAAGTCAAGCGTGCAGCTGCCACGATGCCACTTGCCACCAGTTTGGCCATATTTCAGAGCTGCAACATCACTGGAGTGCCCAAAAGCACAAGGTGTGCAATACTCAGAGACATGGCCAAGGTAAGAAAGGCTGAAAGACGACCACCACTGAACAAGACACACAAGCTGAAACGTCAAGACTGGGCCAAGAAATATCTCAAGACTGATTTTTCTAAGGTTTTATGGACTGATGAAATGAGAGTGAGTCTTGATGGGCCAGATGGATGGGCCCGTGGCTGGATTGGTAAAGGGCAGAGAGCTCCAGTCCGACTCAGACGCCAGCAAGGTGGAGGTGGAGTACTGGTTTGGGCTGGTATCATCAAAGATGAGCTTGTGGGGCCTTTTCGGGTTGAGGATGGAGTCAAGCTCAACTCCCAGTCCTACTGCCAGTTCCTGGAAGACACCTTCTTCAAGCAGTGGTACAGGAAGAAGTCTGCATCCTTCAAGAAAAACATGATTTTCATGCAGGACAATGCTCCATCACACGCGTCCAAGTACTCCACAGCGTGGCTGGCAAGAAAGGGTATAAAAGAAGAAAATCTAATGACATGGCCTCCTTGTTCACCTGATCTGAACCCCATTGAGAACCTGTGGTCCATCATCAAATGTGAGATTTACAAGGAGGGAAAACAGTACACCTCTCTGAACAGTGTCTGGGAGGCTGTGGTTGCTGCTGCACGCAATGTTGATGGTGAACAGATCAAAACACTGACAGAATCCATGGATGGCAGGCTTTTGAGTGTCCTTGCAAAGAAAGGTGGCTATATTGGTCACTGATTTGTTTTTGTTTTGTTTTTGAATGTCAGAAATTTATATTTGTGAATGTTGAGATGTTATATTGGTTTCACTGGTAATAATAAATAATTGAAATGGGTATATATTTGTTTTTTGTTAAGTTGCCTAATAATTATGCACAGTAATAGTCACCTGCACACACAGATATCCCCCTAACATAGCTATAACTAAAAACAAACTAAAAACTACTTCCAAAAATATTCAGCTTTGATATTAATGAGTTTTTTGGGTTCATTGAGAACATGGTTGTTGTTCAATAATAAAATTAATCCTCAAAAATACAACTTGCCTAATAATTCTGCACTCCCTGTATTGTCGGTTTGAGGACCCAGATATAGCCTCAGAATCTGTCACATATTCAATCTAACGTTACTTTCTTTCATGCTCAGTCAGTTAATGGTGGTCAGTTTCTCACGTTATAATACTGAAACCATCTGGACCAGATTTAATTATATTTCAAGATATTTCCATTGTTAAAATCAACTGTTTTTGTTTTTTTTGGCAATTCTTAAATATGTAAATTTTTCATGTTGGACAAATCATATTTGTGTAGCAGATCGAGAAAGGTGTTGGGAGATATATTAGATTCTAATCGACCAATTTTTGCTAGACTTTTTTCCAACCACTTGGTTAAGTTGAGATCTTTTATAAAAAATTTAGTCATTTCGAGTGGGGCTTTACATGAGATTTGGTTTTGAACTTAATTTTTTTTTTTTTTATAAGGTTAATTCATTTAAATATTTGTAATATTATCAAGTTGTCTATTTCTAAATTTTTAAACAATTTGTTATCTAGCCAGAAAAAAAAAGAAAATTATCTATCTTAGCACATTGTTCCCTCTCGATCTTATACCATGTTTTATCTCTGGACTTTATATTTCCCCCATTCTAACAAATGGGAGAACATAACTGAATTGTGAATCAGATGAATATTGGGGGAAGACAATCCTCCTTCTCTTAGATGTTTTGTTATTATATTTCTATTAATTCTTGCTTTTTTTATCCGACCATACAATGGAGTAGAATAACTTGTCAGAGTTTTAATATTTTATTTGATACTCTTATTGGGATCGTACGAAATAGGTATTCCAGTTTAGGCACCAAGTATTTAATCTGCCCATCCAAGAAAGTATTGAATTCACCCTTTTTTTAATCATATCCTTCAAAACTTTAAATAGTTGAAGATAATTTAAAGGATCACTATAGTGTCAGGAAAACAAAGCGGTTTTCCTGAAACTATATAATCCTTGGGGAACCCTCATCCTCAGGGTCCCCCCTTTCCTATGGACGCTCTGCGCGATGGATGCAAAATTCACATCCAGCGTTGCAGATGCGCCTCTAGCACCTGTCAGGAAGACAGCCACTAGAGGTTGGCTTAACCCCTAATGTAAACATAGCAGTTTTTCTGAAACTGCTATGTTTAAAGCAGAAGGGTTGAAACCGGAGTGGCCTGGCACCCAGACCCACTTCATTGAGCTGAAGTGGTCTGTGTGACTATAGTGTCCTTTAAATTTACCCAGGTTTCTATATCGAAGTTCATTATAGTTCCAAGATTATTTATTGTTTGTGAATCCCAGTTGCATTTATATTTTAACTTGAGTTATTTTACTTGATCTTGGGTTAAGTTTTGGTAGATTATTTGAGTTTTTTGTAGATTAATTTTATAGTTAGAAAAGTGACTAAAATTGTTTATACATTCTATTGCTGAGGGGATAGAGGTCTCTGGGTGAGTGAGAGTTAATATTGTCTCATCTGCAAATAATGTTATTTATTGTTTACTCTCTCCTGTTAGTATTCCTGAGATATTTTTAGATTTCCTGATATATGCAGCAAGAGATTTGATAGAACGTACATCAGGGGCGCCAAAGGGCATCCCTGACACATACAGTTCCTAATGTCGAACCAATGTGAAATCAAACCATTGCCATATACTTTTGCCTTTGGAGCATTGAGACCTTTTTTGTAGACGTTCTTGGCCACTTACTGACATTGATCACTTTAACCAAATCATCTATGTATGTTAATTGGCAATCCTTCCTGAATCACTTAACTTCAATTGTAATACAAAGCTATTTTTGTTACCAAAATGCAAATAGTTGTATATTGGTATTTGCATTCATCATTTACCAGTCCACCTACAAGTCTGTTTAAACAAAATAAATTATATGTATATTTTTCTTGCCTAATAAATTTTTTGCAAATGTCTCCCCATTGTAAGGCTATGCAAAAACAATTTAAGAAAAAGTAGACATATTATAAAACCCTGGTGTTTTCCACTTACAATTACCAATTTTTTAATTATGTTGTAGCAGCTATTCTCTGCACATCTTCTTTAAACTAGTTCTCAGCCCAATAACATGTTCCCGTGAATCATTCTCTTTCTATTTGTACAGTAATATACTCTGTGGAATAGTATTGCATATTTTAGTAAAATTTAAATGCATCTCATCCATAACATACCCCATGTCTATATTTGTGCTCTAATACATTCTATATTGAAAAAAAAATGTTGATTCTTGCAAATGATATTATAGTACAAATTGAATTTATGTTATCCCTAAACAGTTCTTTAATAATAAAACATTAAACAGCAGGTTTCATTTCTTGGCTGTAATTTTTTTTCCTTTAGGTACAGTGCCAGGAATAAAAAATGTCTATAATAATGAATACAATTAAATTTCTTGCCATTACATGACCAACACATATTAATACATAGCATGTGGTATTTGGCACGTATGTAGCTGAAGTTTATTTTATTACTTTAGATTAGTATTCCGTGTTAGCTAGTCACATGTTTCCTGTAAAGGGATTATAATACTTATTTGAAAAATTGGTTAGAATGGTTATTCCTTAGATCATTCATTTCTCTGGTTTGGAAATGCATTAATTCTGACTGAATTATTTTTCTTCGGGCTTGCTAATGGGATTTTAGATCTTAATAAATTACTAAATACTAAATAGTATTGAAGAAAGAGTGAATCATAAATAACAAAATCATACATGAAAAAATGCATTGTTAAATGCAATTGTTAGATAATCAAAGTAAACTTGTATACAAATATTTAGGTACATAAAACAAACCTGTTTCGTCAAAGTGTTGTTTTTACACTATTTTAATCTAGCAAAAATTGTATTAAAAGTGTTAAAGGTCTGTTCAATACATACACCACTTTCTAAACACAGCAGACCTTTGCAAGCACAAAAGTAGATTGTTAAGAGGTAGACATGTGCAATTAGTTTCATTCCGAATGTACATTCATACGAATTTCATGCCATTCGGACATTCACAGGCTTACGAATGTCTGAAGTTCTGATGTGACAGAGTTCGGTAGTTCGGATGTGCCAAAGCTCCAAAGCTACGAAGTGCCAGAGTGATTTGGATTTCTGAAAACAAGAGAGTGGGAGGGAAAATTATGTGGATGATGACAGGAATCTTGACCAATAAGCTAACTCCTTTTGTGCAATGTATTGCTTGCTTGCCCAATCCGGTTTCACTATTTACTGTCCATTTTTGTGATTGATGTTAGAGGACAGCCAATTAATGGTGATTTTGTCACTGACACATGGCCAATGACAATGAGTCATTGAGGTGGGATAGTATATAAATCAGGCTGCCAGGGTGTTGGCTTGAATTCATATGATCAGACTAAATTTGACAGCACAAGAGACTGAGAGAGATAAATTACATTACATTTATTGTACTTGTTGTAAATTTGGGGAGCCACAATGATTTTTATTTTTTTTCAATTCTTTATTTTTGCTGTGCAACATATTACAAGCATGCCTGTAATGCCACAATGGCTGTTACAGGCTATTTGAATACAAACATAGTTGAACATTTGCGTAGCATTAAGAGAAGAAGCACAATTTTATGAAGTTTGTAATGCTAGCTGAATATAGGCTAAGTAAGTACGATTAATTGGGTGGGTCACGTTGAGGTAAGCGAGTAAAACATAAAGCATATATTGGTTCTTAGGTATGAAAGAGTTCGCTTAGCTATGCAGGAATGAACACTGTAATCACACTGAACAGGGGCTTATTGTGGGTATGCTATGCTATACAGTAGGAAAAGTCACAGTTTGTGTTATTTGTTCACTACGTGCTACTGCTGGATTGTGGAAGCTCAACAGGGTGAAGATGTCAGTTAATCACTGTGTGCCTCGAGTGGGTTATCTCTTCCTGTGCCCAAGATGGTCAGACTGGGTGCAGTTGTGTACAGCAGGGAAAGACGTCAGGCTTAAGATCTACACATCATGCATCAGGTAGGGCAAACGAGAGGCTATTCAAATTAACATACTGACTGCATGTGGATTTAAAGGCACAGGCTTATTTAAGGCTTGTCTGTCGCATGTGAGTCAATAACAAAAGTAACAGTAAATTTAAAGGGCAAAACAAATATTAAACATAACCATGTCCCTGGATGATATGACCTCCACAAGGGTCCAGCAGATCAGGTAGCTCTGGCGTGACTTGTGCAGCAGAAAGTAAGTCCGCGATCAGCCAACCCCCAACAACGGGAAGTGCAGAGAACCTGGAAGGTAGGTTAGTTGGTACCCGAGTGGTTTGTTTCTCCCTCCCCTTAAATATACAAGGACCGATTGTGTCTCCTGTGTTGTGGGTGTATCGGGCCGGGTCTCTGGAGAAGCTTGATGGCAGCTGGGGTCTTCGTGACAGACTCACTCACGTGAGCTGGGTTTCGGGACACTTAGGGAGGTTGCAGCAAGACAGGGAACGTCCCTGGCACTTCCCAGTGCTTTTCTTGTCTTGTGATGCAAGTCCCCTTTTTCTTAGACATATGCCACTTCCAGCCCAGCTTGCCCTGGTAGCCGGTGCCTGGTTTCCTTTGATCTACTTTCTTGTGGAGAGATCGCATATTTGCCCGCTGTGTGAGCGGAGCTCCACGTGGGCTCTCCGCCCAGGTGAGGAACTGTGAGCTGAAGCAGCTGCAGGATAGGCAAGTGAGTGCTGAGCCTTTGCCAGAACTTCTGGTATATAGCGTTGAATCTTGCATTGAATGACTCAATCCACTTCCAGTCATCATAGGCTGGTCGGCTGGGCTGCGCAGCAGGCCTGGCCGCCATCTTAGTTGCTAGAGAGGTGGCCACGGGGTGCTCGCTCAGTTTCACTGACTTGCTGACCCAACAGGCCTTAGGGATTTACCGCTTGTCTATATGTTCTGGTCCGGGCAGAAAAGATTGTACCAGCCGACAGCATAAGTACTCAGGTAGTTTAAGGCCAGTGGTAGCCAGAATAGAGCATTAAAAGGCTTAATATTAGTGCCATGTGTCCGGAGCTACTGAGGGATATGTCTGGCCATCTTGGCTGTCAGGCCCCGCCCCCTAGCCACAATGATTTTAAGCGTGTGTTCCTGGGAGAAAGAGAGTGAGTTTTGCCTTTTTTTTTCTTCTGAATCTTGTTTCTTTTAAAAAAAAAGGGGGGGTGAGAGAGTGTGTGGCTGTGCAAGCCAGGTACTCTGACTCCCAGGGTGTGTCTCTGCTGCACTGTGACTTTACTGCAGTGATTCATTTTGTGAACCAGCCATCACTTGCTCTTACTTTGCACTCTCTCACACACACTCACTTGCTTGTTCACACACAAATTGCTTTCTCTCTGCTCTCACACACAGTAAAATAATAATAAAAATAAATAAATAAATAAACAAATAAAAACCTCCCCTACCTCCCTCTCCCTCCCCATGTACTTAGCAATCGCCGCCGTTCCGCGAGGGCAATTGGTCTTCTTCTGAGGGGGGGATGGTCTGGGCTCAGCCCAGACAGTTCCTCTTCTGCAAATCTGACTGCTCTACAAGAGCGGCAATGTGACTGTCTTCTATTTAAAAAATATATACATGTGAAGGGTTATACACGTGTTACGTGACTTGTGTTAATTTGTTTTATAAAAAAAAAAATGGTTTGGAAATAGCAAAGTGCTACTTGTACTTATTGCCCTATAACTTAAAAAAAAAAAACTAAGAACATGTTAACATTGGGTATTTCTAAACTCAGGACAAAATTTTGAAACTATTTAGCATGGGTGTTTTTTGGTGGTTGTAGATGTGTAACAGATTTTGGGGGTCAAAGTTAGAAAAAGTGTGTTTTTTTTACATTTATTTTACATATTTTATAAAAAAGATGTTATAGTAAATTATGTGATATGATGAAAATAATGGTATCTTTACAAAGATCATTTAATGATGATAAAAAAACATATGTAATATGTGTGGGTGCATTAAATGAGTAAGAGGAAAATTACAGCTAAACACAAACACTGCAGAAATATAAAAGTGCCCTGGTCCTTAATGGTAAGAAAATTGAAAAACGGTCTAGTCCCTAGGGGGTGAAGAAAAAAAACACACAAATGTTTATTTTTCAAATGAACGACATTTCCGAACTGCCGAATGCCTGAAACAAATGACATGCTGAACTGCCGAATGCCCGAAATGAATGCCCAAATGCTGCATGCCTGAATGCTGAATGTCCGAACCAAATGCCATTCAGCAGTTCCGAAGTGCCGAACCAAACCGAACCGAATGCCGTAGGTCCAAATTGCCGATGGAGACACATTTTTTTACTTAACCGAATTACCGAACTAAATATTTTGCCCATGAACATCCCTATTAAGAGGTTTAAAATATCATTGTAATGTTATAATCATATATATGATTTGAAAATAGATACTTTATTTAAAAATCACTACCATTTGACAATAATATTTTGTTCAATTCGAGTCTTTTATCATTTAAAAAAGACTAAAAATAACAATTACTACTTTAGCAGATATTTTCTTGTGACTCTTTCACAGTAGTCATTAATAAGTTCACTAGCAAAGCATTTAAAATATTTATCCATATCTATTCATACCCAGACAAATATGCACATCCTTTTGTCATGGCATTCTCCAACTCTCTCATATAATACATTATTACGTATAATACATGATTGTAATCTTGAACTACTAAGTTAATTCCTCTGTTAAGTAATGTCTCTTGGAGTTTAGTGAACAATTAGTAGAGAAAAAAACAAATATCCTAAAGAAATAGATATTTAACAAAATGCAGTGTTCTAAGACAGGTTTCAAGCATGTTCCTTAAGCCCTGTGGGATAAAATTCTCCTAAGATAGCAAAAACTAAGCAAATTGTGATGTAACCTACAGGAATACATCCTTTCACAATTAAAATGAAAAAATGAAAGGTCTGATGCATGTTTTATTGTCATAGCTTTGGCATAAGAGCTTAGAGATATGCCTAACTGTTTATATATAATTTATTCTTCTTTTCCAAATGGTAAACAACAAAACTGTTTGTCTAATAACTGGGTTGATAACTGGCCTAAATATTGGACATATATGTAAATGCTGTAACTTATTAAACTTTTTGTATGCACAAGTTACATTTAACCAGAACCGTTCTCAGATCAAGTACAGCTGGACCAGTGCCTTATGCAACGTAGCTTATGGAGGACACTATCAACTCTTAATGCTGGACACTAATAATTTTATTAACTACTTGTATATATTTGAATCAGTGTATCTTTAATCTCGATTTCTTTTTCATTTTAACATACCTGGGCGTGCTTGTTTTTATTTCTAAGTAGAAAAAGGGGCTAGCACTCACGGTCTTGTAGCATAAAAAATTATCTTTATTGGGCGTTATCCATAAAATCAACATTTCAGCCCATGTCCAGGGCTTTCCTCGGGATCAACAAACAATACAACACTAACATAAAATGCTGTGATATATAGCCCATAAGAAGAAAGTTCAACTCACTGCAGGTGATCCATGTTAATCAGTCAACGTCCTCATGGTACATGTGCACATGCATGTACGTGCCTTACCTGGAAGGAGTAGAAAGAGCATGGCCCTGTTGTCCTGGCAACATACTGATGCCGAGAATATCATAGTAACATATATAAACAAAAGATATTAAACTAGGTTAGTCTGAGTGCAAGGACCTTGTTATCTTTTGTGTATATATATATATACACTGCTCAAAAAAATAAAGGGAACACTTAAACAACACAATGTAAGTTCAAGTCAATCACACTTCATTGAAATAAAACTGTCCACTTAGGAAGCAACACTGAGTGACAATCAATTTCACATGCTGTTGTGCAAATGGGATAGACAACAGGTGGAAATTATAGGCAATTAGCAAGACACCTCCAATAAAGGAGTGTTTCTGCAGGTGGTGACCACAGACCACTTCTTAGTTCCTATGCTTCCTGGCTGATGTTTTGGTCACTTTTCAATGCTGGCGATGCTTTCACTCTAGTGGTAGCATGAGACGGAGTCTACAACCCACACAAGTGGCTCAGGTAGTGCAGCTCATCCAGGATGGCACATCAATGTGAACTGTGGCAAGAAGGTTTGCTGTGTCTGTCAGCGTAGTGTCCAGAGCATGGAGGCGCTACCAGGAGACAGGCCAGTACAACAGGAGATGTGGAGGAGGCCATAGGAGGGCAACAACCCAGCAGCAGGACCGCTACCTCCGCCTTTGAGCAAGGAGGAACAAGAGGAGCACTGCCAGAGCCCTGCAAAATGACCTCCAGCAGGCCACAAATGTGCATGTGTCTGCTCAAACGGTCAGAAACAGACTCCATGAGGGGTGTATGAGGGCTTGATGTCCACAGGTGGGGGTTGTGCTTACAGCCCAACACCGTGCAGGACGTTTGGCATTTGCCAGAGAACACCAAGATTGGCAAATTCGCCACTGGCGCCCTGTGCTATTCACAAATTAAAGCAGGTTCACACTGAGCACATGTGACAGACGTGACAGAGTCTGGAGATGCCGTGAAGAACTTTCTGCTGCCTGCAACATCCTCCAGCATGACTGGTTTGGCAGTGGGTCAGTAATGGTGTGGGGTGGCATTTCTTTGGGGAGCCGCACAGCCCTCCATGTGCTCACCAGAGGTAGCCTGGCTGCCATTGGGTACCGAGATGAGATCCTCAGACCCCTTGTGAGACCATATGCTGGTGCGGTTGGCTCTGGGCTCCTCCTAATGCAAGACAATGCTAGACCTCATGTGACTGGAGTGTGTCAGTAGTTCCTGCAAGATGAAAGCATTGATACTATGGAATGGCCCGCCCTTTCCCCAGACCTGGATCCAATTGAGCACATCTGGGACATCATGCCTTGCTCCATCCACCAACGTCATGTTGCACCACAGACTGTCCAGGAGTTGGCAGATGCTTTAGTCCAGGTCTGGGAGGAGATACCTCAGGAGACCATCTGCCACCTCATCAGGAGCATGCACAGGCATTGTAGAAAGGTCATACAGGCACATGGAGGCCACACACACTACTGAGCCTCATTTTGACTTGTTTTAAGGACATTACATCAAAGTTGGATCAGCCTGTAGTGTGTTTTTCCACTTTAATTTTGAGTGTGACTCCAAATCCAGACCCCCATGGGTTGAAAAATTTGATTCCCATTTTTTAATTTGTGTGTGATTTTGTTGCCAGCACATTCAACTATGTAAAGAACAAAGTGGTTCAGAAGAATATTTAATTCATTCAGATCTAGGATGTGTTATTTTTGTGTTCCATTTATTTTTTTGAGCAGTGTATATTTATATATATATATATATATATATATATATATATATATATATTTACAGTTGTGTATGTGTACTTCATTTATACATATATATTTTACTTTGTCTTGCCCTGCATGCTAAAGCTAATTGTTCCCAGCCCCACTCAACATTGGTGGCTTTTTAACTTAAAGGATCACTATAGTGTCAGGAAAACAAACTTGTTTTCCTGACACTATATCATCCTTAGGACTTCTCTTGGTGCTGAAGGGGTTAAAACCCCTTCAATCATGTACCTTTATCCAGCAATGGGCTCCCTCGACATTGGATTAACCCTGCAATGTAAACGTAGCAATTTCTCTGAAACTGCTATGTTTACATCTGAAGGGTTAAAACCTGGGAGACCTGGCACCCAGACCACTTCATTGAGCTGAAGTGGTCTGGGTGACTATAGTGTCCCTTTAAATGTTATTCACCTATCTTCTTATCTTTAAAGACTTTCTCTGTTATTTCTGCATCCCCTCCACCCCCCTTATTTTATTGATACCCACCCAAATGTTTTGCTTGATCAGTCCTCACCTCCTCTGTGCATCTCAATTCCATAGCTTTATTGCAGGCCTTTCTGACGATATCATCTCTGTCTTCCACAGTCTGAGTTAAAAAGTTCCCTGCAGAAAACCAGAACAGTTCTTTGTATACCCCATGCCCTCAACTTTACAATTTCAAAGAAATCTTCACTGCCTTGATCTCCAGCATTTCTCCACTAGACTCCAAACTCTCCTTTTACCCATCTCAAATCTCACTTGTTCTAACTCTGCAACCTCCTGAAATGTTATTCACCAATCTTCTTATCTCTAAGGACTTTCTCTGTTATTTCTGCATCGCCTCCACCCTCCTTATTTTATTGATACCCACCCAAATGTTTTGTTTGATTAATCCTCACCTCCTCTGTGCATCTCAATTCCATAGCTTTATTTTTTTGCTAGAGAGACTTCCATAGTATTTAAGTATCTAACCACAGTATCTATATGTAGGTGGATGTGCTCCTTCTTCTTATAGAAGTGAGCATCTGTTTGTGAATACATCCCCTCTATACATTTGCCCTCACTAGTGACTATAACTTTTGCTCCCTTTGGTTCCATAACTGCTACCAGGCACTACACATATCCCTGTCTCCACAAATCTCTGGTTTAATGTCAATTTTTCTTTTTTGACACCTCTATTCTGCTGCCTTAAGATAAAGGGCTTCTTTATAGACACACCTATAGGATACTATACATATATAACTTAGAGGTACTTATTCTCTGATATATTTTTTCTACAAGTGTTTTATTTTATTCTACTTATATATCAAACTGGTGCACTTGTGCACTTTCTTTTTTTTTTGGGTGACATCTTCTAGTATTTTTGAAGGTCTGATTATCTTTTTAATTTTCTAATAAATATTTACATCCTTTCCCTTTCCCCCCCCCATTTTATGTCACATTGATATTAGGAGGTATATAATAACGGATGAGTAGGAACTCTGCTCACTATATGTGAGTGGCTTTCTTTCTCTTCCATTTCGTCTGTTTAGATTTACCCTGGGGTTAAGCCCCCTTTATACCTCCTGTAACCTCTGCAGAGGCCGGGGAGCTGGCAAGTCCAGCTCCTTATAGCCTCTATCTTTTTATTATATATATATATATATATATATATATATATACACACACAAACACATACACTGTCTAAGTGTATTTTAAAGGACCACTATAGTGCCAGGAAAACATACTCGTACTCCCGTGGTGCTGAGGGGGGAGGAAGGGATTAAACTCACCTCTTTCTCCAGCGTCGGGCGGGGAGCTCTCCTCCTCTCCGGCTGAATGCGCATGCACGGCAGGAGCTGCGTGCGCATTCAGCCAGTCTCATAGGAAAGCATTTACAATGCTTTTCTATGGATGCTGGCATCTTCTCACTGTGATTTTCACAGTGAGAAACACGCAAGCGCCTCTAGTGGCTGTCAAGAGACAGCCACTGGAGGCTGGATTAACCCTAACATAAACATAGCAGTTTCTCTGAAACTGCTATGTTTATAAAAAAAAGGGTTAACCCTAGATGGACCCTTGATTTTTATTTTGAGCTAATAAAAGCTAAGTTTTATTCATTCAACTTGGAAGTCCCTGGAGTGCTATCTTGTACTTTTGGCTGTATCTGTTTGCTGATAAGTACATCAAGGAAGGTGGAGTGCATTACTATTTTTGTTTTTATATATATATATATGTGTGTAATTTCATTCTAACTGTATTTTGATAGTAATGTATATATATTACTATCAAAATATATATATAGATATCAAAATACACATAGAACTAAATAATATATATATATACATAAGTATATACGTATATATCACTGTATATATACCTATATATTAATAAAAATAATTTTCAAAATATCATCAGTGAAAGTGAAATTTTTTGAATTTTTCACACACAAATGGCACTTAAACGGACGATATAATTGTTGTGACACGTTTTACTGTTTTGAAACACTAATATTTGTGTTCAGCGTAGTCTCCTGTGTATAACAGTAACCCTCATGTACAGGTTTTACAGTGTTTTCAAAAGTTACAGAGTCAAATATAAGGCTTGCGTTTCAGTTTTTTCAGATTGAAATTCTCCAGATTGGTTACGTTGCCTTTGAAATCATATGGTAGCCCAGCAATGAAAATTACTCCCATTATGGCATACCAATTGCAAGAGTAGACAACCCAACGTATTGCAAATGGGGTATGTCCAGTCTTTTTTAGAAGTCACAAACACTGGCCAAAATTGGCGTTCAAAAATTTTTTTTGCATTTTTCACACATAAACAAATATTAACACTAACTTTGGCCAGTGTTTAACACTAACTTTGGCCAGTGTTTGTGACCAAGTGGCTACTAAAAATACTGGACATACCCCATACCCCAGCTAAGGTGCTGGTCCATGCCATTGTTCTTTCTCACCTTGACTACTGCAATTCCCTTCTCAGTGGTCTTACGTGTTCCCAGATTGCACCGCTGCAATCTATAATGAAAGTGGTGGCTAGGCTCATTTTCCTGTCTGCCCGCACCTCCCACTCCTCCCCACTCTTTCAGCCCCAACATTGGCTTCCAATTAGATATAGGACTCCATTTAAGATTCTGGTGCTTGCTTACAAGTTCCTACATAATTCTGCTCCAACCTACCTATCCTCCCTAGTACACAAATATGTCCCGTCAAGGCCCTTGCGCTCTTCCGAAGGCCTACCCTCTGCCTGTACTCCCACATGACTCTAAGACTTCTCCAGTGCTGCACCTTTTCTGTGGAACTCCCTTCCCTTCTACGTTAGGCTTTCACCCAGTCTTCATTCCTTCAAAAAATCTTTGAAAACACACTTCTTCAGGAAAGCATATCATTTAACCCCTTAAGGACCACACTTCTGGAATAAAAGGGAATCATGACATGTCACACGTGTCATGTGTCCTTAAGGGGTTAAACTGTTAGTGGGTTTTCATCCCTCCCCCTATGACTCCTCTGCTGCAAGAGTCAAAAATAACCTACTAAGTTCTCAGTGATTACTTTACTAGCAACCTATTTAATAACCTCTACTTATACCCTTTGTGTTACTTTACCCCATTCACTCTAGCATGTAAGCTCATTGAACAGGGCCCTCAACTGTGTTCCTGTTCCTTTGTCTGGTTACAATAATGTGTCTGTTAGTCCACACATTGCATAGCGTTACAAAATTTGCTGGCCCTGTATAAATAATAAAATAATAATATAGATCTTGGTAAAATGCAGCGTATAATTTAATATTTCACCACAAAAAGAATATTGAACTAGTGACGTCGCGAACATAAAATTTTCGGTTCGCGAATGGCGAACGCGAACTTCCGCAAATGTTCGAACGGGCGAACCGGGCGAACTGCCATAGACTTCAATAGGCAGGCGAATTTTAAAACCCACAGGGACTCTTTCTGGCCACAATAGTGATGGAAAAGTTGTTTCAAGGGGACTAACACCTGGACTGTGGCAAAACTCCCATGGAAAATTACATAGTTGATGCAGAGTCTGGTTTTAATCCATAAAGGGCATAAATCACCTAACATTCCTAAATTGTTTGGAATAACGTGCTTTAAAACATCAGGTATGATGTTGTATCGATCAGGTAGTGTAAGGGTTACGCCCGCTTCACAGTGAAAGACCAATCTCCCCGTTTAACGCACCGCAAACAACCGCAAACAGTCCATTTGCAGAACTGCAAACTCCCCATTTGCACAAGGTTGGATACCAAGCTAGCCATGTCCCGTTCCTTGTCCTCACTGATGTCATTGAAGGTCTCTTCCTCCACCAAGCCACGTACAACACCAAGGGTCCCCAAAAGGTGACAACAAGCCCCCTGGGACACCTGCTGTGTTTGGTCTTCCACCTCCTCAAAGCCACCTTCCTCCTCTAAATCCTCTTCTTCAGACTCCTCTCTCTGCATTGCCTCTCTCTGCGTTTATTATAAGGTGTGTTAAGTAGTACTATTCCTATCAGTTTAATCCCTGTTACGTCCCCTATCAGGGGACGTGTATATGGCATCGATTTTAGGAACCGGGAGATGGAAAAAGATGCTTGGTCGGTCCTCCTTCTTCAAATTTGGGGCACTGCGCGTGCAATCTAATGTGCCACCAGATAGGAGTGGTGTTTTAAGTAGTACTATTCTTATCAGTTTAATCCCAACGTCACGACTACTAGTGTGGTCCAGCACGCAAAATGTAAACATATACATAGTCAAGAAAAGGAAAATAAAAGGACAGAGAGTAAACCGGACCTTAGAATGGCCGGACTAATACGCTAGAGACAGAGAATGGTCAAAGGGAAAGCCGAGGTCAAGGAAGCCAGAAAATACACAATACCGTTTACACAAGCCAAGTCAGGGAAACCAGAATTCAGAATAATCAGGGAAAAGCCAAGATCAGGATACCAGGAAATCAGATTCACAATGATAAAGCACTCTCAGGGAAACCAGGAACAGGAAACCACGACAGGGCAAGGTACTGGGGTGAGCTAGGGATTTAAATATCACGCGGCAGGCTGGCAGCCGCGACACCCTTTTACGTCCCCCTCATCAGGCCTTTTTTAGTCAAATGTATTGCCCACTGTCAGTCCCTTCGGGATCCATCCCTCATTCATCTTAATAAAGGTGAGGTAATCTAGACTTTTTTGACCTAGGCGACTTCTCTTCTCAGTGACAATACCTCCTGCTGCACTGAAGGTCCTTTCTGACAGGACACTTGAAGCGGTGTAGTCCAGAAGTTCTATCGCAAATTGGAATAGCTCAGGCCACAGGTCAAGCCTGCACACCCATTAGTCAAGGGGTTCATCGCTCCTCAGAGTGTCGATATCTGCAGTTAAGGCGAGGTAGTCTGCTACCTGTCGGTCGAGTCGTTCTCTGAGGGTGGACCCCCAAGGGCTGTGGCGATGCGTTGGACTTAAGAAGCTCTGCATGTCCTCCATCAACAACACGTCTGTAAAGCATCCTGTCCTTGCCGGCATGGTCGTGGGAGGAGGAGGATTACTTTCACCTCTTCCCCTGTTAGATTCCCGTTGTGCTGTGACATCACCCTTATACGCTGTGTAAAGCATACTTTTTAATTGATTTTGGAACTGCTGCATCCTTTCCGACTTGCCGTAATTCGGTAACATTTCAGGCACTTTCTGCTGATACCGGGGGTCTAGTAGCGTGGACACCCAGTACAGGTCGTTCTCCTTCAGCCTTTTTATACGAAGGACTCTCAACAGGCACGACAGCATGAAACACCCCATTTGCACAAGGTTGGATGCTGAGCTACTCATGTCCGGTTCCTCGTCCTCAGTGATCTCACTGAAGGTATGTTCTTCCCCACAGCCACGTACAACAACACAGGTACCAGATAGGTGACAACGAGCACCCTGGGATTCTTGTTGTGGTTGGTCATCCTCCTCCTTCTCCTCCTCAAAGCCACATTCCTCCTCTGACTCCTGTAGGCCTGACACATACGCTTGCAGACAACTAACTGCTATTCAATCTATTACAGTCAAAATGTTATTTTTATTTTTTAAATATACTCTACTGTTACACCAGATATGAGTTGCACTGGTCTGACACTGTGCCCTGGCAGGCCCTGAAACGCACACGTGTGAAGGAAACTGACTGCTATTATATTATAGTCCAGAAAGGTTTTTTTTGTTAAATGCAAGCTATTGTGACACCGGATATGAGTGGTGGCACTGTGCAAGTGGGCACAGTATATGCTGTGAGCCTGACACACACGCTAGCAGACAACTAACTGGTATTCAATCTATTACAGTCAAAATTTTATTTTTATTTTTTAAATGTACACTACTGTTACACCAGATATGAGTTGCACTGGTGTGACACTGTGCCCTGGCAGGCCCTGAAACGCACACGCATGAAGGAAACTGACTGCTATTATATTACAGTCAAAAAAGTTTAGTTTTTTTTAAATGCAAGCTATTGTGACACCAGTGAGTGAGTGGTGGCACTGGGCAAGTGGGCGCAGTATATGCTGTGAGCCTGACACACAGGCTGGCTGGCAGGCAACTGTAATTACATTACACAGAAAAAAAAAAGCAGACTGATGTTCTAGCCCTAAAAAGAGCTTTTTGAGGTGCTGTCCTTACAGCAGAGATCAGATGAGTCCTTCAGGACTGTAGTGGACACTGAATACACTAGCCTAGCTATCAATTTCCCTATCAAATCAGCAGCAGCTACACTGTCCCTCCTCTCACTAAGAATGCAGCTTCACAATGAATGTAAAATAGATGCTGTCCAGGAGGTGGGAGGGTCTGCTGCTGATTGGCTGGAATGTGTCTGCTGACTGTGAGATACAGGGTCAAAGTTTACTCAATGATGATGAATAGGGGGCGGACCGAACAGCGCATATGTTCGCCATCTATGACGAATGCGAACAAGCGATGTTCGCCAGGAACTATTCGCCATCGAACCGTTCGGGACATCACTATTGAGAACCAAATATTACAAAATTATTAAGGGATATCAATACATTGTTTTGAATCATTTTCTAAATTAATTGCATTGGCTTGAAAATGGAGTTCAGAATGTTTTTGTTGGTAAATAAAAAAATTCAAGTCATGTTGGCAAGTGGCGTCTCCCAGCTGTCTTTGGTACACTTTTCTCTAATTTGTTTATGAATGATCTGGCAATCAATTGAGGTTCATCCACAGGTGCACTTAGGGCCAACAAATAATAGTTGTTATATTAAAATAAAAATATTTAAAAAATCTATTGCCAGTGGTAAAATAGTGAATTACTGATATTGTTTCCACCTGGGAAAGGTTGACTTGCAAATTTCCATTATAAATGGTAAACATACATGATACAACACTGCAATGTTATAATTTCACCTTCCTTTCTTTCACTACAGAACAAACTTACTCACTGATAAAGTATGATGACTGTCTGGATAAGAAGATAAGACCAACTAGGCATGTGTAGAATTTAGATAGTTTTTGAAATTTGACCAAGAGGGGACCTCAGACATACTCAGTATGCTCCTAGAGGCATTTTTTTTAAATGCCCCATTTAATCTTTAGTATGGCATCTGAAAATAAACCCAATGTATGATAGTCCAAAAGTCTTAATTTAATATTGTGTTGAAATCATTCCTTACAGTATAGCCTAGTAGTAGCTCATAGAACCTGTAATGCAAATTATGTGAGTTTAATTTCTGCATGGGGGGGGGGGTTTCATTGTCTGCTTTTTCTGTGCACATCAGATTTAGGGGATGGTGTAGATGTTCCAACCCCTGCATTGTGATGTTTCTTTCTACTCAATATGTTTCCAGAAGTGTTATGTAGTTAGCAAATTTATTTCATATTAATATAGTTAGTGAATGTTTTTTATTGAAACATAGATGAGCTACAATAATTTCACTTACTGAGTTTTTTTAAAGGTAAGATGCACAAGTGAATAGGTTTACTATATTTTTGTGTTGATCCCTGAAAGATAATATATTCAGTGTATTAAATATTTAAAAAATATATTTTTATCTGGTTTAGCAAATATAATTATAAAAAAAAAAGAGAAAACATGTCATACCCATAACAAGATTTGATCCCTAGTTGAAAATGAATGCTTTTAACCACTACAAGGTACAGGGGATCAAAAAAATTAGAGTTCAGTATCGGTATCAGTACTATGTGTGTTCACTATTTGTGTCAACCAACAGAAACACTGTGCACCTTATAGAAATGCCTCCCACATGTCAGCTTTGTACTTGTCTGATGAAAATGTATTTTTTTGGGAAATGTTTCCCCCAAACCTACCACACTGCATTTGTCTGTTTAAGCATATTATGCCAAGGTTCCAGGAACAGCTCCAGTATCATATTGTCCTATATCCTTAAGCCTGCTGACAGTTGTAATACATTGTTTCAAAGCAGTAGTAGTGTAACTCTTTAGCTTAAGCAATCACATGCATATTAAGAATATATAATTATATGTTTTAACCATTTTAATGTCAGAGGTGTGCCGTTTTAATATGCTGATCATTTTTCCTGCAGTCAAAGGGTTAAACTAAAGAAATAACATGTTTATTTTGAACTAGTGTTATTATTTTTTTCCTGCTATTTAATATTTCATAAGTTAAATGTAACAGGAGGTAGGGCTTCCAGAGCAAGGGGGTGAAGTCAAATGATGTGGGTGGAGCCTGGTGCCCAATCATCTTAAAACTTCATCAGTCATCACTACTCTTAAAGGACATTATACAACATGTATCAGGGTTTTCAGGTGACACAATACTAGGGAAGGTATAACAGTGTGAGCAGGATGTTATTTAAAGGAAGAGAGATAGAGTGTAGTATTTTAATGTAGATAAATGCAAAGTTAATAATTTTTGAATAAGGAAATCACACATATCTTTTGTCCTGGCTTTGAGAAAACAAAATAATTATAAATAGTTACAAGTAACATTTTTGAACAAAAACATCTAAAGGAGTGTTTGTCATGTGGGGGTGGGGGAGAACCCCTGAGAGTAATACTAATGAGCAAAACCTAAGTGACAAAAAAGGGGAAAAATTTATTAAATGAAAACCCTTTTCAAAAGTGAAGTAACCAACATATAAAATTTTACTTTTATTAGAGGTCTCATAAAATTAAGAAATGCATAAAAACATCCCTATAATTGTGATTAAATATAAGATCCCTGATTCAAAATAATGACCTTATTAAATCTAGAATTAATAATAAATGCAAAAATCTAAATAAATAAATATTCATACACATAAAAATGTCTAGTATAACAGTCTAGCTCATATGTATCCAAAGTGCTGAAAAGAGTTGCTGTATATATAAGTAGAAATAGCATTCACTTAGAGAATAGAAACCATTTTTCACTTGTATAAGTTTGTATCTAAAGGTAAAGGAAGGAAAACTAGCTAAACTGCTGTATAGTAGAGGCTGCTAGGGATATGGAAAAATAAATGAAAACACCATATGCACTGTACTATACTGCTGTGCCTTCTAGTGCACCCCTTAAAAAGGCTAGCCCCCCAGTAATATCCTGTAATAAAGTGACTAAATTGAACTTTAAATCGAATAGCAGGAAGGCTAAACCCAGCTCCAAGGGAGAGTTTCAAACCCTATCAGCACTGATAGAAGATAATCACAAAATAATAAGCTAGATGCAATAAGGAAATAACAAATACAAAATAAAAAAAATTAAGTCCATTAAAGGAAAAAGAAACAAAATAGATATCAAAGTGTGTGGTGGTAATGTCTCCATGGTGAAATCATGCTGCAGCTTCATCCCTTATCGTTGACCACAAGCACACTGAAGTGTCCCGACGCGTGTTTTGCCAACAACTGGCTCTTCCAGGGGAACTGAATCTTATGTTAAAAATCGAGTTTAAATCGAGCACCTCCATCGCTGATTTGCTCACAAGAGCACCAAAGTCTTATGAAAGAGAGGAGGCGGAGTATATGCACGCAAGAGATACGAGGGTTAAAAATTAACCCATGATAATCGGATTGCCAATGAGAAATGTATATATTAACCCTATGTCTACATATTAGCAAGCAACTTGAATATTAGTATGGACATTTCTATGTGATTTAATTGTAAGGGCCCTTTTATCAAGGAGACAAAAGTAAATATAAAAGTTAGTATGAGTTGGAAAATAGAGTCACTGAAAACATCAAAAAGGGAAGGTAAGTATAGTTACTAATGAAGTTATATTAAATAGAACACTATTATCCTAATTATGGTGTTGCAAGATATGTTTGTTAGATAAATGGGTCCTAACAACAATAAATACAAATAAATATAAATACAAATTAATCCATATTCGTTATATAAATACATATTTCCTACTATTATGGACCCTAATGTTAACCTAACAGGATAACCTAATATCGACAACTTTTATTTTTAATAAATTGTATTAAAGTATAGCAAAGATCATCATGGGTAAGGTAAGACATAATTTAAAAACTGTCCAAACATTTGCTAGGTGAATTATCAGAGTTTTATTATGATATAACATATTAATATAATTGCAAGTAATGTACGTTAGTCCAAACTATATTTATATCTACAACCTGCTACTGCCATTAATGTTCCACTGTAAGGCAATAAATGTATAGACTCTAAGTATAATGCCTTTTTCATAAGGATAGTCATTGCTTAATTGGAATAATCATAGTGGAAAATGTATTCATACTTACCGTAATTTTCTTTTCCTGGCTATTATTCATGGCAGCATATACACATGGGTTAGCTCCTCCCCTTACAGCTGATAGGACAGGAAAACCACCAAAGTTTTAAAAGGAGGCTCCACCCCTAAGGTCCTCAGTCAGTTTACAAGCTCTACAGTACATAGATAGAGACATTAATGGGTGGGAAGTATATGCTGCCATGAATAATAGCCAGGAAAAGAAAATTACGGTAAGTATGAATAAATTTTCCACTTTCCTGGCTAATCATGGCAGCATATATACATGGGGAATACCCAAGCTTACAAAGGGGGGGACAGAATAGCCCATCAAATAATCAGAATAATTCAACATAGATAGAAGCATGAACTGAGTTAAGTACCTGAGTATCAAATTGTGCATCATGGACTGTTTTAACGAATAGTATGAAATGCCAGACAAGTATGAATAAATTTTCCACTTTCCTGGCTAATCATGGCAGCATATATACATGGGGAATACCCAAGCTTACAAAGGGGGGGACAGAATAGCCCATCAAATAATCAGAATAATTCAACATAGATAGAAGCATGAACTGAGTTAAGTACCTGAGTATCAAATTGTGCATCATGGACTGTTTTAACGAACAGTATGAAATGCCAGACAAACATGTCTAAAGAGGTTCAAATGCTAGCTTACAAAAAGTGTCAGCAGAAACCATTGCCATGGAAACCCACGATGCTGCAACAGTATGAGAGGAGAGGGCCCTGATACCCTCCAGCACAGGTAGAGAACGGACGTGACGTCCAAATTGTGCCTCATTAATTGCTTCAATATCCAATATGTAATGCAGGACAAACTAGTTCAAAGAGGTCCAAATGCCAACTTTACAAAGTTTCAGCAGAGACCATCGCCATGGAAGCCCACGAGACGCTGCAACAGCACTAGTTGAGAATGCCCCGAAATCCTTTGGTACACTTAGAGAATGGCATTGAAAGGCTCTCACTTTAGGCAGGATCTCTGGTGCTAAATGCAAGACAACTGTATCCTGTTGAAATTCAGTGAATGGGGTACACAGGTTCAAGTCTGGATTTCACACATTCACCCTGCTGAGGTACCAGCCACCAGCAACAGCAACGTCTGTGCTAACATTATGGAAGCTCCTGCTAGAGGTTCAAATGATGGTTTAGTCAGAGCCTGTGAGACCAGTGGTATGTCACATATTGGTTTCAACAACCTCACCTACATGAAGCAAAGCACCAGGGCATCAACGCTCAATGGGTACCCTTCAGTACAGGTAGAGAATGACATAGAAAAGCATTCACCATATCTTCAGGTGCCAAATGCAAGACGACCATAACTGTTGAAAAGTAGTGAAAGGGGGTTCACAGGATCAATCCTGGAGTTCATCCATTTTCCTTGCTGGGGTACCAGCAACAACACTTTCTGGGCTACCACCATGGAAGCTCCTTCTAGAGGTTCAAATGATGGTTTAGTCAGAGCCCGTGAGACCAGTGGTATGTCACATATTGGTTTCAACAACCTCAGCGGAAGATTGAGTTCAGCTGTTGCTTACATGAAGCAAAGCACCAGGGTATCAATGCTCAATGGGTACCCTTCAGTACAGGTAGAGAGTGGCATAGATAAGCATTCACCATAGGCAGGATCTTCAGGTGCCAAATGCAAGATAACCATCTCTGTTGAAAAGTAGTGAAAGGGGGTTCACAGGATCAAGCCTGGAGTTCACCCATTTTCCTTGCTGGGGTACCAGCCAACAGCACTTTCTGTGCTACCACCATGGAAGCTCCTTCTAGAGGTTCGAATAATGGTTTAGTCAGGGCCCCTGAGACCAGTGGTACGTCATATATTGGCTTCACCACACTCAGTGGAGGCATGATTTCAATCAATGCCTATTTGAAACAAAGTGCAGCTAAGTGCTCCTCTAGAGTGTTATAACACAGAACCTTTCAAGGCCTGAACGAGGAGTAATTCCAACAGACAAAGCATGTCTAGCTTTGTAAAGCCTGTATAGGATAGTAAGAGGATCTCAATGACCATCTCAGGGATGCCTATACTAATATGGACTCCCGCATCAACACCAGAACTTGAGGATCCTGGTGTGTCAAGGGGCCTTGTAATAGGTCTGGACGTACTGGAATTAGAGTCGACACAGTCTTCCACTGTCACCTTTTGCATTACCTTTTTAGGAAAGTCGAAAACAGGAAAATATGTATATTCTAAATTTGAGTCAGTGTATCCTGAACCTGAGCATTCTAGTCCTAGCATGTAGAAAATACTTCTGGACCTGGTAGTTCCAAGAAATAGCCATCAGATCTATGTAGGGTATCAGACAAATCTGCGTCAACCCCGAGGATACCTTGTGACATGGTTGCCAATCCACCTTGTCCACAGTTATTCGGCTCAAGCAAACAGCCATTGTATTCTGAGCCCCTGGTTGTTCTTCTGTGCACTGATCATTATGGGCTGGAATTCCATCAATACGTATCTGTGAGACCCATCTTGATAGATATAGGATACAGTTGCATTGATATTTGAAGAAATTTGGACCCACTTGTTCTTCAGCAAGCCTCTGTAGAGAAGAGCCTTGAAAATGACTCGAGCTAATAATTGACCAATGAGGTTCTGTTAACTGGAAACTCAGATCTAATCCCTCTTTTCAGCTACCAGGTAAAGTGTAACTCCACTGATGGGGACATAGTCAGCGGCTGGCTACAATAATCTCTCTCTCATTAAACCAAGATAGGAAGGATCTGTGAGGAATCCAGAAATACCATTGGGCCCATCTCACAAGTCTGCTGGTGGACGCCAGGATTCCTAGTAGTTGCATCTATTTTCTTGCGGTTACCAAGCAGAAATGAAGAAACTGGGAGAGGAAACCTTCACAATCTGTGAAACTGTTCCTGAGATAGGGAAAAGCAGAGCATAAAATTTTCCACTCGGGAAAGTCAACCACTGAGCTGGTGTGAAACTGCTTTTCTTGATATTCATCAAGCAGCCAAACTTTAGGAGTTATGAAAGAACTATATACCTCTGTGTGCCTGCCTTCTGAGGGTCTAAGGCTATCAGAAGTAGATCCTCCAGATAATGGAACCAGGTGGAGTTCTGGACTCTCAATAACACTATAAGCACATAAGATTCTTGGGGCCGCATTGAGGCCAAATGGTAGGGCACTAACTTGGATGTTCTCTTCTAAACTAATGCCGAAGATCTCTGCAGATTGGACTGAAAGTAAGCATCCTTGAGCTATATAGAGGTAAGGAAATTATCCTTCCAGATTGCTTGAGATATGGATCTGATTGACGCCATCCCGAAGTCTCTGACATTCAGCCTCTTGTTGGCCCCTCTTAGGTCCAGTGTAGGTTTCCATGTGCTTTTCCTCTTAGCACCAGAAGAGAGGCAAAACTTGCCCCTGGAACTGCTCTTGTTCTGGGACTTAAAAAAAATCACCTCTTTGTCCAGAATGCTTCTTCCTTCAGTGCTTTACCTTTTGATTCATTGGTCTTAATACTCCTGTTGGTATGGAGACTCCTGTGCCTGACGAAAAAACTCCAGTCTATATCAATCTGGGCTATGGCTACCACTCAAGCCTCCAGAGTATGATGAGCCCAGGTATGTGTGATCAGAAAAATGAGGCTCCTAGTACTTGAGACATGTTCATTGTTGAAGAGCAAAACGACTGCTTAATAGCTCCATTAGAACCTTGAAAGGCAGGTTTACCAACTGCCATGAGTTACCTCTGGAGTATACCCTGCAGGGTCAGTAACTCCATGTATCTCAGAAATACTGGTCACTGGAGGTTCTCCGGTCAGGCTATGAGGAGCTGAGATCCTTGGAACTTCCGTCCTGAGGTACAAATATCTTGCAGCCCTCATTCGCCTTTTCAATGGAATTATCCAAAGTTTTCCCAAACAGCACCACCCCTTCAAATAGAATGGTGTAGAGGGCAGACTTGGAGGATGAGTCATCATCCCAGAAACAGAACCATAATGCTTTCTTAGCTGCTATAGATAAAGCCATTTGATCCAGAGAATATCCTAGTTAAATCTAGGTAAGTTAATGTGAAGAAGTCAGTTGTAACCGGAAGACTTCAGACTGCCTTTTCAATCTTGGCTTTTAATATCTCTCTCCATGGTAGCCTTTAGATCTTTAATCACATATTTCATGTTTGTAGAAACAGCAGCGGAAGTCACAGCTGGCTGGCCTCCTGCAATAGTAGGCATACAATTTTGGACAGGTCTGCATCCACCTACGATCCATACGTTTGTAACTTAGGTGGTGTAGTTCTGGGGTTGGAAATAACTTCCTCCATAGGGTAAAGCCTGGCCTCTTTTCTTACCCCTAAGGCCTCTGGAACTTACTTTGTAAGCCCTGTCCGCATGTCATGTGGCTGCACAGTGATAGGTCATGCTGAACCGATTCCTTCCACTGTTTTCTCTTCATAACCAGATCCTGGTGAAGAATCAGACAAATAATAACAACTAAATATTTCCTCTGGTAAAGTATTAAGTAAACAAGTGCACTGTTAAATTATATAAGAAACCAGTGAAACAGCTTTAAAACAGGCTGAAGACAGCACTTATCCATGTCTGGAGACCCTGCAAATACTTACCAAATAAGTGTGGTATGTTTACTGTAATTTTCTCTTTATTTTAGGAACTTTCTGGCAATTGCCCTTATCCAAGATGGCTGCCATAATTTGTATTTCCCACAATGCAAGTCATCTGTATTAGGCCCATTAAGACACAAACTGACTATCTGTGGGCCTATTCCGAGTGTGTTTTCTGTTAGAGACCAGGGAGAGAACTCTGTCTGAAGCCTACATGGCCCCTAAACACCCAGGGGACCAGGAATAAATCACTGGGACCGAGGGGAAGCAACATAGATAACAAAAGTGCATGCAAGGAAGTTTAAAAGGCAACCAGGTGCAAAAAATCAAAGTTTAAAGGCACCACAATCTAAAAGCCTCAAGATATAAAAGGAAACACAGTTTCCAAAATGTATCACAGTTTTAAAATGTATCAGTCTTCAAATGCACTGCAGTTTTCCAAATGTACTGCAGTTTCCAGTGACTTGTGGTATTACATGCAACAGTATTAAATGCAAATTTAAATGAAACAGTCTTAAATGCCACACAGCTTAAATGCAACACAGCTTAAATGCTTCCTAGTAAAAGTACAACCGCATAATGTACCACAATCCTAAAAATAAGGTACAGCTGTATAATGCACTAGTTTAAAGATATCAAAGCTTAAATGCATCACAGCATAAAAGCACAACTGCATAATGTACTACAGTAAAACAGGCAAATAAAGTAATGAAGATAAAAAAAAAAACATACATGTCCGTAAGTAAAGGATGCAAATTGCTCATGTCCTAAGGGCTGTAGGACAGGAAAAAGACTGAGGACCTTAGGGATGGAGTCTCCTTTTAAAACCTTGGTGGTTTTCCTGTCCTATTGGCTGTAAGGGGAGGATCTAACCCATGTGTATATGCTGCCATGATTAGCCAGGAAATATCAAATACCAGGCGTATACTTATCATGTGTGAAATGATCCACTGTGATCTAATATAGAAGAAATTGTGTACACTAATACAAGACTAATCCTACTATAAATAGTCCAAATAAGTGGATAAAACAAAGAGAGAAGTCCTCATTACGTTGTTACATAATGAAATGTTCATGAAAGCCTAAAAAATATGAACATTGTCTGAAGATAGCAAAGGTTAGGGAGATCTTAGGATGGAATAATATAATAAGTCCACTTTAAAGTCTAGAATTAATAGTAAGGTATCATGAGTGGATGAACGGTGTAAAATGAAACTCCTCATTTAGTCCTTTTGGGAATAAGTTTGAAAATGATAAATCCATCGTGACTCTGCCTTTAGTAAAAGTAAATTGATATTCCCTTTTCGGTGGTTCAAGTGTAATTTCAACACCTTAGGGTTGGCTGCATGATTAAGCCTTACATGTCTAGCCACGGGAGTATCACCATTGGGATTATTGATTGAATTCAGGTGGTGTAAAATTCTGTGGCGAAATTGATAATATGTTTTACCGATTTATTGCAGCCCAGAGATACAGGTGATGAGGTAAACCATATCTGTAGAGCTTCAATTTACAAAGGTATTGATGGAAATTTCCATTGAGGTTTGATTACCGACAACCGACTTAGTGGGGAGTATAAATTCACATTACTTACAGTGCCCACATTTATAAAGTCCTTTGGTTGGTTGATGCCATGTGGAAACTGGACGTTCTGGTTCCAAATGGCTATGGGCTCCCCCTCTTGCCCTCCTAAATGTCATAGAGGGATGAGGTAAGATAGTGTCATTGAGTAGTGGATCATGTTGTAAGATAGGCCAGATTTTGCGAAAAACCTCCTGGGCTATTTCCCAATGTCTATCATAGTTACCTATAAACCTTGTGGTCCCATGGACTGTGGATCTATTATAGAGGGCCTGTGAAGACTTTCAGATCTGTTCACAGTTTACGCCCATTGATAAGCTTTTTTTAGGACTTAATTAGCATACCCTAGTTGTTTGAATACATTTATTTTTAATCTCAAATATTGCCCATATGGAATATTAATTTTCAAGTGATGGGGATCATAGCTATGCCAATGCAATAAACTGTGGCTGTTGGTTTTCTAAATAGTGTCATTGTAATTTCTCCATGTTCCAGGATACTGATCTTTAGATCCAAGAATACTAGTTCTTTCTCATCTATAACATAGGTAAGTTTAAGATCGATGTCATTTTTGTTACGTAATTTCACCGTCTCCTCAAAGAGTGCTATGGAGCCAGTCCACAAAACCAAGACATCATCTATACATCTATACCATTTAAATAAGCAGTCGGTAAATTTTATGTTCAAGGTGGTGTGCACTATTGTTTCTTCCCTCTACCCTAGGAAGAGATTTGCATTACAAGGTACAGAAGATGATCCAATGGCAGTACCCTTGAGTTGGAGGTAGTATTTGAAAGTAAAATAATTGTGTGTTAGTACAAATTTCAGTAGTTATAAAATAAAGGATTGCTCCAAGGGGTTGGACCGATCCAACTTTGCCAAAAAAAAATAAACGCAACCTTGTAGCCCCTTTTCATGGGGAATGTTGTTATATAATGCCACCACGTCCAAACTGGCAAGTTATGTATAGGGGGAAACCAGTAGATCTTCCAATGTCAAAAGTGTTTGTTTAGTGTCCCGTATGAAAGAGTCCAGTTTGCTAAATTTACAATTTTTCTGCTAATGTCTCCACTAGACATAGTGTTACTCTAATAATAATTAGTAATACAGACAAATGAAGATAAGTATATCAATTAATTAGCTTTCTAAAAGTGTATCAATTGAATGCAAAGACTCCCATTGCACAATAGGAATTAATGAATGAATGAATGAATGAATAAATAAGTAAATTAGTGACAGTTAGCTACCCTTATAGCTTGTGATGCCGGGATCAACATTCTAGACACAAGGTATTATAATCCAAATTTTACTTAATGTATCTCTAAAAAGTTTTTAAACTCTTAAATTCAGTTTGCATGATAAACATGGAATATCTGCTATATTACTAGAAATCAATAGAATTAATACCAACTATTATAAGTTATGCAGATTCAATACCAGTTTGCCAAAACTATTTGACGTACCACAAATTAAAACTGATATCTATATTGTAATGATGTATAAGGTCAAATTGAAACATATTACTTGGAATATATTCCTAATTTAATTATCTTTGGGCATGAGAAAAACCATGACACATTTTCTCTTGTTTTAAATCACCTATAGTGCATTACAATGTTTGCGGTCACATTTATGACAAATTTATGCATTCATTTAATTGTATCAATTCACAACTTTTAAGAGTACTCACATGATCTTGAAACTCTTGAATATAAAAGCTATTTCTAATATGGGCATTTGCAATGTGTCATTATTTGATAACCAATCTATCTGCCTATAATCGATTTCAGTATGAGCCATGTAAATGTAGTTTTAATTTATTTACAAAAAACTAGGTTCTCTCTCTCTCTCTCTCTCTTTCTCTCTCTCTCTCTCTCTCTCTCTATATATATATATATATAAAGGGGTGTGTGTGTGTCTCCACAAGGCTTTAAAATTAATTTTCTCACCCCTCCTTGGTGGTATGTTTATTCCTCATTCTTGGGTCCTCTATCAGAGGCATGGGAGTTTCAAGGTTCTGCACAGTATCTTAGCTGTTCCTAGAACTGGACAGCGATCTCAGATGTCCCACCTGGGATCTGTTGAATCCATTCCACCAACTTGGGAGTCACAGCCCTGAATGCTCCTATCCCAACTGGGACTACTACTTCACTTTCCACATCCTTTCTAGTTCTTCTTTCAGTTCTGTCCACCTTCTCATGTTCCTTCTTCCTGATGTTATAGTCACTGGGTATTCTCAAAACAACAGCACATTGAGACACAAAATAGTATAAGAACAGCCAGGTGCAAACCATATAAACACTCCCTCAAGTGCTTTAAATATTCAAATGTATATAGAATATAGAATGCACACTATAACAATCTCAAAAAAACTTAGCTTTATTATGTACAAAAAAGTACCAGAGTGAAAACATATAAGAAAAAATAAACAAAGTGACAGAAGCAAGGGCAAATACAATAAAATAATAATAAATTACCACAAAAATTCTTACAAGCCTCAAGACAGAAACACGAGTCACCAAACACCCCAACGTTTCGGCACCAACTGGCTGCCTTTATCAACGGTACCTGTATCCATGTTCAAATGTGCCTGCTTATAAAGCCCTCTTACAGTTGATGGCCATCAGCATAAATGTTACCAGCTCAGGAAGTGACATCATCACCTCAAGTCCTGGCACAATATTTTAATAGTAACATTGTAATATCAAATCAAAACTGATTGGGTGCACTGAAAACATATATAGAGTAAAAAGAGTCATGGGACCTAAAATAATAATAACAGATGTTAATATTCTAATAACCAACCTCTATAGACAATAAGTGTACTCCCACTTTATCCAATGTCCATAACCGCCGCCTTACTTATTGGTAGAACACACACCTGTATAAATATGCTCCACAGGCATCATAGCCACTGCTGCGCGCAACGATAGTCAGCGCATGCATTCTGTAATGAGTGCAGCGCATGCGCATAGTAACATCCTGCTTTTCTGCATCCTCAATCTGTGGAAGTCTCAGGCATTGCCTTAGCAGTTCAACTTTGGGAGCCATCTTCGTGATGTACTTGTGGATGATCTGTGTTTCATCAAGAACTGTGACGTTGACACTAATCAGGCCCTGACTTCCTTCCTTCCGGGCAGGTGTACAGTCTCTGGGTCCTGGATTTCGGGTGGAATCCTGTATTCACAGTGAGTAGTTTCCTGGTATTGACATCCATGGTGACCAGTTCTTCTCTTGGCCAGGTTATTATTCCAGCTAGGTACCTGATGACCGGTAGGGCATATGTGTTGATGGCTTGGATCTTGTTCTTGTCATTGAGCTGGGACTTCAGGACCTGTCTGACTCTTTGTAGGTGCTTGGATGTTGCTATCCTCCTTGCCTCTTCCTCATGGTTGTCATGCATTTGTTGAACCCCCAGGTACTTGTAGCTGTTCTCTACATCTTTTATTTGGACTTCTAGAATTTCAACTCCTTATGTCCTGATCATCTTCCCTCTTTTAGCTATCAGCCACCCGCATTTCTCTAGTCTTAATGACATTCTAATGTCCTTGCTGTATATCCTAGTTAGGTGGATCAATGAGTCAATGTCTCGCTCATTCTTGGCATACAGCTTGATGTCATCCATATAGAGTAGGTGGCTGATGGTAGCTCCACTCTTGAACCTGTATCCGTATCCACTCTTCTTGATGATCTGGTTAAGGGGGTTGAGGCCTTTGAAGAACAGCATTGGGGATAGCGCATCACCTTGGTATATGCCACATTTAATGTTCACTTGAGTTTTTGTGCTGGAATTGGCTTCTAGAGATGTTTTCCACTTGCCCATCGAGTTCTTGATGAAGGCTCTTATTGTTTTACTGACCTTGTAGAGAGCCAATCATTCCAGTATCCATGTGTGTGACATTGTGTCATAGGCTTTCTTGTAGTCAATCCAGGCCGAACACAGATTGGTCTGTCTGGTCTTAGAGACCCTTGTGACTGCTTGGTCTACCAGTAGTTAGTGTTTTGATCCTCTGGTGTTGTTTCCAATCCCCTTCTGAGTATTGCTCATATATTGACTCTTATGCCCCTGGATATGATTCCTGACAGGAGTTTCAATGTTGTGAGAAGGAAGGTTATTGGTCGGTAGTTGGATGGTGCTGTTCCCTTGTGAGGGTCCTTCATGACCAGTATTGTTCTGCCTTGTGTTAACCAGTCAGGGTGGGAGTCTGTTGCTAGTAGCCAATTCATTTGTGCTGCTAGGCATTCATGCAGTGCTGTTAACTTCTTTATCCAGTAGTTGTGGATCATATCAGGTCCTGGGGCTGAACAGCTCTTCATGTGTGCTGCCCTCTGTTTGATAACTTTTACTGTTCTGGCAGAATGTAGTGGTTTGCTTTCAGGTCTAGTAGCCACTGGACCTCAGTGTTATGATATGCTACTTGCTCCTAGATATTCTTCCAGTCTCAGCTGTGGGTGGGTCTTGCGAGGAGATGTGTTGGTTACCCTATAGCTGTGCATACACCTTGGATGGTTCTTTGGTAAAGAGGGCATTGATTCTCAGTCTGGTTGCCAGTGCTGTCGGTCTTTGCTTAGTTATTTCCAGTGCCTCCGGTATGGGCATATCCTTGTACTTCCGTAGCAGCCAGGATCTATCTTTGATCTTTCCACCTCTGTTAAGTTGATCCAGCTTACTAACGTCTTTCCTCACTGGCTCTATCTTGGCTTCCAGTCGTCGTCTCCATGGTGGGCATTGTTTCTCTTTTAGCCTGATTTTATAGTCAAGTAACTGGAGGACAATTAATACTGTGGCATATATGAGCCTGTTCATTTCTGTGATGGTGCAGGATGGGATTGTGGACAATGCTTC
Source organism: Pelobates cultripes (assembly GCA_933207985.1). Classification (NCBI taxonomy): domain Eukaryota; kingdom Metazoa; phylum Chordata; class Amphibia; order Anura; family Pelobatidae; genus Pelobates; species Pelobates cultripes. Next base: position 261,151,982 of record OW240914.1, read on the forward strand.
ATTAACTGCAGCTAGTATGCTGCCTGGTGGTTGCTTTTTATTGATCTTCGGTAGTCTTCTCCGCAGGTTAACAACTGCTAGATTTTCTAGGATCTTTACCCTTATATCTGTTGTTATGCCTTCTTGGGGTATGGATTCAGGTTGACAATTCTCTGCAGGTAAGAATGTGAGTATGGAAATTTCTTCCTCCTCATGGTGTATGGTTAATTTATTTCTAGTTGTGACACTAGATTTCTATTGAAGATGTTCAAACTTATTCATCCATAGCTCCCACATACGTTTCATGTAGCCTCTCTCATTGGGTCTGCTGTTGTAGTAGCATTCAAGCAGGTCTAGGTTCTCTCTCCGTTTCCAGGAATGATTTGTTCCAGTAGCCCACATATATATATATATATATATATATATATATATATATATATATATATGTGTGTGTGTGTCCACAAGGCTATAATTTTCTAATGAGCAGAGTGCATGAAAACATCTGTCAGGCTGTAGAGTCAGTATTGTTGTCATTATGTTTTTTTCAATAGGAAAATCTCAGTGCTATTAAACTTTAGATCACTCCCATCGCTTTTGTGTTAAATTTTTAATTCGTCAAGAGTTCGTCATATTTTAATATTATTTTCTTAAATGAACAAACACACCAGTATTTGTACTACATTTGAAAATGTTTTGTTGTGCTATGTCTTTTGTTTTTACTATCTTAACATAATTAACAGTGCTGTTTGATATCATTTTTGCATTGATTATAAATCCTTCACCTGTTTCAATTGTTGGAGTAAAATTGACTCTCACATAATCACTAGACGTATGCTTCTCTCTTAACTTAATCCTTTGAATGATAAAAATTAAACTCTCCATCTGTGGAGCAATGTTTAAACATAGGCATTTTTAAAGGCAAATCGGGGATGTTTTTACTCCAACCTCTCCTTCACCCCTCATGTCCAATCTATTGCCAAATACTGTTGCTTCCATTTCAAAAATATAGCGTGCGTCCGCCCCTATTTAACGCTGGATGAGGCTAAGGTGCTGGTCCATGCTGTTGTTCCTCTCGCCTTGAATACTGCAATCCCCTTCTCAGTGGTCTTACGTTGTTCCCTGATTGCACTGCTGCAATTTCTAATGAATGCGGCAGCCCAGCTTATTTTCCTGTCCGCTCGCACCTCCCATGCCTCCCCGCTCTGTCAGTTCCTGCATTGGCTTCCAGTTAGATATAGAGTTCAATTTAAAATTCTGGTGCTTGCTTACAAGTCCCTACGTAATGTTGCTCCAACCTACCTATCTTCCCTAATACACAAGTATGTCCTATTGAGGCCCCTACGCTCTGCCAAAGACCTATGTCTATCCTCTGTCTGAACTCCCTCCTCTGATGCTCGCCTCCAAGATTTCTCCAGGGTGGCACCTGTTCTGTAGAACTCCCTTCCCTTCTCCATAAGACTTTCACCCAGTCTCCACTCATTCAAAAAATCATTGAAAACTCACTTCTTCAAGAAAACATATGAATTAAACTGTTTTTATCCCCCATGACTCCTCTCCTGCAACTGTCAAACCCTTTTACCCTTTGTCACTATACCCTACTCCCTCTAGTATGTAAGCTCATTGAGAAGGGCCCTCTATCCCTCTGTTCCTATATGTCCAGTTGTTGCCTACAATTATATGTCTGTTAGTCCATCCATTGTACAGTGTTATGGAATCTGATGGCGCTATATAAATAATAAAATAATAATAATAATAATAATAATAATACACTGCCTGTTTCATGGTTTTGTGAATCTGTGTGCAGCAATTGTTCAAAATATCAACTGAGCATGCATAGGACAACTGCATGGCTCTCTTTCTAGGAGATGGTCATGCTTCCTTCATGTGCATGCCTTTTGAGTTCACAGTGCTCACTAGTTGGAACAAATTAACACAGCAGTCAAGGAAGTTAAAACTCCTCCCCTGCTGTGAAAAGGACACACATTTACAAATCCACTCTCAGCAGGGGGAATGAGTGCAAGGTACTTAAAGTTATGTGCAGATTTCCTGAAGGTTCAATTCTTAGGGCTTTTGGAAACAAGACATATCAATATGCTGGTGTATTACAGCAGGATTTCTCAAAGGTTGGAATATGGATCGATAAATATTGATAAACTGTCTCAATGGTGTTTGAAACCTAGCTCAAATTACTCAAACAATTCAGTGAGATTGCTCAAAGGCTTGTGTTTGTTGAAAACACCAGTTCATTTCCCTTCTAGATCAATTCACCTTTTCATCTTTAAATTAGTAAAACTCTATTAGGTAAAGGCAAAATCAGAAAAAGCTAAATGCACATTTCCTACATCATTTGGTGGTATTAATATTATCTCCAACTAAAAATCAAAACACTCTTCTTAGTGAAATATGCCTTTTTCTTGCAGTATGATTAACACCAACAATGGTCTTGATAATTCAAGTGAAGGTCAGATATCACATACTAAGCATTAACTATGGTAGATTTAATTTATATAAACAATTGATTCATATGAACAAAATCTACCTCTACTAGAAGGTAGTAAGTGATACAATAAAGTGCCTAAATTAAAAAGCAGCTCTACACACAGTGGAATACCATTTTTCCACAATAAATCTTAGATATACAGGAAATGTATGGTACACTACATATACCAATTAGTGTAGTGCTGTAAAATGAGGATAATGAAGGGGTTAAACTTACCCCATCAATTCAGTGTGACAACAAACTTGAAAATGCAAACAATACATATGGAAAAGAAGAAAATATAGAGTTTATAGTGCAGATGGTCATGGACAATAATCGGTGATGGCTAAATAAAATAGAATCACTCACATGATCTGGAGCCTATTTGTTATTGGCTTTTTGCTGTTAGGGCAGCAACCCACTACTTCCTCACTAATGTTCATCCAAGAGAAATACAAAAAGAGGGAGAAAGAAGTGACCAAATATGCGGTACTTTATAGAATATAGGTAGTACAACTAAGGTAGGTATATCACTCACCTTATTAAGAGCCTTAAATTTCTGGCTATGAGGGTGGTCAGCAAGATGCCACATTCTAGGGATGGCACTTACCCAATGAAGATTCCTGAAGGCTTCAAAGACGTGATTTGGAAAAACTTTGAATGTATTAGGTTACAAATTAAAACACATAGAGTATAAAAATAAATAAAAAGTAAAAGTCCAAATAGAGTCCAGATATGCTAAAACACGTTTCGCTTTTCTATGAGCTTCCTCAGTCAGCTGTGATGAAGCCTCAGGGATCTTTTTTCTTTTTAAATGTTCTGTGGGTTCTTGAACTCCTCCCCTTTGAGGTCACATGGTGTCCAATTAGCCAATCTTAAATCCAGAAATTATATGGTATCCCTTTGAATGTGTGAAGGGGACCCATATTGGGTATTTGTGTTTACCGCTTAAAATTGGGGCTATATGATTGGTGATATGAATCTGAGTGAGTCACTTCCGGTTTGTGGTTGGTGGAAGTGATGTCACAGGTGGTATCTCTTGCCACATCCGCCCTCCACCACCGGAAGGCGCACAGTCATGGTTTATATTGAATAGTTTCATTAGTAATATCATTGGTGGGCAGGGGTATTAATTATAAGACCATTTGGTGTTATGTGCGGCCGGTGGAAGTGACGTCGCGGATCGAAACAGCTCGTCACATACGTCCGCCTAACTTCTGACATAACCCCTTCCTCCTTCCGAAAAACCCCTCCTCCAAACTGGGGAACGGTCCTGGCCTGCGCTGGAGGGTGGCCGTGATGACATCACAGCATCAGCCCAAACCCCTTCAGTGCCGACCCCACTATGTCCACCATATTAGAAGTGGACAAGAGGGGAAAAAAGGGTGTACTAAAAGCCCAAATATATGTATGAGTCACTTGATCCTGATGAAGGTCTCTGCGTGGACCGAAACGTCGATTTTTCTTATCTATGGAATAAAGCACTTTTATTTGAAATTTAAAGTCCGAGAGTGCAGTTTACATTCTTCATCTATTGGTATCCCTAAAAGGATTTGCACCCGGCAACTACACCACTGCAAAAAAGCAGTAAGTCATTTAAGCGTGAGTGCAAGGATTTTCATTGTCTCATATATATATATATATATATATATATATATATATATCAGTCTGTGAGTGATTTCTCTGTGCCTTTTCAAATAAAAAATAGGTCATCTATGTAATGGCGATAGTTAACGAGGCCCGCTACCCAGCCATTTTCTTGGTGTATAAATTGTAATTCCCAATAGGCCATAAATAAATTTGCATAGCTGGGTATGAACTTCGTTCCCACTCACAGACTCTATCAACAGATTAAACCATAATGATCGGGGCATCATTTTAGCAACACATTTTAGTAAGACTTTGGTCAATATTTTAGATTTGGACATGTATATTGAAGAAAATGTAATCAAAACTAGTACGCACTTTAAGAAGGTAGATGTAAACAGCTTTATACACACCACCAGCTGCCACTTCACACCTTGACTAAAGGCAATTCCGAAATCACAGTTCCTTCGAATCAGAAGGAACTGAACAGAGGAAACAAAATCTATGGCAGACAAACTAAAGAACAGCTTACTAGAAAAAGGATACAAGGAAGAAGACATATACAATGATCTAAATTAAGTCTTAAAAATAAAAAGAGACACCTTACTAGAGGATAAAAATACAAATAAAATTGAATCAAATATGGAAAGCGATATACCTATCATCTGTAATTACAGCAACGGCAATCAAAAATTTAGAAACATCATTAAGAAACACTGGCCCATTTTAAAAGAAGACATTTTATCTAATATTTTACCAGGAAAACGGTGAGTTATTTTTAGAGGAGCACCCAATATGAAGCAGTTACTAGTAAAAAAACATATTAGAAAAGATTGTAATATTAAACCCTTGACACTAGAAACGGCTTCTTTGGGTGTGATATATGTTTAGCATGTAGAAGCACAAATAGTAAGAAAATACACATTAGAAAATTCAATAATACACAAAAAGATGAGGAATTCACCAACAAAAACTTGATTACCTATTACTCAACAAATGTAAACTGTCTGTTGGAGTGCCCATGCGGCCTAAAATATGTGGGCCGCACGAAACGAAACCTACCCATTAGGATAGAAGAACACGTAAAGAACATTTAAAAAGGCCATGAAGGCCATAGTGTATCACATCATTTTAAAATGCAACATAACAGTAACCCCAATGGACTTCATTTTATAGGTATCCATAAAGTTTTAGGAAATTGGAGAGGAGAAGATTATAATAAAATTTTAGGCCAAAACAAGATGAAGTGGATATTCAATGTGGGGACTTTACAACCCCAGGGTTTGAATATCGATTTCGAATTATACCTCTTCCCTTGACATCTCTCTCTCTCTTCTTCAAGATTCTCATCCATTTTTTTATGTTATATTTTATTTAATTTTTTCATTTAATTTTTTTTTCTTTAATATTTTTTTTACTATTTTTATGTGTCTTCTTTACTATAAAAATCATGCTATTACCCCCTCTCATATATTTCATTCGGATGTTTTATTTATTCATTATTCTTTTAAACTATCCCCCTTTTTAGTCTCTACTACAAGTAGTCTCCAACATCCAAACCCTAATGCATTTAAGTTTTTATATATGTGTGCAATTAGTTAAAAATTATAAAATAACCATTTTTACCACCTGTATATTGAATATAACCCTCTGTCCCCTCCTCCCATCTCCTCTTTTTCTTTCTTGTTTCTTCTTTCCCCTCCCTCCCCTCTTTCCTCCTATATGGGAATTGTTCATTGCCCACTCCCAAAATGGAGCCATTTGCCTAGTAAGAGGATTATATATATATATATATATATATATATATATATATATATATATATTTCGGCTTTTAGTACACCCTCTTGCCCACTTCCGATATGGTGGACATGGTGGGGTTGACGCTGAAAGGGTTTGGGCTTATGCTTTGATGTCATTACAGCCACCTTCCAGTGCAGGCCGGCAACGGTCCCTAGTTTGTAGGTGGGGTGTTTCAGAAGGAGGAAGGGATTATGTCAGAAGTTAGGTGGACGGATATGACAAGCGGTTTCAATCAGTGACGTCACTTCCACCGGCCGCACATAACACCAAATGGTCTTACAATTAATACCCATGCCCACCAATGATATTACTAATGAAACTATTCAATATAAACCATGTCCGCGTACCTTCAGATGGTTGAGGGTGGATGTGGTGAGAGAAATCACCCATGATGTCACTTCCGCCAACCACAAACCGGAAGTTATGCAATCAGATTAATATCGCCAATCATATAGCCCCAATTTTAAGTGGCAAAAATAAAATTACCCAATAGGGGCCACCTTCACACAGGTGCAGCCTACTATTCAGAGGAATACCATATCATTTCTGGACTTGAGATTGGCTAATTGCACACCATGTGACCTGAAAGGGGAGGAGTTCAAGGACCCACAGAACATTTAAAAACAAAAAGGATCCATGAGGTTTCATCACAGATGACTGAGGAAGCGCATAGAAGAGCGAAATGTGTGTTAGCAGATCTGGACTCTATTTTGGACTTTTACTTTTTATTTATTTTTATACTCTATGTGTTTTAATTTGTAACCTAATAAATTCAAAGTTATTCCAAATCACGTCCTTTAAGCCTTCAGGAATCTTTAATTGGTAAGTGCCATCCCCAGAAAATGGCACTTTGCTGACCACCTTCAGATCCAGAAATTTAAGGCTCTTAAAAAGATGAGCACTATACCTACCTTAGTTGTACTAACTATATTCTATAAAGTACCGCATATTTGGTCGCTTCTTTCTCCCTTTTTTTGTGTTTCTCTTGGAGAAACATGAGTGAGGAAGTGGTGTGTTAATGCCCTAAGAGCAAAAAGGTTTACCTTACGGAGCCAATATGATGTAGGCTCCAGACCATGTGAGTGGTTATATTTTATTTACACATCACCAATTATTGTCCATGAACATCTGCACTATAAACTCTATATTTTCTTCTTTTCCATATGTATTGTTTGCATTTTCAAGTTTTTTGTCACACTGAATTGATGGGGTAAGTTTGACCCCCGCAATATCCTCATTTTACAGCGCTCCACTAAATGGTATACGAAGTACACCATGCATTTCCTGTATAATTGATTCATATGTCCTGAAATATATTAAATTGGTACCAGAAGATCTCTTCGATGCTATATTAAATTAATTAATGACAAATACATTCATGAATTACTAAATGTATGACTTCCTAAATGTAATGAGATAATGAATGACAATTCACATTATAAATTACTAAATCACAGAAACATTTTTGTTGGGCCAAACCATTTTTGAGAAAATAAATCTTAGTTTGTGACCTCCAACACTAGTTAATTTGATAACACAGTTTCTCCAAACATGATCCATAAAAAATATTCTTGAAAATTATTCAAATGAAACTCCGACCGAGTACCTTCCGTTGATGGACGCTTCCTAGCTTGAGCCGAGGACCACAAGCACCGCACCGGACACCACAACCACCGCAGACTCCACAACCACCATAGCTTAACTGGAGTCTCACTGTCTTCCTTCCACCCTGGATCAACCTCTGTCCTCCAGGACCGTGTGGGAAAGACCTCTCCCCCAGGAGAGCGTATCAGGAACAGATCTTAAAAGAGCTAAGTGAATAAAGCTCAGGGGAGTTTACAAAGTATAGCAATCCGCAGTGTTAATATAGCAGTTCCCCTCCAATTACGAGACAAGACTGTGTGTTGAGGGTCAAACAGGAACAGAACGCACTGAGACTTTATTGCTTCTTATATACACATTTCCCCACGAGGTTACCACCCACGTGGACCTTGTGGAACACAGGACACAAAGTTACAACAGCCATTCAACACAGTACAGTCAAACACTCCCAGCTAATGCACACAAACCCTCCCCTCTGCCTGTGATACAATTAACAAACACAATGGGCTAACTTAATTATCACAGGCAGAAAATATACATTTTTACTCAAAGTCCAGAAACACCCCAAAACACAAACATATCCCCTGATCTGGGTGAACAACATATCCAAAAATCACCCAGATCAGAGCAGGGGTTCACAAATTCCATGGAAGTCACATTTGACCGACTGCAAGCATGGCTTTCCTGCCCAAAACAGTTCCACAGATTTAGGCTGTACAGCCGGTCTATCTTCTCCTCTATCCTGAAGATAATTGACTTAAGTGGGTGTAGTAACTTAATTATCTCCAGGTACAAGGAATATCTCTAAGTCCAAAAACTGTTACAAAAAACACATAAAAATACATAACTCTTATAATACAATGTTTAACCTACAGGGAGTGCAGAATTATTAGGCAAATGAGTATTTTGACCACATCATCCTCTTTATGCATGTTGTCTTACTCCAAGCTGTATAGGCTCGAAAGCCTACCACCAATTAAGCATATTAGGTGATGTGCATCTCTGTAATGAGAAGGGGTGTGGTCTAATGACATCAACACCCCATATCAGGTGTGCATAATTATTAGGCAACTTCCTTTCCTTTGGCAAAATGGGTCAAAAGAAGGACTTGACAGGCTCAGAAAAGTCAAAAATAGTGAGATATCTTGCAGAGGGATGCAGCACTCTTAAAATTGCAAAGCTTCTGAAGCGTGATCACCGAACAATCAAGCGTTTCATTCAAAATAGTCAACAGGGTCGCAAGAAGCGTGTGGAAAAACCAAGGCGCAAAATAACTGCCCATGAACTGAGAAAAGTCAAGCGTGCAGCTGCCACGATGCCACTTGCCACCAGTTTGGCCATATTTTAGAGCTGCAACATCACTGGAGTGCCCAAAAGCACAAGGTGTGCAATACTCAGAGACATGGCCAAGGTAAGAAAGGCTGAAAGACGACCACCACTGAACTAGACACACAAGCTGAAGCGTCAAGACTGGGCCCAAAAAGAAATACCAAAGACTGATTTTTCTAAGGTTTTATGGACTGATGAAATGAGAGTGAGTCTTGATGGGCCAGGGTGAATGACCCGTGGCTGGATTGGTAAAGGGCGAGGGCTCAGTCAAACTCAGAGGCGTAAGCAAGGTGGAGGGTGAATTACTGGTTTGGGCTGAAATCATCAAAGATGAGGCTTGTGGGGCCCTTTTCAGGTTGAGGATGAGTCAAGCTCAGCTCCCAGTCCTACTACTTACAGTTCCTGGAAGACACCTTCTTCAAGCAGTGGAGTACCGGGAAGAAGTCTGCATCCTTCAAAGAAAAACATGATTTTCATACAGGACAGTGCTCCATCACAGCGTCAAGTACTCACAAGCATTGTAGCAAAAGGGTATAAAAGAAGAAAATCTAATGACATGGCCTCCTTGTTCACCTGATCTGAACCCCATTGAGAACCTGTGATCCATCATCAAATGTGAGATTTACAAGGAGGGAAAACAGTACACCTCTCTGAACAGTGTCTGGGAGGCTGTGGTTGCTGCTGCACGCAATGTTGATGGTGAACAGATCAAAACACTGACAGAATCCATGGATGGCAGGCTTTTTGAGTGTCCTTGCAAAGAAAGGTGGCTATATTGGTCACTGATTTGTTTTTGTTTTGTTTTTGAATGTCAGAAATGTATATTTGTGAATGTTGAGATGTTATATTGATTTCACTGGTAATAATAAATAATTGAAATGGGTATATATTTGTTTTTTGTTAAGTTGCCTAATAATTATACACAGTAATAGTCACCTGCACACACAGATATCCCCCTAACATAGCTATAACTAAAAACAAACTAAAAACTACTTCAAAAAATATTCAGCTTTGATATTAATGAGTTTTTTGGGTTCATTGAGAACATGGTTGTTGTTCAATAATAAAATTAATCCTCAAAAATACAACTTGCCTAATAATTCTGCACTCCCTGTATAGTGGTCCTTTAAGGAACTAATGGAAACAGAAGAAAACCTCCTTGGGTGTCTGAGTGACTGCCAAAGAGGTGTTTCTTCCCTAATTTACTTCTACTGAAATCTGTAATTTTACAAAACCTTTGATAAGGCGACAGACTCCAAACACATAACACGGACTTGCTCAATGTATCTGCAGTGTCCCTTTACGTGAAGCTGTCTGAAACATCTTCTACATCTTCCTGAAATTATGGTACTACATCTTTTTTGATTTCTGTTCCTATCTCTTTGCTTTTTTCAGAAAAGTGAAGAGTGATAGAACATGTGACTACATATTGTAATCTTAATGATAAATTATTACGCATTTTTAAACACATTCATATGCTAGTTAATTTGGTATGTGTAAACTGGGACGGACACATGCCCTCAACCTGGACTCTCACGGAGTCGTCACTACAGTAGGGGCCCTGCTGATTGAAAGTCATAAAGCTAAGCTAGTAGGAGACGCACAAAAGTTGTAAAGGTGTTCTCCTCCAATATTTGTGTGTCATGCTATACCATGAATAATCTCAAAACTTCTCTACCATGTTTCCATCTAAGAAACAAGAATAAGTCAGCGAAATGTTGGTTAACCTGCATTGGAATGCTTGTCCCAACCATCTACTTCCTGTAGGATTGTGATCCAGACTCAGAAATAACTCCATATGGGCTGCTAGTATTAAGTGGAACTCCTGTCTATGTGTCAAACCTGGCCGATATATCAAGAAGAGAAATGTAGATGTTTGTCTG
>OW240914.1:261162740-261181018 GCA_933207985.1 Pelobates cultripes
GGGACCTAAAATAATAATAACAGATGTTAATATTCTAATAACCAACCTCTATAGACAATAAGTGTACTCCCACTTTATCCAATGTCCATAACCGCCGCCTTACTTATTGGTAGAACACACACCTGTATAAATATGCTCCACAGGCATCATAGCCACTGCTGCGCGCAACGATAGTCAGCGCATGCATTCTGTAATGAGTGCAGCGCATGCGCATAGTAACATCCTGCTTTTCTGCATCCTCAATCTGTGGAAGTCTCAGGCATTGCCTTAGCAGTTCAACTTTGGGAGCCATCTTCGTGATGTACTTGTGGATGATCTGTGTTTCATCAAGAACTGTGACGTTGACACTAATCAGGCCCTGACTTCCTTCCTTCCGGGCAGGTGTACAGTCTCTGGGTCCTGGATTTCGGGTGGAATCCTGTATTCACAGTGAGTAGTTTCCTGGTATTGACATCCATGGTGACCAGTTCTTCTCTTGGCCAGGTTATTATTCCAGCTAGGTACCTGATGACCGGTAGGGCATATGTGTTGATGGCTTGGATCTTGTTCTTGTCATTGAGCTGGGACTTCAGGACCTGTCTGACTCTTTGTAGGTGCTTGGATGTTGCTATCCTCCTTGCCTCTTCCTCATGGTTGTCATGCATTTGTTGAACCCCCAGGTACTTGTAGCTGTTCTCTACATCTTTTATTTGGACTTCTAGAATTTCAACTCCTTATGTCCTGATCATCTTCCCTCTTTTAGCTATCAGCCACCCGCATTTCTCTAGTCTTAATGACATTCTAATGTCCTTGCTGTATATCCTAGTTAGGTGGATCAATGAGTCAATGTCTCGCTCATTCTTGGCATACAGCTTGATGTCATCCATATAGAGTAGGTGGCTGATGGTAGCTCCACTCTTGAACCTGTATCCGTATCCACTCTTCTTGATGATCTGGTTAAGGGGGTTGAGGCCTTTGAAGAACAGCATTGGGGATAGCGCATCACCTTGGTATATGCCACATTTAATGTTCACTTGAGTTTTTGTGCTGGAATTGGCTTCTAGAGATGTTTTCCACTTGCCCATCGAGTTCTTGATGAAGGCTCTTATTGTTTTACTGACCTTGTAGAGAGCCAATCATTCCAGTATCCATGTGTGTGACATTGTGTCATAGGCTTTCTTGTAGTCAATCCAGGCCGAACACAGATTGGTCTGTCTGGTCTTAGAGACCCTTGTGACTGCTTGGTCTACCAGTAGTTAGTGTTTTGATCCTCTGGTGTTGTTTCCAATCCCCTTCTGAGTATTGCTCATATATTGACTCTTATGCCCCTGGATATGATTCCTGACAGGAGTTTCAATGTTGTGAGAAGGAAGGTTATTGGTCGGTAGTTGGATGGTGCTGTTCCCTTGTGAGGGTCCTTCATGACCAGTATTGTTCTGCCTTGTGTTAACCAGTCAGGGTGGGAGTCTGTTGCTAGTAGCCAATTCATTTGTGCTGCTAGGCATTCATGCAGTGCTGTTAACTTCTTTATCCAGTAGTTGTGGATCATATCAGGTCCTGGGGCTGAACAGCTCTTCATGTGTGCTGCCCTCTGTTTGATAACTTTTACTGTTCTGGCAGAATGTAGTGGTTTGCTTTCAGGTCTAGTAGCCACTGGACCTCAGTGTTATGATATGCTACTTGCTCCTAGATATTCTTCCAGTCTCAGCTGTGGGTGGGTCTTGCGAGGAGATGTGTTGGTTACCCTATAGCTGTGCATACACCTTGGATGGTTCTTTGGTAAAGAGGGCATTGATTCTCAGTCTGGTTGCCAGTGCTGTCGGTCTTTGCTTAGTTATTTCCAGTGCCTCCGGTATGGGCATATCCTTGTACTTCCGTAGCAGCCAGGATCTATCTTTGATCTTTCCACCTCTGTTAAGTTGATCCAGCTTACTAACGTCTTTCCTCACTGGCTCTATCTTGGCTTCCAGTCGTCGTCTCCATGGTGGGCATTGTTTCTCTTTTAGCCTGATTTTATAGTCAAGTAACTGGAGGACAATTAATACTGTGGCATATATGAGCCTGTTCATTTCTGTGATGGTGCAGGATGGGATTGTGGACAATGCTTCATTAACTGCAGCTAGTATGCTGCCTGGTGGTTGCTTTTTATTGATCTTCGGTAGTCTTCTCCGCAGGTTAACAACTGCTAGATTTTCTAGGATCTTTACCCTTATATCTGTTGTTATGCCTTCTTGGGGTATGGATTCAGGTTGACAATTCTCTGCAGGTAAGAATGTGAGTATGGAAATTTCTTCCTCCTCATGGTGTATGGTTAATTTATTTCTAGTTGTGACACTAGATTTCTATTGAAGATGTTCAAACTTATTCATCCATAGCTCCCACATACGTTTCATGTAGCCTCTCTCATTGGGTCTGCTGTTGTAGTAGCATTCAAGCAGGTCTAGGTTCTCTCTCCGTTTCCAGGAATGATTTGTTCCAGTAGCCCACATATATATATATATATATATATATATATATATATATATATATATATGTGTGTGTGTGTCCACAAGGCTATAATTTTCTAATGAGCAGAGTGCATGAAAACATCTGTCAGGCTGTAGAGTCAGTATTGTTGTCATTATGTTTTTTTCAATAGGAAAATCTCAGTGCTATTAAACTTTAGATCACTCCCATCGCTTTTGTGTTAAATTTTTAATTCGTCAAGAGTTCGTCATATTTTAATATTATTTTCTTAAATGAACAAACACACCAGTATTTGTACTACATTTGAAAATGTTTTGTTGTGCTATGTCTTTTGTTTTTACTATCTTAACATAATTAACAGTGCTGTTTGATATCATTTTTGCATTGATTATAAATCCTTCACCTGTTTCAATTGTTGGAGTAAAATTGACTCTCACATAATCACACGAGACGTATGCTTCTCTCTTAACTTAATCCTTTGAATGATAAAAATTAAACTCTCCATCTGTGGAGCAATGTTTAAACATAGGCATTTTTAAAGGCAAATCGGGGATGTTTTTACTCCAACCTTTCCTTCACCCCTCATGTCCAATCTATTGCCAAATACTGTTGCTTCCATTTCAAAAATATAGCGTGCGTCCGCCCCTATTTAACGCTGGATGAGGCTAAGGTGCTGGTCCATGCTGTTGTTCCTCTCGCCTTGAATACTGCAATCCCCTTCTCAGTGGTCTTACGTTGTTCCCTGATTGCACTGCTGCAATTTCTAATGAATGCGGCAGCCCAGCTTATTTTCCTGTCCGCTCGCACCTCCCATGCCTCCCCGCTCTGTCAGTTCCTGCATTGGCTTCCAGTTAGATATAGAGTTCAATTTAAAATTCTGGTGCTTGCTTACAAGTCCCTACGTAATGTTGCTCCAACCTACCTATCTTCCCTAATACACAAGTATGTCCTATTGAGGCCCCTACGCTCTGCCAAAGACCTATGTCTATCCTCTGTCTGAACTCCCTCCTCTGATGCTCGCCTCCAAGATTTCTCCAGGGTGGCACCTGTTCTGTAGAACTCCCTTCCCTTCTCCATAAGACTTTCACCCAGTCTCCACTCATTCAAAAAATCATTGAAAACTCACTTCTTCAAGAAAACATATGAATTAAACTGTTTTTATCCCCCATGACTCCTCTCCTGCAACTGTCAAACCCTTTTACCCTTTGTCACTATACCCTACTCCCTCTAGTATGTAAGCTCATTGAGAAGGGCCCTCTATCCCTCTGTTCCTATATGTCCAGTTGTTGCCTACAATTATATGTCTGTTAGTCCATCCATTGTACAGTGTTATGGAATCTGATGGCGCTATATAAATAATAAAATAATAATAATAATAATAATAATAATACACTGCCTGTTTCATGGTTTTGTGAATCTGTGTGCAGCAATTGTTCAAAATATCAACTGAGCATGCATAGGACAACTGCATGGCTCTCTTTCTAGGAGATGGTCATGCTTCCTTCATGTGCATGCCTTTTGAGTTCACAGTGCTCACTAGTTGGAACAAATTAACACAGCAGTCAAGGAAGTTAAAACTCCTCCCCTGCTGTGAAAAGGACACACATTTACAAATCCACTCTCAGCAGGGGGATTGAGTGCAAGGTACTTAAAGTTATGTGCAGATTTCCTGAAGGTTCAATTCTTAGGGCTTTTGGAAACAAGACATATCAATCTGCTGGTGTATTACAGCAGGATTTCTCAAAGGTTGGAATATGGATCGATAAATATTGATAAACTGTCTCAATGGTGTTTGAAACCTAGCTCAAATTACTCAAACAATTCAGTGAGATTGCTCAAAGGCTTGTGTTTGTTGAAAACACCAGTTCATTTCCCTTCTAGATCAATTCACCTTTTCATCTTTAAATTAGTAAAACTCTATTAGGTAAAGGCAAAATCAGAAAAAGCTAAATGCACATTTCCTACATCATTTGGTGGTATTAATATTATCTCCTCCTAAAAATCAAAACACTCTTCTTAGTGAAATATGCCTTTTTCTTGCAGTATGATTAACACCAACAATGGTCTTGATAATTCAAGTGAAGGTCAGATATCACATACTAAGCATTAACTATGGTAGATTTAATTTATATAAACAATTGATTCATATGAACAAAATCTACCTCTACTAGAAGGTAGTAAGTGATACAATAAAGTGCCTAAATTAAAAGGCAGCTCTACACACAGTGGAATACCATTTTTCCACAATAAATCTTAGATATACAGGAAATGTATGGTACACTACATATACCAATTAGTGTAGTGCTGTAAAATGAGGATAATGAAGGGGTTAAACTTACCCCATCAATTCAGTGTGACAACAAACTTGAAAATGCAAACAATACATATGGAAAAGAAGAAAATATAGAGTTTATAGTGCAGATGGTCATGGACAATAATCGGTGATGGCTAAATAAAATAGAATCACTCACATGATCTGGAGCCTATTTGTTATTGGCTTTTTGCTGTTAGGGCAGCAACCCACTACTTCCTCACTAATGTTCATCCAAGAGAAATACAAAAAGAGGGAGAAAGAAGTGACCAAATATGCAGTACTTTATAGAATATAGGTAGTACAACTAAGGTAGGTATAGCACTCACCTTATTAAGAGCCTTAAATTTCTGGCTATGAGGGTGGTCAGCAAGATGCCACATTCTAGGGATGGCACTTACCCAATGAAGATTCCTGAAGGCTTCAAAGACGTGATTTGGAAAAACTTTGAATGTATTAGGTTACAAATTAAAACACATAGAGTATAAAAATAAATAAAAAGTAAAAGTCCAAATAGAGTCCAGATATGCTAAAACACGTTTCGATTTTCTATGAGCTTCCTCAGTCAGCTGTGATGAAGCCTCAGGGATCCTTTTTCTTTTTAAATGTTCTGTGGGTTCTTGAACTCCTCCCCTTTGAGGTCACATGGTGTCCAATTAGCCAATCTTAAGTCCAGAAATTATATGGTATCCCTTTGAATGTGTGAAGGGGACCCATATTGGGTATTTGTGTTTACCGCTTAAAATTGGGGCTATATGATTGGTGATATGAATCTGAGTGAGTCACTTCCGGTTTGTGGTTGGTGGAAGTGATGTCACAGGTGGTATCTCTTGCCACATCCGCCCTCCACCACCGGAAGGCGCACAGTCATGGTTTATATTGAATAGTTTCATTAGTAATATCATTGGTGGGCAGGGGTATTAATTATAAGACCATTTGGTGTTATGTGCGGCCGGTGGGAGTGACGTCGCGGATCGAAACAGCTCGTCACATACGTCCGCCTAACTTCTGACATAACCCCTTCCTCCTTCCGAAAAACCCCTCCTCCAAACTGGGGAACGGTCCTGGCCTGCGCTGGAGGGTGGCCGTGATGACATCACAGCATCAGCCCAAACCCCTTCCGTGCCGACCCCACTATGTCCACCATATTAGAAGTGGACAAGAGGGGAAAAAAGGGTGTACTAAAAGCCCAAATATATGTATGAGTCACTTGATCCTGATGAAGGTCTCTGCGTGGACCGAAACGTAGATTTTTCTTATCTTTGGAATAAAGCACTTTTATTTGAAATTTAAAGTCCGAGAGTGCAGTTTACATTCTTCATCTATTGGTATCCCTAAAAGGATTTGCACCCGGCAACTACACCACTGCAAAAAAGCAGTAAGTCATTTAAGCGTGTGTGCAAGGATTTTCATTGTCTCATATATATATATATATATATATATATATATATCAGTCTGTGAGTGATTTCTCTGTGCCTTTCCAAATAAAAAATAGGTCATCTATGTAATGGCGATAGTTAACGAGGCCCGCTACCCAGCCATTTTCTTGGTGTATAAATTGTAATTCCCAATGGGCCATAAATAAATTTGCATAGCTGGGTATGAACCTCGTTCCCACTCACAGACTCTATCAACAGATTAAACCATAATGATCGGGGCATCATTTTAGCAACACATTTTAGTAAGACTTTGGTCAATATTTTAGATTTGTACATGTATATTGAAGAAAATGTAATCAAAACTAGTACGCACTTTAAGAAGGTAGATGTAAACAGCTTTATACACACCACCAGCTGCCACTTCACACCTTGACTAAAGGCAATTCCGAAATCACAGTTCCTTTGAATCAGAAGGAACTGAACAGAGGAAACAAAATTTATGGCAGACAAACTAAAGAACAGCTTACTAGAAAAAGGATACAAGGAAGAAGACATATACAATGATCTAAATTAAGTCTTAAAAATAAAAAGAGACACCTTACTAGAGGATAAAAATACAAATAAAATTGAATCAAATATGGAAAGCGATATACCTATCATCTGTAATTACAGCAACGGCAATCAAAAATTTAGAAACATCATTAAGAAACACTGGCCCATTTTAAAAGAAGACATTTTATCTAATATTTTACCAGGAAAACGGTGAGTTATTTTTAGAGGAGCACCCAATATGAAGCAGTTACTAGTAAAAAAACATATTAGAAAAGATTGTAATATTAAACCCTTGACACTAGAAACGGCTTCTTTGGGTGTGATATATGTTTAGCATGTAGAAGCACAAATAGTAAGAAAATACACATTAGAAAATTCAATAATACACAAAAAGATGAGGAATTCACCAACAAAATCTTGATAACCTATTACTCAACAAATGTAAACTGTCTGTTGGAGTGCCCATGCGGCCTAAAATATGTGGGCCGCACGAAACGAAACCTACCCATTAGGATAGAAGAACACGTAAAGAACATTTAAAAAGGCCATGAAGGCCATAGTGTATCACATCATTTTAAAATGCAACACAACAGTAACCCCAATGGACTTCATTTTATAGGTATCCATAAAGTTTTAGGAAATTGGAGAGGAGAAGATTATAATAAAATTTTAGGCCAAAACAAGATGAAGTGGATATTCAATGTGGGGACTTTACAACCCCAGGGTTTGAATATCGATTTCGAATTATACCTCTTCCCTTGACATCTCTCTCTCTCTTCTTCAAGATTCTCATCCATTTTTTTATGTTATATTTTATTTAATTTTTTCATTTAATTTTTTTTTCTTTAATATTTTTTTTACTATTTTTATGTGTCTTCTTTACTATAAAAATCATGCTATTACCCCCTCTCATATATTTCATTCGGATGTTTTATTTATTCATTATTCTTTTAAACTATCCCCCTTTTTAGTCTCTACTACAAGTAGTCTCCAACATCCAAACCCTAATGCATTTAAGTTTTTATATATGTGTGCAATTAGTTAAAAATTATAAAATAACCATTTTTACCACCTGTATATTGAATATAACCCTCTGTCCCCTCCTCCCATCTCCTCTTTTTCTTTCTTGTTTCTTCTTTCCCCTCCCTCCCCTCTTTCCTCCTATATGGGAATTGTTCATTGCCCACTCCCAAAATGGAGCCATTTGCCTAGTAAGAGGATTATATATATAGCTAAACTAAAAGCCCAAATATATATATATATATATATATATATATATATATATATTTGGGCTTTTAGTACACCCTCTTGCCCACTTCCGATATGGTGGACATGGTGGGGTTGACGCTGAAAGGGTTTGGGCTTATGCTTTGATGTCATTACAGCCACCTTCCAGTGCAGGCCGGCACCAGTCCCTAGTTTGTAGGTGGGGTGTTTCAGAAGGAGGAAGGGATTATGTCAGAAGTTAGGTGGACGGATATGACAAGCGGTTTCAATCCGTGACGTCACTTCCACCGGCCGCACATAACACCAAATGGTCTTACAATTAATACCCATGCCCACCAATGATATTACTAATGAAACTATTCAATATAAACCATGTCCGCGTACCTTCAGATGGTTGAGGGTGGATGTGGTGAGAGAAATCACCCATGATGTCACTTCCGCCAACCACAAACCGGAAGTTATGCAATCAGATTAATATCGCCAATCATATAGCCCCAATTTTAAGTGGCAAAAATAAAATTACACAATAGGGGCCACCTTCACACAGGTGCAGCCTACTATTCAGAGGAATACCATATCATTTCTGGACTTGAGATTGGCTAATTGCACACCATGTGACCTGAAAGGGGAGGAGTTCAAGGACCCACAGAACATTTAAAAACAAAAAGGATCCATGAGGCTTCATCACAGATGACTGAGGAAGCGCATAGAAGAGCGAAATGTGTGTTAGCAGATCTGGACTCTATTTTGGACTTTTACTTTTTATTTATTTTTATACTCTATGTGTTTTAATTTGTAACCTAATAAATTCAAAGTTATTCCAAATCACGTCCTTTAAGCCTTCAGGAATCTTTAATTGGTAAGTGCCATCCCCAGAAAATGGCACTTTGCTGACCACCTTCAGATCCAGAAATTTAAGGCTCTTAAAAAGATGAGCACTATACCTACCTTAGTTGTACTAACTATATTCTATAAAGTACCGCATATTTGGTCGCTTCTTTCTCCCTTTTTTTGTGTTTCTCTTGGAGAAACATGAGTGAGGAAGTGGTGTGTTAATGCCCTAAGAGCAAAAAGGTTTACCTTACGGAGCCAATATGATGTAGGCTCCAGACCATGTGAGTGGTTATATTTTATTTACACATCACCAATTATTGTCCATGAACATCTGCACTATAAACTCTATATTTTCTTCTTTTCCATATGTATTGTTTGCATTTTCAAGTTTTTTGTCACACTGAATTGATGGGGTAAGTTTGACCCCCGCAATATCCTCATTTTACAGCGCTCCACTAAATGGTATACGAAGTACACCATGCATTTCCTGTATAATTGATTCATATGTCCTGAAATATATTAAATTGGTACCAGAAGATCTCTTCGATGCTATATTAAATTAATTAATGACAAATACATTCATGAATTACTAAATGTATGACTTCCTAAATGTAATGAGATAATGAATGACAATTCACATTATAAATTACTAAATCACAGAAACATTTTTGTTGGGCCAAACCATTTTTGAGAAAATAAATCTTAGTTTGTGACCTCCAACACTAGTTAATTTGATAACACAGTTTCTCCAAACATGATCCATAAAAAATATTCTTGAAAATTATTCAAATGAAACTCCGACCGAGTACCTTCCGTTGATGGACGCTTCCTAGCTTGAGCCGAGGACCACAAGCACCGCACCGGACACCACAACCACCGCAGACTCCACAACCACCATAGCTTAACTGGAGTCTCACTGTCTTCCTTCCACCCTGGATCAACCTCTGTCCTCCAGGACCGTGTGGGAAAGACCTCTCCCCCAGGAGAGCGTATCAGGAACAGATCTTAAAAGAGCTAAGTGAATAAAGCTCAGGGGAGTTTACAAAGTATAGCAATCCGCAGTGTTAATATAGCAGTTCCCCTCCAATTACGAGACAAGACTGTGTGTTGAGGGTCAAACAGGAACAGAACGCACTGAGACTTTATTGCTTCTTATATACACATTTCCCCACGAGGTTACCACCCACGTGGACCTTGTGGAACACAGGACACAAAGTTACAACAGCCATTCAACACAGTACAGTCAAACACTCCCAGCTAATGCACACAAACCCTCCCCTCTGCCTGTGATACAATTAACAAACACAATGGGCTAACTTAATTATCACAGGCAGAAAATATACATTTTTACTCAAAGTCCAGAAACACCCCAAAACACAAACATATCCCCTGATCTGGGTGAACAACATATCCAAAAATCACCCAGATCAGAGCAGGGGTTCACAAATTCCATGGAAGTCACATTTGACCGACTGCAAGCATGGCTTTCCTGCCCAAAACAGTTCCACAGATTTAGGCTGTACAGCCGGTCTATCTTCTCCTCTATCCTGAAGATAATTGACTTAAGTGGGTGTAGTAACTTAATTATCTCCAGGTACAAGGAATATCTCTAAGTCCAAAAACTGTTACAAAAAACACATAAAAATACATAACTCTTATAATACAATGTTTAACCTACAGGGAGTGCAGAATTATTAGGCAAATGAGTATTTTGACCACATCATCCTCTTTATGCATGTTGTCTTACTCCAAGCTGTATAGGCTCGAAAGCCTACTACCAATTAAGCATATTAGGTGATGTGCATCTCTGTAATGAGAAGGGGTGTGGTCTAATGACATCAACACCCTATATCAGGTGTGCATAATTATTAGGCAACTTCCTTTCCTTTGGCAAAATGGGTCAAAAGAAGGACTTGACAGGCTCAGAAAAGTCAAAAATAGTGAGATATCTTGCAGAGGGATGCAGCACTCTTAAAATTGCAAAGCTTCTGATGATCATCGAACAATCAAGCGTTTCATTCAAAATAGTCAACAGGGTCGCAAGAAGCGTGTGGAAAAACCAAGGCGCAAAATAACTGCCCATGAACTGAGAAAAGTCAAGCGTGCAGCTGCCACGATGCCACTTGCCACCAGTTTGGCCATATTTCAGAGCTGCAACATCACTGGAGTGCCCAAAAGCACAAGGTGTGCAATACTCAGAGACATGGCCAAGGTAAGAAAGGCTGAAAGACGACCACCACTGAACAAGACACACAAGCTGAAACGTCAAGACTGGGCCAAGAAATATCTCAAGACTGATTTTTCTAAGGTTTTATGGACTGATGAAATGAGAGTGAGTCTTGATGGGCCAGATGGATGGGCCCGTGGCTGGATTGGTAAAGGGCAGAGAGCTCCAGTCCGACTCAGACGCCAGCAAGGTGGAGGTGGAGTACTGGTTTGGGCTGGTATCATCAAAGATGAGCTTGTGGGGCCTTTTCGGGTTGAGGATGGAGTCAAGCTCAACTCCCAGTCCTACTGCCAGTTCCTGGAAGACACCTTCTTCAAGCAGTGGTACAGGAAGAAGTCTGCATCCTTCAAGAAAAACATGATTTTCATGCAGGACAATGCTCCATCACACGCGTCCAAGTACTCCACAGCGTGGCTGGCAAGAAAGGGTATAAAAGAAGAAAATCTAATGACATGGCCTCCTTGTTCACCTGATCTGAACCCCATTGAGAACCTGTGGTCCATCATCAAATGTGAGATTTACAAGGAGGGAAAACAGTACACCTCTCTGAACAGTGTCTGGGAGGTTGTGGTTGCTGCTGCACGCAATGTTGATGGTGAACAGATCAAAACACTGACAGAATCCATGGATGGCAGGCTTTTGAGTGTCCTTGCAAAGAAAGGTGGCTATATTGGTCACTGATTTGTTTGTTTTGTTTTTGAATGTCAGAAATGTATATTTGTGAATGTTGAGATGTTATATTGGTTTCACTGGTAATAATAAATAATTGAAATGGGTATATATTTGTTTTTTGTTAAGTTGCCTAATAATTATGCACAGTAATAGTCACCTGCACACACAGATATCCCCCTAACATAGCTATAACTAAAAACAAACTAAAAACTACTTCCAAAAATATTCAGCTTTGATATTAATGAGTTTTTTGGGTTCATTGAGAACATGGTTGTTGTTCAATAATAAAATTAATCCTCAAAAATACAACTTGCCTAATAATTCTGCACTCCCTGTATATGTCCAACATATCCCCAGATAGCTCAATATGTCCGAAAAGAGCTCAGATCTCACGAATACAGTTGGAATGCCATGTGGTTAAACAGTAGCAAGGGCTGATGAGAGATTGATGAGGAACAAAGCAGCCAGTTTCAACTGGTCTGGCAGTGTCCCTGGGACAATGTCCTGCAGGAGAACAATAGGAGAGGAAAAAAGGGGGAGGGGGAGAGGCACATTTTGCCATGGATTTAAAGGGGCAGAAAAAGTGTTTTAAAATCCAATAAAGCTTTTGAAGGGCATTACATCCCAGGGGCCAAAGACACAAGGCAAGAGGCTGGCAAGCAGGCCTCTCCAAGAACAAGTGGCGAAGGGCACTTCATCACATTCACTAACTAGCACATTTTTCCATCATTTGGTTCACAGATAATTGAGAAAAAGTAACCAATTGAAGAAAAAGCAGAAGGAGCTTTGATATATATTGGGGGTATACATTTTAACCCCTTAAGGACTGGACTGTTTTTGCGATGTTGTACATTTGCGACCAGGCCTCGTTTTACACTTTTCTGGTGTTTGTGTTTAGCTGTAATTTTCCGCTCTCTAATTTACTGTTCCCATACAAATTATCTATTGTTTTTTTCAGGACAAAAGGGGCTTTCTTTACAAACCATTATTTATATAATCTCATGTAATTTATTTTTTTTAAAAAATGAAAAAATATGATGAAAAATACATGTTTTTTTACTTTTACTTGGAAAATATTTTACTCATCTACAAAAGCGAATGAAAAAAACTGCAAAATAGATTAAAAATTTTGTCCTGAGTTTAAAAATACCCAGTGTTCACGTGCTTTTTTGCTTTTTTTTTTTAAGTTATAGGGCTATAGGTACAAGTAGGATATGGCGGTTTCAAAACAAACATTTTTAAAATGTATCAATAGTGACATTGTAACACTATTATCTGTCATAAATCTCTGGAAAACACTCCACATGTATATATTTTTTTAAAGTAGACAACCCAGGGTATTCGTCTAAGGATATTTTGACACTTTCTATGCAGCCATTTTACCACCAGTCTTTGCCAAACTTTGCATAGGTAGTTTTTTTTTTGTTGTTTTTTTTTTCACATACATTGCAATTCAGGTATAAACTTACAGATCCTGTTATGTCTTGCTGCCAAAAACACACTAATATATGTTCAGCAACATCTCCTGAGTACAGTGATACCACCCATACATAGGCTTGTCGGATTGTTTGGGGGCTAAAAGGCCACATTTGGCAGGTGCGCATATCCATTTTTCAACTTGGAATTTTGACATGTAGTCAACCTGCGCACCTCCTATTTGGGCCAATGTATTTTACCCCCATCAAACCATATATTTTTGAAAAGTAGACAACTCAGGATATTTTAAATGGTGGTAGTTTAATACTTTTCATTCAATAATTCTACCACCAGCCTTTGGCAAACTTTTGGGTAGTAATTTTCTTCGTGTTTTTTTACACATACATTGTACTTTAGGCATGAATTAACAGATCCTGTTATGTATCACTGCCAAACAACACCCCAGTATGTGTTCAGCAACATCTGAGTTTTTCAACTTGATATATAGGTATGCTTGGCCTATCTTCAGTTTGGCATATTTTTGCATCCCCCCGTTAATGTTAACATCATGAAAGTTTATATTTTTATAAAGTAGACATTCCAGCATATTGTATATGAGGTGTTTTCACATCCTTCCCCCAACCATTGTGCTAAACAAATTTCAGAGAACGTGCATGGTGGTAATTTTTGAATTCTGCTTTTTAAGCACACGTCATCTGGTTTTGTCCAGCCAGTTATATGTTACTACCATAAAACTTTTTTAACCAAATGTGCAGGTATCAAATGCACCTTTAGCAGCATTCTCTAAAGTAACTCCTGCAAAAGGAATCTAATTGGAGATTTGGGGGGAAGGAAACTGACTAACTAAAATTTGCTGCTTTCAAAAGAAAAAAAACTGTGCAAAGGGGTGTCTGTCCTTTTCCCTTTTTTATAACAGACCCAGCAACATTTCATGGGATTTGTTTTTTTTTTGCCGTTGGCGGTATCTTAAAAATAAAATGTCTGGACTCCTCTGGCACCGTTGTTGGAACTTGACCATCTCCATAAATTATTGTGGAAATCAGCTTGAACTAAAATTGGAGGAAGGTGGTTCTTTCTGGATTCATTTTTTTTAAAGAGTAAAAATTAATTATGTGTTGCTACTTGCATCAGGTAGATAGCCACCTTTTTATACCAGGCTTTTGTCTTTCTTAAGATAAGATATGGCTGCATCAGCTGATCAGCCAAATCAACAACCCCATGTGCATTTTATAAGCCCTGATGCAAACAGGTTTGGTCTGTACTCTGCCTTGGACAGTGACGTTTGGCATGCTTTCGTCATGGATTGTGGTTAGTATATTAACATCCTTCCTGTCCTTAAATTTTATTGCAAGCACTTTGGCTTTGTGCAGACCTTTACATTCACTTTTTTTTAATTTGGCCTCTATAAAATGTCTGGGGAAATCCTTGGCATATCTTCTCACACTGCCACAGGCCAGTATCTAGAAACCCTAAAGAGTTTGAAACAAACGGACAATGCTATAAAAATTGTCCACATAAAGGTGGTAACCATTATTGAACAAGGGGATCAGTAAGTCAAAAACAAGTTTCCCGCTTGTCCCCAGAGAGTCAGTACAGCCAGGAGGGTCCAGTTGACCATCTTTCCCCTCATATATACGAAAGGCAAATGTATAGCCACTTTCGCTCTCGCACAGTTTGTAGAATTTTACGCCATACCTAAAGCGCTTTGAGAGGATGTATTGTTTGAATCCTAATCTCCCTTTATATTTCATTAACGATTCATCAATAGATACATTTTTTTGAGGAGTATAAACTTCAGTAAATTTGTGCTGAAGATGGTCTACCAGTGGGTGTATTTTATGAAGCCTATCATATTGGGTGTGATTTCTGGGGTGACAGAGGGTATTGTCATTGAAATGTAAGTATCTCAGCAGCAGCTCAAATCTTGTTCTAGACATGGTTTGAGAGTACACTGGACTAGAACAGATTGGGTTGGTGCTCCAGTAAGAGCGAATTGATGGCTTCTTTATAATCCCCATGAGAATTGTAAGAGCCCAGAATTTTTTAAGTTCAGCGACATCTGTGGGATGCCAAGCACACTCCTCCCTGACTGGATCTGGATTGGTATCAATAAATTGGGTAGCATATAAATTAGTCTGGGGAGCAATCGCCTCCCAGATGGTATCCCCTAAAAATAACTCCATATATTGTATAGGAGAGAAGTCAACCACATTCACATTAATGCCTGCGTTGGCACTAAAAGGGGGGATGTTGGGCTCAGCTGACTGTGGAGGTACCCAGTCCTCCTCCACATTCAGCGTAGCAGGGGAAGCACAGCTTCTTTTAGCAGCTGGCGCACACACAGATGACATGTCACTAGACGTGCCACTAAACTGACCTAGGTCAAAATCGGACACAGTGTCAGTGACGTCAGAGTCTGACGCCAAGAAGGCATATGCCTCCTCCAAGCTGTACATGCGCTGCATGTTTCACACTAACAGACTAAACTAACAAAATACTAAACACAATAATTTTTTTTATTATTATTTATTTATTTATTTACACTAAAACAGACTAAAACAGTAATCCCTAAACTACCGTATATACTCGAGTATAAGCCGACCCGAATATAAGCCGAGGCCCCTAATTTTACCCCAAAAAACTGGGAAAACTTATTGACTCGAGTATAAGACTAGGGTGGGAAATGCAGCAGCTACTGGTAAATTTCTAAATAAAATTAGATCCTAAAAAAATTATATTAATTGAATATTTATTTACAGTGTGTGTATATGATGAATGCAGTGTGTGTGTATGATTGCGCAGTGTGTGTATGAGTGCGCAGTGTGTGTATAAATGCAGTCTGTGTGTATGAGTGCAGTGTGTGTATATGAATGCAGTGTGTGTATGAGTGCGCAGTGTGTGTATAAATGCAGTGTGTATATGAGTGCAGTGTGTGTGTATGAGTGCAGTGTGTGTGTGTATGAGTGCAGTGTGTGTGTGTGAATGCAGTGTGTATGAGTGCAGTGTGTGTGTATGAATGCAGTGTGTGTGTGTGTGTGATGCAGTGTGTGTGTGTGTGTTGCAGAGCCTTGGTGGGGGGTGGGCATTTTTATAAAAAAAAATAAAAAAAAATTATATTATTATTTATTATTTTAATTTTTTTGGTTATATTATTTTTTTAATAATTTTTTATTATTATTTATATATTATTAATTAATATTATTTTAATTTTTTGTTATATTATTTTTTTAATTATTTTTATTATTATTTATATTTATATATTATTAATTAATATTATTTTAATTTTTTTGTTATATTATTTTTTTATTATTATTTATATATTATTAATTTATTTATTTTGTTGTCCCCCCTCCCTGCTTGATACATGGCAGGGAGGGGGGCTCTCCTTCCCTGGTGGTCCAGTGGCATTGGCAGTTCAGTGGGGGGAGGAGGGGGGCTGGCAGAGCTGTTACTTACCTCTCCTGCAGCTCCTGTCAGCTCTCTCCTCCTCCGCGCCGGTCCGTGCAGCTCCTCTGTCAGCTCACACTGTAAGTCTCGCGAGAGCCGCACTATGACCCCGCGGCTCTCGCGAGACTTACACTGGGAGCTGACCGAGGTGCTGACCGGACCGGCGCGGAGAAGGAGGGAGCTGACAGGAGCTGCAGGAGAGGTAAATAACAGCTCTGCCAGCCCCCAGTCTGTATTATGGCAATGTAAATTGCCATAATACAGACAGTGACTCGAGTATAAGCCGAGTTGGGGGTTTTCAGCACAAAAAATGTGCTGAAAAACTCGGCTTATACTCGAGTATATACGGTAACTCCTATTAGAAGAATCTAATGGAGATTTGGGGGAAGGAAACTGACTGACTACGGCAGACTAAGACAGACTAAGACAGTCTAAGACACAGATTTTTTTAAATAAAGTTAACCCTTAAGGGCAAAAAAAAAATACAGACAGTACAAATGCACTGTCTGTAACAGATCTGGCAGGGAAGGGGTTAAAAGGGATTTTTTATTAACTGCTGATACTTTTTAATTCTCTCTGGAACACCTGCTGCAACAAACTATCACGATCTCTGTCTCTCTCCTCTCACAAAATGCTACAGAGGGGAGAGAGGCAGAGATCAGTGTCAATGTGAGTGTTTGTAACACCCACTTTGACACCAGCCAATTGTGAGCGATCGCGGATCGCTCGCATGCCGTAATTGGCTGTTACTATCTGCCTGGGATGCCGGGCAGATAGTAACAACGTGATTTCAGCGGAAGTGATCTCCGATTGCTCCCGCCGCCCGTTTTCCGTTAGGACGGTTCAGGACCGTCCTCGGTCGGCAACGCAAAAATGCAGAGGACGGTCCTGCGTCCTGAAGGGGTTAAATATTTCCATCTTATTTTTTCATCTTATGGTAACTTTTCACGTAATATGTTAATAAATTCAACATTTAGTGATTTTTTTCCCCTAGCTATTAATACATTTTTTGGTGTCACAGGTGGATCTCTGAAGCCCAAAGCAAATAAACATGCTCATATCAATTGTGCTAATTGTTTGCTCATTTATTCTTCCATATGACACTTCAGATATACAGAATTACTCCAAATAGTCGATCGGCCAAAAGTCTGATGAATTGAAACACTTTTTTTTTTACTATCAATTGTGCCGGGAACAAAAGACTTCCCAAATGGCTCAGTTTTATTCTTGTCTAACCTTATTTAAGCCTTTTTGGTAGCAACAGTTTCTTTAAATAATTTTTGAAAATATGAAATATAACATAATAGCATAAAACAGGTGATTTTCAATAATTTGACATTTTTGTCCAAATTCTAACATGTGACATGCCCGATAAAAATTCCCTATTGCATTTGTTCATCTGTATCAACATCTATGGTATGAAAATTGCAACTATCAGTAATTACTTAATATGCTTGGTATCATGTAAATACAGATTTTTTTTTTTGTTATCTTTTACATAACATTTCAGATGGTATTTCATTATAACCATATGTTTACAGTATTGGTTTTGAAGTAATAGGCTTTGCAAATAGTGTCGCATAAGTAAATTAATTATCTACATATGTTTTTGTATTTCCTTGTTATGTTTTATCTCAGAAACAAAATTCTATGTCTCTCGTCACATTAAACAGTGTGATGCTATTGCAATAGGGATTTCCAATATCTTTTTTTTCTCAGCACAGTCAAAGAATGTGAAGAACAGTGA
>OW240914.1:261181118-261213618 GCA_933207985.1 Pelobates cultripes
GATCTTTATGTAACATAAATCATGCAGGTTAGCTGTTAAAGTGTAATTGTAAAGGTTAAACCAGGTTCAATTTGAACTCTAATACCTCTTTAAGCAACACTTTGATCATGATAATCAAATGTACAGTTAGCTGCTGTAAGGAAACCAAGTATATTCAAACCTCATTCGGTAGTTTCCTACCGAACTGCCAGAGCCTTAGTGATTATAGCCCTCCGTTCGGTAGATAGGGTAGATGAATCCTATAGTAATTCCAATAGCTTCACAAGATAATTCCCTTAGTGAAACACACGAATCCCCAAACATCAGCCGAAGTCAAGAAGAAGGGTACAAAATGAACTGTCTTTTAATGGGTGCACACAGCTTTCATGCAAGTCCCCATGCAAGGGGACAGCCCTCAGGGAGGGACAAACATTAACCAATCACATACAGTAAAACTTTAACACACACCTACAATTCCCTCCCCTAGCCCAGGAGATAATTCAGTCTGATAAAATAGTAACTTAATTATCTCCGGGCTGAAAAATCACTTTTTTTCCCAACATTCAGAACACCCCTTTATACTGGGGGTATCCCCATGAATTATATGTCCCCTGATAGCCCTGATCTGGGTGACCAACATATTCAAATTTCACCCAGATCGGTTCAGGGGTTCGCAAAATCTATGGAAATCCCGTGTGACCGGCTCACCATGGGCTGCATGCCCAAAACAGTTCCATGAATTTGGTGGGTTTTGCCGGTCACTTTCGAAAAAGCCTGAAAACTAATAAAAATTCCGAATGGATCCCTCAGCGTTCGTGCCCCTCTGTCGAATACACCAAAGTACCAAATAGCGCTCTTCTAGCTATTCGGTAAATGGAGTTCCAGCTTTCGTCTGTTTGGGACCGGTGTTCGGGAAGTCGAGTGCCCGTTTTTAGTTCCATGCACTCGACGACCAGGTCCCGATGCCTTTGTTTGCATGAACAAAGATGGCCGCGGTTTTCTCTGCCATGTGGCGTTCGACTGACGAACGCTGGCCACACATACAGAGGTAGCAATTTCACCCAAACCTTGATGTTTAATGAGCCAGAGGGGTGGTCTTTGTTCGGTAGTTCCATCTACCGAATGCAATAGGCAGAAAGGGAAATAAAAAGGGAATGCAATGGGTAAATAACATAGGAAACGGGATTTCTTCACAGCTGCCTAATGTAATATCAAGTTTACCTTCCCACCTGACCCGGGTGCCTGGGTGCCACTCACTAGGGGGGTGCCCGGGAAAGACTGTGTCTGGTTACTGACCGAGGACCCAACACCAGGAGGGGGCCCGGTGGCTTGCTCGATATGTGTCTAGCGAGAACTGATCAATCAGAGTATTGCTGTGGGTTACCAAGGCAATGCTCTGACTTGGTCTTGCGAGATTCATGGTCTGCAGCTCTGGGAATTAAGGTATTTAGTCTGTCCCCCCTCTCACCATCCCTCACACATCACCCACCTCTCTCTCTCACACCATCACCCCCCACTCCCATCACCCCCACCTCACTCCCTCTCATCATCACCTCCCCTCACACAATCACCCCCACTCCCATCACCCCCACTCCCATCACCCCTCACATCACTCCCCTCTCACATCACTCCTCCCTCTCATCACCCCCCCTCTCATCATTACCCACCCTCTGTCACACCATCATCACCCCTCTCACCCCCCACATCATCCCTCTCCCTCTCATCATCACCCCTTTCCCTCTTATCATCACCTCCTCCCTCACACTATCACCCCCTCACATCACCCTGCAATCTTCACCCCCTCCCTCACACATAACCCACCTTCCTCTCATCATCACCCCCCTTCCTCTCATAATCACTCCCCTCTCATCACCCCTTCTCTCTATTTTATTCATATTAAATTATGTTTCATAGCCAAATATTTGATGTTAAATGAAAGCCCTATTGCCCCTGAATAAAATGATATATAATAAGTGTGGGTGCACTGAATATGAAAAAGGTGAATTAAGGTTGAACAGACATATAGTCAATTTCCAAGTTTTGTTTAAGTTTTATTTTGATCAAAATTTGTATATTTGGCTCAGTCCTTAAGGGGTTAATGTGTGCATTTACACTTTTGTATTGAATAAAGTGTTTCCATTGTATTTTTTATCCTCATCATTTTTGATAGTGGTTTGAGCAATAGCATATTAATTTGCGCACTTAATTGCCATTTTTTTTAATGCACATAACAGCAACAAGTTGGCTTTCAACTACTAGATGGTTCTGCACCAAACAACCTCTACGGAGCATACAAATTATTTGTTCAAATATTTTTCAATATGTTATAGGTTTATATATTTTCCATACTAGATTTCATGACTGTACAGGTGATACTTGAAAAATTAGAATATCGTGCAAAAGTTCATTTATTTCAGTAATGCAACGTAAAAGGGGAAACTAATATATGAGATATAAGTATTACATACAAAGCAAGATAGTTCAAGCCGTGATTTGTTATAAATGCAATGATTATGGCTTACAGCTCATGAAAACCCCAAATCCACAATCTCAGTAAATTAGAAGATTACATGCAATCAATAAAACAAGGTGTGTACATAGAACAATATCGGACCTTTGAAAAGTAGAAGCATGCATATGGACTCAGCACTTGGTTTGGGCCCCTTTTGCAGCAATTACTGCCTCAATGCGGCATGGCATGGGAGATATCAGCCTGTGGCACTGCTGAGGTGTTATGGAAGACCAGGATGCTTCAATAGCGGCCTTCAGCTCTTCTGCATTGTTCGGTATCATGTCTCTCATCTTTCTTTTAGCAATGCCCCATAGGTTCTCTATGGGGTTCAGGTCAGGCGAGTTTGCTGGCCAATCAAGCACAGTAACCCCACGGTCATTGAACCAGGCTTTGGTGCTCTTGGCAGTGTGGGCAGGTGCCAAGTCCTGCTGGAAAATGAGGTCAGCATCGCCATAAAGCTCATCTGTGGAAGGAAGCATGAAGTGCTCCAAAATCTCCTGGTAGACGGCTGCGTTGACGCTGGACTTAATGAAGCACAGTGGACCAACACCAGCAGATGACATGGCTCCCCAAACTTCACATTGAACTTCAAGAATCTTGCAGTGTGTGCCTCTCCATTCTTCCTCCAGACTATGGGTCCTTAATTTCCAAATGAGATGCAAAAGTTGCTCTCATCAGAAAAGAGGACTTTGGACCACTGAGGAACAGACCAGGTCTGTTTTTCTTTAGCCCAGGTAAGAAGCTTCTGACATTGTTTGTTGTTCTAGAGAGGCTTGACAAGTGGAATACGACATCTGAAGCCCATTTCTAAGATCCGTCTGTGTGTGGTGGCTCTTGATGCACTGACTCCAGCCTCAGCCCACTCCTTGTGAAAGTCCCCAACAATTTTGAATGGCCTTTTCCTGACAATCCTCTACAGGCTGCGGTCATCCCGGCTGCTTGTACACCTTTTTCTTCCACACTTTTCCCTTCCACATAACTTTCTATTACTGTGCTTTGATACGGCACTTTGGGAACATCCAACTTCCTTCGCAATTACCTTTTGAGGCTTTCCCTCCTTATGGAGGGTGTCAATGATGGTTTTCTGCACAACTGTCAGGTCAGCAGTCTTCCCCATGATTGTGATTCCTACTGAACCAGACTGAGAGACCATTTAAAGGCGCAGAAACCCTTTGCAGGTGTTATGGCTTACTTAGATGATTAGAGTGGGACACTGCGAGCCTAGAATATTGCACCTTTTCACAATTTTCTAATTGACTGAGATTGTGTATTTGGGGTTTTCATGAGCTGTAAGCCATAATCATCGCACTTATGACAAATCACGGCTTTGCATGTAATGTGTCTATCTCATATATTAGTTTCCCCTTTTACGTTGCATTGCTGAAATAAATTAAATATTGCACATTATTCGAATTTTTCGAGTATCACCTGTAAATGGCATAAAATTATATTTAATTCCTCAGTCAGTAGCACTTAATTTCCCTTACTTGTTTGTTCTAAAATGTGAACATATTAAATAGATCATTTAAAACCACTCACTTATACAAGATTGCTATGAATTTTGCTCTATCTGTCTAGTATGATTTTTAACCAAATCCCAAAATACCCCAAATAAAAACATGAATGCATTTATTGATTTTATTTTCAATGGCTATACACTTTAAAACAGCTTTGAAGTCTTTGCAAGACATCCTCAACTTCCCCAACCCAGATTTTCTTGAGTTTAGCTCTACTGAGCTGACCAAACCATAAAGTAACAGGACCGGTTGTCTGATTCACATCTGGGGAGTGTTACAAGGTTAATTTATAACAGTGTCATTTTCTATTGAAAGCTTCATTTTTCATAAAATGAAAAAGAGGACAAATAAAGTCCTTTAGCAAGCTGTAGTGATTTAGGGATCTGGACTGCCCTATACATTTTCTTAGAGGGAAAAATATACATCCTTGATTGGTTCATCTCTCATGCAGAAAGTAAAGGGAACTGACATTTATTTATTTGTTTTTGCTGCAGGATTAGTCAATAATAGTCCTATTGTGCTTAACTCCTTAAGGACCAAACCTCTTTTGAAATGCAACATGCTTGTGACCAAGGCGGCTTTTATTAAAGACAATATGGCCTTCTTTTGATACCTTATATGTATACATAACACAATATTAAATATGAGTAAAATATAAAAAATGCAAAAACTTTTTTTTCTCACTTTTACATTTAATCATTTCTACCCACGTGCAAATAAAGAAAATTAACTAAAAAATAGATTCAGTTATTAGCCCTGATTGTTAAAATATGCCCACAACGTCTATTAATTATTTGAAGTTATAAACAAAGCTTGTAACATTAGTGAATTAAAAGGATACAATAGTTATCAAACCAACTTTAGCGTGATGAAGCATTTTTAGTGTATAGATTTTGCCCCTACATTTCTCACAGCTCAATCATCTGCCATTTAGGAGTTAAATCACTTTAGTTTCTATTTCTGCTACCCTAGCCACACCTCCCCTGGCTACCATTGACAGACCTACATGAAAACAAATTGTTTCATTTTCAATGAGATGTTATCCTGAATGTTTTTATCTCCTCCTCTGTAAATTGAGCTTTAATCACACACAGGAGACTCCTGTTGAGTCTAAAAGGCTATTAACAGCATGTAGAGAGCAAAATTAATCAGACAGTGCAAAGAAGGAAGTTTAAACATTAGATTTCTCATTACAGGAAGCGTTTAGGAAGACGATGCAAGTTACATGAAGGGATGTGAGACAAGGGATGTAGAAAACACAGTAACTCATAAATGGCAGAATAGTAAGCATTAATAATGCAGGGCTTGATCTATACACCAAAACTACATTCATTGTTTTGGTGTCAACAGTGTTCCTTTAACCCCTTAAGGACAGAGCTTCAGAAGCTTGTCCTTCACTTTATGACAACAGCATTTTTTGCATTTTTTGCTGTTTGCATTCAACTGCAATTTGCATTTTACTAATTTATTGCACCAACACATATTATATATTGTTTTTTAAAGGACAGAAAGGGCTTTAATTTGATGTAACACACATATATATATATATATATATATATATATATATAAATGGTTATTTATTATAAAACAAATACAGAAATATGCAAAAAAAATAAAATTTTTGTGTTTTTTTTACAGTTTTTGCAATAATAATGTGTTCATAATTAGTGCAGGTTAAGGAAAGTAATTAAAAATAAATTCATTTAGTTGTCCTGATTTACAGAATATATAATGTGTCTGGGATTTAAAGTTTTTTTTTGGTAGTTACAGGTCACAAAGCACAAGGAGTAAAATAAACTTTTAATGTGGAGCGATTTTAGAATTTGGTATGTTTGTCTTGTAAGTTTAATAGCCATAAAAGAAAACAAAATTGTCACACAAAAGTATATATTTATAGAAAGTAGACATCACAGGCTATTTACCTAGCATTGTTTTGACACTTTCTACATAGCCATTTCACAGCAAACCTCTGCTAAATATTGGAATAAAATTGTGTTTTATTTAGTGTGACAGATTCATCTGCATTGTTGGTTCGTCTGTTTCCCTTTGTTCGCGGAATTGCCTGTTCATATACCCCCGTTCGTGTATTTGCAAAATGCCGATTGAAACTACCGAACGAACGACCACCCAGGAGAGGAGTGTGCTGCTGGTTAACCTCTTGGCCCCAATTAGAACGTTGTGGTTAACCGCAGACACCTCTCCATTCCATTCGTACGGGTGGTCGTCGTTCGCATGTCGACCACGAGGCAGCGGCCATTTTGGGACATACGAACACAGAGCGGTGTTCGGTACAAACTGTATGGAACTAAAAACGGACACTTAAACTACCGAACACCGCTGAAAAGCTGCTGCCTACCTTCCTTTTCGACAAGGCATGCGAACGTCGGTCGTTCGGGAGTTTTATTCATTCGTATGGACTTTTACCCCGACAGCCATCCCATGGAGTCATTCGTATACCGAAGGACTGGTGAAAGACTTTGACTCCATGGCGATTCGACTAGATACATCGGATCTGAGCGCTATTCGGTGAAAACATGCCCTCAGATCCAGGCTGTCTGGGGATACGTTACACGAACCATATGCATTCGGTATTTCTGTAGTTATGTATTTTAATGTCTTTTTGTTACTGTAATTTAAGATGGCGATGGTCTCTACCTTGGGAGATAATTAGGTTTCTTCACCAATTATCTCCACGGTAAAGAAGACGGAATTATGGGCAAGATGGGAAGGGCTATTATTGAAGCCACTGCGATTGGCTACTGTCCAATATGTGTTACAGTCTTCCACAAGGTCCCCTCGGGGAGTGTCCACCTTGTGGAGACCTGCATAAATACCGGGCAGGTAGCCCCCATTAAACAGATCTTCATTTGACCCTCAAGACGGAGCTTGGTCTCGTTTGTGGGGGGAATTATTATTGGGACAGCGTTTTCGTTATTTCTAGCTGTGGAAGGCGTTCGACTGTTTGGCTGATCGGGAGTTGCCGTGTTCGCGGACTTCGTTCGGGAGTTTGGCGATCGGCTGGATTTAAACTGCATTTCTGGAGAAGGGGATTATTGCCTAAACGGCGGCTTCATCTACCCGACGGTACGTGTCGTAACATTTAGTTTTTGGCACACAAACTTATAACAAAGAACTTCTTGTGTGTATTTTGTAAAGTTGGTGTGTGCTATTCCTGTACAAAGTTTTATTTTGTGTTCAGTTACATCTGCTGAGTAAAATGACACCCCCATTGTATGTCTTTGGCACTATTTCGTGAAGCTACAGTGCCATATAGGAGACCTGTCCTTTTCAGTACTCAGTAGAATTTTGAGAGACGGATTTAATGAGCCTATGCTTCCGTTTGGGGTATTATAACAGTTTGACTGTTCAAAAACCCCCCACAAAGGCCTACCATTTGTAAAAGTAGACACTCCATGGTATCTCATAAGGTGCATATTGTGCCTTAACATGCCCCCATTTTTTCACCAATAAATGCCAAAGTATGTGGTAAAAAAGAATTTTGTGCGTTTTTTACATAAGGATTGCATTTTTGCTGGACATTTTGTATTTTTCACATGTGCCACTAAGTTAAAACCCCCCAAATTATGTTCAGCTAAGTCTTCTGAGTAAAAGGACACCACCATTGTATGTCTTTGGCACTATTTCGTGAAGCTACAGTGCCATATAGGAGACCTGTCCTTTTCAGTACTCACAGTAGAATTTTGAGAGACAAATTTAATGAGCCTATGCTTCCGTTTGGGGTATTATAACAGTTTGACTGTTCAAAAAAAAACCACAAAGGCCTACCATTTGTAAAAGTAGACTTATAAGGAGCATATTGTGCCTTAACATGCCCCCATTTTTTCACCAATAAATGCCAAAGTATGTGGTAAAAAATAATTTTGTGCGTTTTTTACATAAGGATTGCATTTTTGCTGGACATTTTGTATTTTTAACATGTGCCACTAAGTTCAAACCCCCCAAATTATGTTCAGCTAAGTCTTCTGAGTAAAAGGACACCCCCATTGTATGTCTTTGGCACTATTTCGGGAAGCTAAAGTGCCATATAGGAGACCAAGCCATTTCAGTTTTTAACCGAACTTTGAATTTTGACGCTGGGCCTATGTGCAATTTCCAAGCATCTTAGCAGGTTTTAAATTCATACTATCCCACAAAGGCCTACCATTTCTTAAAGTAGATACCCCAGGGTATTTCAAAAGGTATATTCTAAACCTTAGTGTAGGATAATGTTTTTGTTAGTTTGTACCAAGTCTAGTTGCAATTAGCATTTTTTCTGCCTTTTTGACACACACTTGGAAATGTTACTGTATATCTTGCTATCCTTATGTGTGCTACAGCAGTATAACACCTACCAGGTTGCTCAGCTATGTCATCTTAGTGATACAATAACCCCATGTGTACCTTTTTCAGAGTTATGTGGATGTTGAAGGGGCACATTGGAGACCAAGTCATATCAGTTTTTACCGAACTTTGAATTTTGACGCTGGGTCTATGTGCAATTTCCAAGCATCTTAGCAGGTTTTAAATTCAAACTACCCCACAAAGGCCTACCATTTCTTAAAGTAGGTACCCCAGGTATTTCAAAAGGTATATTCTAAACCTTAGTGTAGGATAATTTTTTTGTTAGTTTGTACCAAGTCTAGTTGCAATTAGCATTGTTTCTGCCTTTTTGACACACACTTGGAGATGTTACTGTATATTTTGCTTTCCTTATGTGTGCTAAGGCAGTGTAACACCTAATATGTTGCTCAGCTATGTCATGTTAGTGCAACGATAACCCAATGTGTACCTTTCTCAGGGTTATGTGGATGTTGAAGGGGCACATTGGAGACACACCACTTCCATATTTTTCAAAAGTAGATGCTGGGCCCAAGTCTCATAGTAGCAGCTCAGGACCGCAAATTGCCTCTCAAAGGCCACATATATTTTTAAGTATAAGCAGCTCATCAATTCAAATTATGAACAAGTGCATACTATTTGCTGTGAAAAGGGGGAATAGTTGAGGTAAACTTATCCGGGGGTAGTACCCAGTCATCTGCATCCCGGGCAAAGCTGTCATGGATTCCGAAACCTAAACACAAACAGAC
The DNA here is from genome assembly GCA_933207985.1 of Pelobates cultripes. NCBI lineage: Eukaryota > Metazoa > Chordata > Amphibia > Anura > Pelobatidae > Pelobates > Pelobates cultripes. The sequence continues at coordinate 261,190,214 of OW240914.1, forward strand.
CACAAAGAGAGAGAACACAGAGAGAAACTTGTAATACCGGATCTTTAGAATGGCCGGGCTATACAAGCAGAGAATTGTCAAGGTACAAGCCGAGGTCAAAGGAGTAAAGAGAAACGGAACAACGATAGGACAAGCCGAGGTCAAGGATCAGAGAAGACAGGATAAGCGGGAGACAAAGCCAAGATTCGGTTACCAATCAGACAGATGACTAAAAAAAAATCACAACCCAAAACTGGTCTACTTATTAGCCTTGGGTGTGAAAAAATTTAAAACAGTGGCCAATGCATAGGCCGGGCTGAGAGGGGCAATCAGGGCAGTAATAGCTGGTCTCAGCTCTTACGCCCCTCTTGTAACACACCCTGCACCTTTTCTGGGGGTTTTGTTTTTTAGGGGTTGGTTGAATCTTAAAGCAGAAGTGACCTGCCTCCATTCTTCTGCTAGGCTCCACTGATGGTCTCCTTGTGTGGCACTCAAGTAGCCCAGAAATGAGGTTAAACTGGAACGAAAGAAAAGTGATATTCAGCCCAACATTTGCCTTTTTGAAAATGACAAATGCATTGTGTATTGCCATCTGCATCAGATATATGCCCACTTTTTTATACCATGCCCTGGTCTTACGCATGATCAAATACGGCTGCATCAGTTGATTGGACAGGTTATCGCCCCCCATATGCCGATTATATTGCCGTATGCAGACTGGCACTCGTTTGCATTCCTCTCTGCCATGAACTGCGACCCTCCGAGTGTTTTCACCATGAATGGTGGTTAAGATGAAAACATCCTTTTTATGCCTGTATTTGAGTGCCAGCAGTTCATTCTGGCAGAGAGCTGCTGTTTCCCCCTTTTTCATTTTTTTGTTTGCCAGAGCCTTTGGGAAACCTGTGCGAGTCTTTCGAATAGTGCCACAGGCCACGGTCTCGAAGCAGTATAACATTTTTAACAGTGGGATACTATTATAAAAGTTATCAATGTAACTTTTAAGTAAGGGCATTATTAAGTCCCAGACAATTTTCCCACTTGTCCCTACTATATCTGGGCAACCTGGGGGATCAAGGTGGCTATCCCTTCCTTCGTATACACGGAAGGTGTATACGTAGCCACTGCCACTTTCACACAGTTTATAAAATTTGATCCCATATCAGGATCTTTTGGATGGGATATATTGGCTAAATCCCAGTCTTCCCTTGAACTTCATGAGGGACTCATCAATGGAAATGTTTTTATTGGGGGTATATATAGTGGCAAACTTATGGTTAAAGTGGGCAATTAAAGGGCGGAATTTGGGGGGCACTTGCTATTATCACTAAAGTGTATAAATCGCAGTATGTCTTCATATCTTTCCCTCGGCATTGTCTTGGCAAAAATGGGGGTATTGCAAATAGGATGTTTAGACCAATACATCCTAATTGTGGGCTTTTTAATTAGCCCCATTAACATGGTCAGTGCCCAGAATTGTTTTAATTCTGGCACACTGGTTGGGTTCCATCTCTCTTTCCTGGAGATAAGAGAGTCTGGATTGCGTGCCAGATACTGCTCCGCATAGAGATTAGTCTGGGTGACTACCTCCCCAAAAATCTCATCCCCCAAGAACAGCTGCATAACATCCAGCGCACTATAGCCAGACAGGTCAGCCTGTATGCCAGGATTGGCTGTAAACACTGTGATGTCTGGGGAAAAATTATTAGGGGGTACCCAGTCATCTGCGCCATGTTCAGCATTAGTGGAATCGGCGATTTCCCTTGATGGTCCTGCTGTATCTGGCACATAGTCCCCTGCGTCCCCTGTGTCACTCTCTGAGGCAGTGTCTGTCGCCTCTGAGTCGGCCGCTAACAGGGCATAAGCCTCCTCTGCACTATTCTTCCTGAACATTGTTAAATACAGTTAACAAAGCTAACAAAACTTTAACTCCTCAGGGACACAATGTAGCACCGATCCGTCTCTCTCCACTTCACAAACCCACAAGAGGTGGAGGGAGGCGGATCAGATGTCCCAGCAGCATTGTGACCGCTGTGACTGGTTGTCACAGCGATCACATGGGCTGGGACATCGCGATTTGCTGTTGCTGGTCTGCCCCTGACTCGGAGGCACCCAGCAACAGCATTAACACCGCGGCGATCAGGGGTTAATTTTAACGCGTGACGGACGAGGTCCGTCACTCGTCATTAACGCTTTCCCCTGAGTAACGGACCTCGTCCGTCATTCGTCCTTAAAGGGATTATATTATAAAGCTAAAACATTGCAACATTTGGCATGCTGTGATTACAACTTTATTAGTAGTAACATAATTCAAAACCACTACACAACCTTTGTCAAATCTTCTGGTTATATTCAATTTTCTATGTATTTCACATGTAATTTATCTTGGGGGAAAATCATAGACCACATTTATGGTGTTAATATTGTAATTACCCCATATTGTATTCTGCTACTGTTCATAAGACCAGTTATACCCTTCATATACACCTTTGCTCCTAATCCTACCTCTAACCCTACCAATGATCCTAGTCTATATCCAAGCCCTAATCCTACTGTCTGGATCCAATCCTGACAAGCAAGACTTTTTTTTCCATATATACTATTTCTTTAAAAAACCAAGTTCCTGCACGGATTATGTTTTAACTCTAGTGGCCTCCCTCGCCTCTAGTTCTGGAAACTCACATTATCATCCTCACCTGCCTGGACTAATTGGTAACGCTCAACTCACCTGATTGCCTTTGAATTAAAGTTGTTGATCTGCCTGAAACACTTCATATCCTGGCTCCTGTGAACTTATCTTATTTGCTTCAGAACTACTTACTTCGAACCCTGCTTAATACCAACTGAACTACTTGCTTCCAAACCTGCTCAATACCAGCATGAACTACTCTGCATTCCTATGTGGCTTCTAACCTGCACAATATCAGCCTGAACTTAACAACTATCCAGCTTTATCCAACCATCCTGATTTTTACCTACTCTAATCCAAACAACCTCTCTGCTCCATACCTGCCTCATAACACCACTCCGGACTCTGCCTCAAAATAACTACATGGTGTTATTTCCCTGTTTAAGCAAACCTTTTTCCTAAAGGGGGCTTATTAACTTAAGTTCTCCTTTTCCTGCAACCTTATTATTCTGTCTAATTTGTCTTGCTATGTAACCTATAATTTTATATCTATAGGTTTTCTTATTATTTACTTCCATTTCTGATTGTATTATATTTGAGGCATATTGCCTAATTACTGTTTTCGGTATACCTTCAACTTACTTGCCTATAATTTCTCTTATTGGTTATTCTTAATTCTCCAACCTATAACTTCATTTATAGGTTTACCTGTTTATGCTATTTCCACTTTGACCTTTTTTGTCTAAACCCTTTATCTTCATAACTTAGTTATCCTTATCTATATATTCAGTTATTTAGATCAGATCTGTTTGATGTCTCTTTCCTATTATTTCAATTATCGGATATATGTATTTAATAATGTCCAATTCCAGCACAAAAGATCCTGTTAACTCTGGCAATCATTTCCTACCTGACCTGCACAAGATCATGACATCTACCTTTTATAGGGGGATTTCAACAGTTTATACAGGGCTCTGAAATGTGATTGCACTGCCAGAGTGATTTAAAAAAAATGTGTAGCGCTTATTTTTAGTGTTCCACAAACTTCACAAGTCAGTTTGGGACCACTAAATGTCCCTCCAGTTGACAAAACAGACTCTCGGGTATCCCTGCTGGCAGGCTTAGATTTAACATCTGATCTAGGCATTATCCCATAGGAAAGTGGGGTTAATCAAATCGGAAAGGCTCACGCTGTGAAGGTTTTTATTCTAATTAGACTGTGACATCAAACTATGAAATATATTTTTGGAAAATTAGTCCTGTCCATTATAATATCAAGCAGTTAAGGGCAGATTGTAGACATTTGATGCTTTCAAATATATTAAACAAGTGAATTAAATTTCAAATGAACTGAGCTTCAACTGATTTTTTGACAGTTGGTGGGGTGAAGTTTTTTTTTATAAACGAATGAGAGACAGTGGATGACCATTTTTGTTTGTTTGTGATTCAGTTTTTCATTACCAAAATTCTGCTGAACAAAATTGACATATTTTTAATTTCGGGGAAAATGGCTTGGTCTAACCACATTTTCTCACCATGCAGAAGTCTAATAAATAATATCCAATTTTATTTATTAGCATTTTACCACAAATATCATCCAATATAGTTTTGATTAAAGGGGTGTTGCTATGTAGCAAAAAACAAGGGACTTCTGTCAGTCTTCTAGTCTTCTAGTTTTGTTGCTACTCCCACATACATTGACCTAATTCCCGGATTGGCTCATTTTGACAACTTTTTGATTCATTCAACTTGGTTTCACAAACATTTCAGATAGATACATTATTTAGAAAGGTTTTCTAACAAGCCTAACAAATGATTACATTTTATCAATTTAGGGACATATAAGACAACAAAATAAATGCCTATGCAAGAATTATTCAATGAAACAACAGACACATACTAAGTGTAAATGTTGTATTTTTTTTTACGATGTCAGTCATCATGGAAAACTTGCACTGTAAAACTAGACATTTAGGGTCAGGACCTTGTTTAAATATTTTTTAGACTATAAGTTTTTAAATAATCAAACATATATTTTTTACTCATGCATAATACGCAAAATTTATTTTATTTTAGTATGGTTGGACATGAAGATTACTTTAAGCTTACATAATGTTTTATCTTATAAAAGACGATTTCTTTATAACTTGTGAACTATATTTCTTTTCTGAGTACTTCATCCTCTGCAAATTTCAACACCAGCCTAATTATGCCGAAAACACAAAATATACTGTGATATATTTCAAGTAAATTAAATTCTTTCACTGAAATTACAAATTAAATGTGTGCCACTATTTTACAGGTTATTCTTTGTAAAAATTAGCCATAACTTCTTAGATGTAAGACATGTTATCTCATTTAATAGACAATGCTCAGGAGAAATACAGAAAGGAAAGAGGGAAATTCACTTGATCTATAAAAGCGTCTAATTTGATTCTTCATTTGACTAAACAAATTGAAATCTTTTTCATTAATTACGCACCTAATTCCCACAGTGTTTCTCTTCTTAAATTGTCCTTCAACAGATTTAAAAGTATACACATGAAGGAGTCAAAAGAGCTTATTAAAAAGTAATTTGACACATCTGATATTTTTGGATTACATTTGACTTATTTACAGATGACACTTGACGTTGAGCTGGGTGTCAACTGTTTTGGACCATAACAAATTTTAAAAAATACAGTATTCATTGTGTTAAAAAATACATTTCCATTTGTGTGCACTTATTTGCCAGTATAACAAAAGAAAACTCAACTTTGTGTTTTTCTGATCTCTACCATTTTCGCCCAGGAGTAAACAAATGGTTTAATAGGTGGAGCTCAAGATACTGCCTGGACAAGGACATAATAATTAGAGATAAAATAAATCTTCACCTTTTACTTTTTTGGTTACCTATGCATTCCATAGATGTATTTTAGAATAATAATTAAGTAGAGAGAAGGAGGTTGGACAGCGTGACGTTTCCAAAAGCATTGCTCCTTGATTAGAGCACACACTCCTCTTTTTGATAGTAAAATATAATCCAAGGCCATTCTCGTCTGTTAGACCATCATTCTAATTTTGATTTACTTGGCATTAAATTTGGAAATGGCATCATTGTAATAATTCCAGGCATTATCTAATATTTCAGCTAATTGATGTATCTTAGTTAAAGCCAATTCCACTCATACCTGGGAAAATCTAGATAGAATTACCTTTTCAGTTGTACTGGTTTTAATTTTAACATCTCTTCAATTTCTCAATCTTCTGTTAGGTAGATCACCTCTTATAGTAAAGAACAGGCAATACTCGCCCTAGATAACAACTTCCTTTCCAGCTGCAGGGTAACAATAGATACAGAGGGGCATAGCCAATAGATACAGCGGCACAACTTTGGGGTGATTTCTGCAATTATTATTCTGTGGAGCCCACACTGTTTTTTTTTTTTGTTTTTTTTAAACCTTAGTCGTTGCTAAAATATTATCCTTCTTACTCATACTTCGTAAAATTATATCTGAAACAGTGCTAGATTGTTTGAAAATTCATATTAAGTTATCTCCCAACACTATTTGTACCCATAATCCTCCTTGACACGCTACATTAATCAGGGTAATCTCCTTGGTTTACCAGAATATCATCCTACCTCAGGCTATAAAAAACTAAACCCATTCTTTATTTCTCAAGAAATGTATGACTTATTCTATGGGTACCAAATAAAAGGAGTGTTTGCAGTATGTGGAACAAATCCACATACCCAACATGACTGATCTACTCCTGAAGCATTATATAAAATTCTGCATACATCAATATATGAATTATCTGTCTTTCGCCCATGGTGCTCTAATTACCTCCCTTTTGGGTCTGACAATAGAGTTGACAACTACTGCTCTAAACTGATACACATATACTACAGAAAAGCACAATCACGTAAACAATATAGCAAGACATACAAAAACATTAAGACCTTTCCTACAGATTGAGTTCAGCACAAAAATCGTTTTTTTTTCCCCTGGATTCTGGATAAATTAGCTGCATGGTTTCACAAGTGACCTCTTGGCACTTCTCAGCTTTCCCACGTAGGTTAGTTATCTGGGATTAAAGAAAAAGTTACCTGCGCTCTCTCCTGAATCCCTATGCATATTTAAACATATGGAGGTCATTTAGTTATTCCAATGGCCATTGGAAGGAATGGCCGCCTGCCAACGCCAAGGCAGACCCCCCTATGAGGATCCTACACTGATCTTTCACCTTGCTTCCTTGAGCTTTTGGCAAAGATATCTCTAATGAGACAAAGAGGGGTATTTTTTATATACACCCCTATATACTTATTAACCCTTAATAGGGAACACGTGGGATGGGTGGCAGCATTGTAACAAAGCTGTGTGATACAAAAAGTGAACACAAATACAAAAAGATAAGTCCTGCGCTCACTCCCATCACTCCTGGGCAGCAGCAATGATCACAGTACACATCAGCCCCAATATATACAGTAAAAACCAAAGAAAAAGTTACCTGCACTCTATCCTGAATCCCTATGCATATTTAAACAAATGGAGGTCATTTAGTTACTCCAATGGCCACTGGAAGGAATTCCCTAGGCGGGTCCTACACTGAACTTTCACCTTGCTTCCTCAATAATCCCGCTTCCTCAGCAGCAACGATCACAGTTCACATCAGCCTCAATCAGCTGGGATTATTGTGCCCTTTGGAAGATTAACTTATTGATTTCCTTGATACTGGGACAAGCTTTAAATGGCTAAAATGAATCTAAGAAGCAATCTCCCCTACCTTGACAGCTGTGTTGGTAACAAGCAAGACTTGATATGGGCCCTTCCAACAAGGTTGGCAAGCTTTCTTTTGTGTGAAACTTTTGACCAATACACAGTGTCACATATTCATCCACTTATAAAAATGTGGTTAATGGCATTTACTGTCCACACAGGAAAAGTTGTGCCGAGCAGCAACCAAATCCACAGAAGGGTTAATGCTGAGTAGCAATTATGCAAATGAGAACCTGGTAACTGCCTTTGGGGTTAAAGGCCGGTTACAGCCTATCAGATCTAGAAGAGGGGTATTTAGGCCCAGTTCTCATCCTGCTCAGTGCCCTGTTGTGGTTTCCCTTGTGGTTGTCCAAGAGCACGTTCCTGATTCAAGTTACTTCTGGCTTTCTCTTATCGTTGTGTCTCTTTCTGTATCCCCTGACCTTGGCAAGTATCCTGACTATTCTTTGGTACGTTAAGTCCAGCCATTCTAAGGCCCGGTAATACGTTACCTATTAGTCATCTGTGTGACACAATTCCACGTGCTGGATCAACTAGTAATCCTGACACACAGTCTCCTTGTATTTGATGAATTGGTTTGTTGTCTTCTATGTTTGTGCGCACCGCTTATACCTGTGCTTTGAAAAACTTAAAGGATTGTATTAGTCTTGCAACATATGCTAATCTTGTCATTTATCATAGCATGATTATGTACTAATATTTCTAGAGAATTAGCAGTAAGCATAGGATGTCCTATTATGAGCTTGTGAGGTGTAATTTTTATGGCTGTATGAACTGAGTTTCTCATAGACATTAATGTCTCTGGTAAAATACTTATTTTATAAAAAACAAAAAATAATAAGGGAAAAGCCTCTGGCCAAGGCATATGTGTTTCTGCACATAGCTTGCTGATCTTATTTTTTTTTTTTAAAAACCATAGGCTCTTTCTACTTTTCCTGCACTATGGGGTTGATATGGACAATGTAGATTGTACACAATACCTAAATCCTTTACTATATCAGCGGTGAAGTGCGTTACTCTGTCTGAGAAGATGTTACTCTGTCTGAGAAGAATATGTATACCATATCTAGGAATAAATTCCTGTAGTAGCTTCTTGGCTACTGTTCTTGCATTGGCAAATTGGCATGGGTGCGAATCTACCCAGCGGGAATATGTAAATACTATAACAAGTACATAATTATAATGCAACAATCTTGGCATTTCTATAAAGGCATACTGCAATCTTCTGAAGGGTTCCATGGGACAAGGAGTACTCTTTTATCCACCTTGTGCTGTTGACAAATAACACATTGTTCACAAATTGAAAACGCAAAATAAAAGAAAAGGGCTCCATGTGTTTTGGCCCTGCGGTCGGTCACTGTTCGGGAGATAAAATACATAGTAATACTTGACATCCACTATTAAATCGGTATTCGCCTGAATACCCTTGTTCGGTACTTTGAATTTACCGAACAAGGGGCTGGTTGGCCCCTCCGTTCGGGAGTTACAGAGCTCTGGAGGTCTCAGCAGTGTTTGGGTAATTGAGTGTCCGATTTGAGTTCCAGACACTCGACGACCAAACACCGCTGAGTTTTTCGTGCGAAAGATGGCCAGATACATATACAAAGTACCGATTGCACTCATTAACTTGCGGTTAGAGAAGTGTGAAAGCCTTATAAGGTGCACTCTTCTCTCTGGGGTGGTCTAATGGTTCGGTAGTTTTCATTCGTATGGAACACGGATGAAAACTACCGAACCATCATATGAATGCTACATACAATTTTAGTTATACAGGAGAATAAACACATGAATTGCATTTTTAACACAACATTTGAGGACAGCCCAAGGCCGTCCGCTACACCACGCAACCAATGTTATTCCATGGCAGCCCCATACATGTGTATCCAGACCTCTTCTGGTACACGCTTCAAGCAAGAAGGGCCCTAAAGCCCATTACGGAACATCTAAGAAATAGAAACATAAAATACCAATGGGCGTTCCCTCTCGCACTGATAGTGTCCAACAAGGGAAGCATTCTCTCCATAGCCTCAGTCCAATAAGTTCCTCTGGGCCAAAGATCTCCGTCTTTTTGCACGAAGGCTGGCACTCCATAAATTTCATATGATCAATAAAGAAAAGAAAGCAAGATCACATGGTATGAGTAATACCTAATACAAGTGCCTTATGATGCTTATGGAACTGTGGGAAGAAAATAATGAGACCTCCACTCCCAACTATACAGATCTCAAATGTAAAAGTAAATTTACCCTCTTTCTTGGTAATTATCGCAATATCGACCTCTTTCTGGAGACTATGAAGAGTGAGATTGAACATATCGACATAAAAACTTTAGATTTTCATCCCAACTAAGAGAGAAAAAGCAGCCCTTAAATCCCTCAGAGAGAATAATGAAATAATTATCAAACCGGCAGACAAGGGGGGTAATATTGTGGTAATGGGTTTGGAAAACTATGTTAAAATGGTAAATACAGTCCTGGAAGATACCAATACCTATCGGATCTTGAGGTCAGACCCAACTAATGACTTTCTCCTACAATATAAAGAGATTTTGGACAAGGGCCGCAGAGAAGGTTTGCTGTCGGGTGACTAATATGATTTCATATTTGACCGTCACCCTAGGATAGCAACCTTCTACTGCCTGCCCAAAGTCCATAAGACTTATTTTTTACTGTATATTTTTATCCTACTATTATTTTATAATTTTTATCTACTTGTATCTAGCGCAGCCCTTCACCTCTTCTTTTTTCTTCACAAAGTCCATAAGAGCCTGACTGCTGCCCCAGGTCGACCAATAGTCTCAGGTATTGAGAATATAACTCAAAACGGGAGTATTTATATTGACAGAATCTTGAGACCATTCGTTGAAAGTCTTCCTTCGTATCTCAGGGATACGAAACAAACTTTGAATATCCTTTTGGATCTTGATGTTCCACCTGCAGCACAACTATGTAGTCTTGACATTGAAGCACTGTACTCTTCGATCCCTCACTCGAATGGTATAAAACATACGGGCCACTTTCTCGAATTAAGAGGTGAACAACATTCCTCTCATTCAAACTTTTGCCTCACACTTTTGGAATACATATTGACACACAATTATTTTATGTTTAAAAATACATTTTACCATCAAATAAGGGGCACAGCGATGGGGACAGCTTGTGCCCCATAGTACGCTAATTTACATCTAGGATGGTGGGAGGAAAATTTGACCCATTCTATAAGTATGTCTAAATACCTTCCTCTATGGCGTCGCTATATAGATGTGCTCATTGTGTAGTGTGGCAGTAGGGAAGAATTTGATGAATTTGTGAGGTTACTTAATATTAATGAGGAGAATTTAAGATTCACAAGCAAGTTTGGTGGGACCAATTTAAATTTCTTGGACCTCACAATTTCGATTACTGAATCAAATAAAATACATACCACCCTCTACAAAAAACCATCGTCATCTAATAACCTCCTCAAATAGGATAGTTTTCACCCGACTTCCTTGAAACGGGGTATCCCTACAGGCCAATACCTTCGAGTGAGACGGAACTGTAGTGATCTAGAAGAGTTTTATGAAAAAGTGAGAGAAAATCTTCTACAGAGAAAGGTTACCCCAATAAGTGCCTTCAAAGGGCTTATAAGAGGGCTTTGGAATTCGATCGGAATACACTGCTTAGTGAATTGGCCCCCAATAGATCTGGTAACCTTTCACCAAAAACTATAAGATTGATAGCTACATATGATGCTGGATGGGAAAATGTTAAAACCTCCCTGAACCGATTTTGGCCACTATTAACGAGTGATGAACATCTACACGAGGTAGTGACTCCCTCTGTTTCCTTGACAGCACTCCGGGGAAAAAATCTTTGCGACATCCTTGCTCCAAGTCATTTGAAAATTAGATCTTTTCTAACAAAAACCTGGCTTCATAATACTGTCACTGGAACTTACGGATGTGGCAGATGCGTCTCATGTAAATTTATAAAAAGGGACTCCAAAAGAGTCTGGGACAGTGGAAACCAGGAATCTTTTAAAATAGTCTCCTTTTTTTTAACTGTAATACAGCAGGACTTGTCTACCTGTTGACCTGCCAATGTGATCGCAAGTATGTTGGCAAAACTTTCCGCCCTTTCAAAAAATGAATCCAGGAACACATTAGATCTCAGAGGCACCTGCGGGAATATCACGGAGGTGACTCTAAGGGGTTACGGTTTTGTGGCCTGGAATTAGTCAAAAAGAATGTAAGGAGGGGTGATTATGACAAGTTTCTTAGACAGAGGGAATGCTTTTGGATTTACCGACTCAAAACCCTTAGCCCTAGGGGTTTGAATTAAGGTTTCTCTTTTTCGCCTTTCCTGGGGTAATTGGACTGGGGGAAATAAGAAGGAATAAATATAATACAATAAAATAATATAAATAATATACCCATTCCTGTGATTGGTGTATGTGAATATACCCACATATATACACTGTATATTTAATTTTATGCAGTCCTTTTCTGTTTAACTTTATGGTAAAGTAAAGCTCAAACTAGACACAGGGTCCCTCTATATTTGAAAATAAGTTTAATACACTAGGGATCTTTCAATTTGATGTATTTCATTACTTTGAAATGTAATTTAAAAATATGAGAATATACCTTTAAATAATGAGTGTCAGTGATGGCTCCAACTTTTGATAAGGGGGAGCCTTATATGCTCTAATTAAACACAGTGATGCTGTGCCATAGGAATAAGAAGGTGGTAGTTTATTAACTTTTACTGTCTTTCCTTCATTTCCACTGAATGGAAACGACTTCTCAGGGGGCGTTTCTATATATGCCTAGCTCCTTTTTTTGAACATTATTTACATACACGGCGCAGACTATAGTGGAGTGTCTAGAGATTGGGTGTATGACGGTAAGATAGGGCGGGGCTATTGCCTACCACCTACATAGATGGATTCTCTTATTCTTTGTCCCAATTATAACTGGGACACACCCACGTCTGACGTACTGCGCTGTGATTGGCTGCATGACATCATAAGGGGCGCAGTCTTATGCTATTTAAACACACACTGACTATGCCTCGGTTCTGCTCTTGAAAAAGGCGCAACAAAGCGCCAAAACGCGTTGAGCCGTGCCATGCCGCTGTTTAGCTGCTTAGTATTTTAATAGGGACCTCAATGGATTTTTGATATACTATTTGCTTATACTATTTTTGACATCTTATATGGACGGTACCCTCTACCTATTATAAGCACATTTTCGGACCTACCCTATAGGGGGGGCTCTTTTAGCTTTCTATATTCAATACCTAACTAGATAACCGTTTGGCCAATACTCTGTGGTGTTACAGCCACTATAGTACAAAGTGTCTAATTGGGAAACTACATTGACTTCTTGTTTCCCAGATACTTTGAGACTGCTTTTTTTTTATCTAGCTATTTGTGGGTATGGGGTTTCGGTCCTTTTATTATTTCTATATAGAGACTACTTATATTTACATATTAACATATGTTTGGCTATACCTTTACATTTAGTCCCTATTCATATGTAGCTCTGCTAATATAACTTTTTTTTTGTCTGGTATATATATTTTTTACAACTACTTCTCAGCTGGTGGATATTACTCTAGTTAACAGGAATCAGAAACTCGTTTTACAAATGGGAATGTTTCTCTTTTCTAGATATTGTGTCAGATTATAATAGAAACATTGTATTTCTGTTTCAATTTTGTTATATCTACTATCAATAAAGACTTCTTATTGAGCACAGTTTTTCGACTGTACTCTCATGTTAACCGATAGTCCACTCTTTATGTTATAAATACATAATAGAGCGCCCACTTGGGGAAGACTGTATTGATAGTTCACCTTCTGAGATAGCTGCTATTACAGCATCATGATATTTACTAGACTTTTGAAGTAAATCTGACACATTGCTATTTGGCTATACAGACATATATTCACATGTCAATATACCGGTCCTTCTAACATAGATTTATATTGATTCACTTGGATAGGATCCTTTTTTGCCCTTTAGCTTTCATCATGGATTAATGTCAGCAAATTTCCATTAGATTTCCCTTTTTAATCACGAACACATTTTGCACGATTTTCTTTCACTTTTTTCTTTTTATTATTATTTTTTGTCGTATGACGCAATAAAGGTTACGTTTATTAGATTTTTTTACATAATTTATTTACTTTTCTTTTTGTCATTGTTTTGAGCTATATACCTGGGTAAGATCTGCACCTGTGTGGTGATTTGGGCCACCGAGATTATGTCTGGTGGCCCCTTTCTATATCACACAGCTACGCAGTAATTGTTTCTCCTTTTTTCTTTTGAATTATATATGGGGTTAGGCCCCTTTCTTACCTATATAGTCCGCTTTTAGACCATTGGGCTAACAATTCGTTAGATCTTTTAGTCTTTCTCTTTTGTATTTTCAGTTCTGGATGTGCCCCAGTTCCTCAAAGCACTGGACCTCCCAGACATTTCAATAATGGATTGGAACTCACCGCTACCACATCAGGAAGTTACAAGTCTCCCGCAGCGCCAAAGGTGGCGCACACATGCAAAGAAACGAAGAACGGATCAACGGTTTTTGTCACCTCAGGAACTCCGAGAAGGACCTTCCCGAGAGCGACACCAGATTCCTTCATGAAGAATTCCTCACTACCCTCTAGTGTTCACAGACTTCACTCACTAATCTAATAAACAGACATTCGCTATTCTCCGAAAACACACCGACCTCTCCCATTCCCTCTTCCCTCCCCTCCTCCCCTCCTTCCTTATTACTTACCTTGCAGCTTTGATGGATTCTCCAGGAAGGGCGAACAACAGCAGTCACATATCAACCCACAGATCCAACCAACCTCGCAGCGGACCCAGCAAGATGATACAGAAATTGCTCACATAGATCTGAAATGGACTTTTGTACCAACCCAAAACACACTTTGGAATAACATGTCAGCATCAATTACTGAATACAATGACCTATATGATCGACTGGTTTTCCTACTGGAACCTAACCCCTGAATTTTCTAGGATTGGTATTCTGTTCATTCCCAGTTTTTTCTAACCATTGAACAAACCAGTTGTAGCGGGGAGGTAGTTTAATCCATGGTATCTCCGCTGGGTAACAGGAACAGCATAAAATCATCTAGGCAAAATAAGTACAGCATGCAATAATCCCGGTAGCATTGTATAAATCCTTCCTTCCCAAGAAGGAATGACACATGGGAGTCAACTGAGGTTTTAATCACAGGTCACAGTATTTATGTGGTTCCCCATGCAAGGGGTTTCCTTACTGACATTACAGGGGTTGTACAGTAGGGGACTACATGGGGAACTTAACAACCAAGACCTTTCTCCCATCACGCACTGCTGTACGAGAGGGATACTCCCACTAGAATATCCAGCTAAGTGGATTATCCCTCCGTGCAGCAGAACCGGCATTTCACATAAAAATCTACAACTTTATTCATACTATATTACCGAATGACCATTCGGTAGATAGCTGGGGTCTGAGCGCACATTTCGTGCAAGTACCGCTCAGATCCCCACACATCTAGCCAAACGCCGCATGAATTTCAATCCAATATACACTTTGCATAAATTACACAAATTCACTCATAGGGAGCAAGTACCAAAAGATCGGTACTCCCGAACGGCCTGGAAGTCCAGAGACCAGAGGTATTCGTGCCGTCAAGTAACCGATTTTAGTTCCAGGAACTCTACGACAAAATACCGCTGGGCTAACAAAGGATCCAAGATGGCCGACCGCCACGTGGTCGGTAGCCAAACAGCGGCCACCCTGAATCTTTAATAACTACTGAAAGATACAATGTTGCAATGTTTAATGGGAGCCACACAACCTCCTGTGTGTGGTCTCACATTCGGGAGTTTGTTCGTTTCACGAACAGTGTTGAAATTCACTGTTCGTGAAACTTCTGTCTGAATGCTGGTGGCTTTTGTGCCACCAGCATACGAATGCTCTTGTTTGCATAAAATAAAGAATTAGGTATACGCTTGGTTCTAACATTCTTAAAGCTACAGCAACACCTTAATACAAATACAGTCTTAAGTGGCTAGTTTTGCCACACCAATTAACTTGGCCAAACACCCTAACAACGTAGAACAGGTTGTATCATCTTAATGAGATATACGTTTTCATGTACCACTACTGTACGGTTCTAGTATCTCACTATCAATGCTCAGTAAATGTTTGCTATTTATAAATCTGTACCAAGGTAAACAGTAGGATCTATGCATACAAGGATATAGCTCTCTAAATTTTTCTTGCAAAGTCTAATAACTAAACTGTGATAACTTACCAATTTGCTAACATTGGAGTAATTGATTCCAAATATCAAGCACCCAACAGTCCCCTCCTCTCCATCTTCTCTTCTCCTATCCTATTCTTCGACCTAAACCCCTTCCCCACCTCCCCACCAGAGCACTCCTTCTCCCTTCCCTGACTACCCAGATCCCCTTTCCCCTCTCCCACCACCTCCCCCGCTCTTGACTGCCCATGATAGATAAATATATCTGACTCTCCTAAAGGTGAAATTACAAACATAGGATTCCCAAGTCCCAGGTCCTGCAAACTGCCACACAACCCTGAATAAATTAGGGCTCTATCTCCAGTGTCGAGAAAGATCACTTATCCCCCTCTCTCCTCATACCTGAGAGAATTATCCTGAATATAGTTTTTCCACTCCCTCTACCCTACCCTCGAGTACTTATACTTTAGACACCTCCTGATTGTAATTCAGGAGACCCACAAGTGCATAGGTAAAATCTTTATGACCCAACCCTGCCCAACACATAACCACCTAAATTAAATATAAACCCTAGGCTTATATGAAGTCATTGAACACTGTTGATACATTATAATTGTCTGTTTTTGTAGATATAATTGTATTAAGGTAATTCAGTAACACACAGGTGAGAACAGAACTGCCTGTTGCGAGTTTATACTGATTGTTCACAGATTGTGAGGCTGCTAAATCACTGTGGAGCGGATAGAAACTTATACAATATAATAGCTTATTTTAGATCCTTGGGACACACCAACTCACAGTATCATTAGTGTGATCACATCTCTGTGTCAATACAGATACAACATAAATATCCTACCCCTCTTCAGAATCTATAAACTGAAACATACGGGCCAGAAGACACTCTCAGCATAGCTTAGACACTCTTAAGATTTAAACATCAAGACATACTCATAACATTACTCTGCCTCCGCCACCCTTATCAGGGATTTAAATATGTCTACCATAACTAAACACATGCAAAATGCCAGAGGCTTAAACACCCCGGAAAAAAGATCCATAGCACTATCAGATTTTCGAAGATATAAAGCAAATATAGTCTTTGTACAAGAGACTCACTTTCACAAAGACTCAGCTCCCAAGATACAGAATAGGGATTATCCGAAAGGTTATTTTAGTCATTACTCGGAATCAAAAGCGAGAGGAGTAGCAACATTAATAGGGAATCAGATTAATTTCACCTACCAGGACCAACAAGCAGATGACTCTAGCAGATTTGTATTTGTGAAGGGGAAACTGGGCAATACTCCACTGACTCTGGCAAGTATATACCTGCCTAATAAGAAACAAAATCAGGTCTTTTCACTTTTCAGGAGGGCATATTGATAGTAGGGGGAGATATCAACATATCACTGGATGGGGACCTAGACACTACAGCCCTCTCACAGACGTACCTGACACAGGTACGGAAACAGGTCAACACCACTCTACACGAAGCCCAATTATATGATAGTTGGAGGGCCATTCATCCCTCACAAAAAAGATTACTTGTTCTTCTCATCTCCTACTGGGACATACTCTCATATAGATACCCTTTTCCTTCAACATAGATATTTACCTCTGGTTAATTCAGCCACATACGGACCAATTACTTATTAGGCAGGTATATATGTGTCCCCTAACCATTGTTATTTCTGTTCTAGCCTTGCCAAATCCCACATCCCAGTGGAAACTTAATGACTTGATCCTTAACAATGCAGAAGCCGTTCAACAAATACGAGATATAGCCAGCAACTACTTCAAGGACAACACACAACCCGACATCTCACCTGCCCTAACATGGGAAGCTCATAAAGCAGTCCTGAGGGGAGAACTGATACGAATTGCCTCCTTTTTAAAACGTAAAACGGAGCAAAGGGTCACTCAGCTAACCCAGGAACTCAGCGTCTTACAAAACAACCACCAACACTCTACCTCCCTTGATGATTACAAAACACTACTTGCAAAAAGATCAGAACTGACAACACTATTACAATTACACGCGAAACTTAAGATATCTCTAATGAAACATATGTACTGCACCAAAGGCGGCAAAGCAGGCAAACTCCTGGCGAAATCTTTACAACAAGACAAACAGACTACCTTCATTTCAGAAATCAAACAAGAAAACAGAACATTAACTCACCACATGCCAGACATTATCAAAGCTTTCCATAAATTCTATACACACCTTTATAACTTGACACACAAACAACCCTCTGCCGAGGACATACTCAAATTTCTTAGACCTAGGATTAAAAATTCTCTCCCCCAATGAGATTGCATTCCTCGACGACCCGATTCCTCTACGTTGGAAGAATTCCACAGCACAGTCAAGGCACTCCCCTTAGGTAAAAGTCCTGGACCCGATGGTTATACAGGCAAATACTACAAAATTATGTCCCAAATACTTGACCAAGCTTTCATAGATCCATTCAACTCCCAGAACTTAACATCCACTATACCCAAATCAGCATTAGACACGAACATCACCCTAATCCCCAAACCAGGTAAAGACCCATCAATCTGTGGAAGTTATAGACCAATCTCACTCATTGATTGATTTGATTTGAAAATATTGACAAAAATTATGGCCACTAGACTTAAACCCTTTCTTCCAAATCTTATACATCAAGATCAGGCGGGATTTGTCTTGGGTAGGGAAGCTAAAAACAACACAACAAAAATCATCAATCTAATGCACTGGGCCCAAACACATTACAAAGCGCCCTCTTGGCCATCGACGCAGAAAAGGCCTTTGATAGGGTGAACTGGACTCTTCTGACACATACGATGCGCTACTTGGGCTTTGGACCGCGATGGCTGGAATGGCTTGCAGCCATCTATTCATTACTCACTGCTTGACTACGTGTCAATGGTCAACTATCCCCCCCAGTGACCATCACAAATGGAATGAGACAGGGTTGCCCTCTCTCACCTCTCCTGTTTATATTGGTTCTCGAACCATTTTTACAGGGGATAAGAGATAACCGCCGCATCCAAGGTCTTCAAATAAACAGTCACGAATTTAAGATCACGGCATTCGCAGATGATCTCCTATTTACCATCTCAAATCGAATTTCTACAATTCCAGTCATACTAGAGGAAATGGTGAATTACAGTAAAGTCTCCAATTTCCAGGCAAATCTAACCAAATGCAACTTGATGCCCATTCACACAACAAAATCATTGGATACCCTGTTACAGGAGAGGTTTCACTTCTCATGGGCATTCAAATCAATAAAATACTTGGGAGTACTAAATTTCCCCCCTCTACTAGCAGCTATCACTAGGGATCTCCAAACTTGGCATAGACCCTGCTTTGGCTGTTGGTAGAATCAACATTGTGAAAATGAATCTACTTCCCTGCATACTCTACCTTCTCCAGACACTTCCTATTACACTACTGAACAGATTCTTTGACACAATCAGATCATCCATCACAAATTTCATTTGGTCCAACACGAGACCCCGAATAGCCCAAAAAACATTAATTAAAAACAGAGATAGAGGAGGACTGAACCTACCAGATATCGACCTATACCACAAGGCAGTTCACTTATCCAGAATCTATGAATGGACCAAAAATATACCAACACACCAATGGGTACAACTAGAAAATATTTTCTCAGAAACTCCCCTGAAAGTACAACCCTGGCTTATACCATTCCAACCACAACAACAAAGACAACTTGATACACACCCAACAATTAAAGCTACACTTAAAGTCTGGTATAAGTTAACAGATAAGTATGGTATAAGTTAACAAAAACAACAATTTAGCGCTACCCTTGCCCTCTCTAACCACTCACACATAATCCTAGTTTTCAAAGCAGAAAACAGGGAAAACATATGACCTTTACCATAAGGGACTAATTCTAAAACTATGAGATGTGATTCATGACAACAAAATAAAAAGCTTAACACAACTTTTACCAGACATCGACTACACAGGCAATCAACTTTTAAAATACAATCAACTAATACATTTCATCAAAAGTCAAAACCTCTCACTCATTACCAAAAAAGGTCCTATCTACCATATACAAACTGGTTCAAGAGTCCCAGGATCTTGAACTCCCTAAATGCACCACAAATTGGACAGGAGAACTCCAAATAGACATCTCACAACAGCAATGGCATTCTATCTTACAAATAGCTCACAAGTCATCCTCCTCTATTACAGTCCAAGAAAGTAACTATAAACGCATCACCAGATGGCATTACACACCAGCGTTAATTCGCAAGATACACAATACATACACTGATAGCTGCTGGAGATGTCAGCACACAGAAGCCCAACACTCACACATCTGGTGGCAATGCCCACAAATTGCAAAGTTCTGGAATAGAATACATGTTCTAATACAGACAATTATCAAAAATAAAATCCCTTTTAAACCTCAACACTTCATATTCATGCTCCCTCCCCAGGGTCTCCGAACGAGGGAAACAGCTCTATTCAATCACTTGGTTGTGGCAGCAGCACAACTCATACCCAAATACTGGAAACAAGCACAGATCCCATCAATTAGGGAATGGATATTGAGAGTAGAAGATACTAAACAGTAAGAGGAATTAACGTACGCCAAATCGAAGAATTTCAAAAACTTCCCACATTTGGGAACCCTGGAACAACTTTCTAAAATCAAGCCTACAACGAGCAGCTGAGGCTTGAGATCCAGTTGAACCCATTTAGACCTAATTGGACCTCTACATACCCTGGATACCTGACCCAGATCTGGTAGATCACAGATGTAACTAGGGTCCATACTTTATAGTCCTGAGAACAAAACCTATTCCCTTCCTCACACAGAAACCATCTCACATTTTATCATTAGGGAACATAACTATAACAGGCTTCTACCAACAATGACAATTGTATCAGTTTACCCAAATTTAATGGTAATGAATCAAATTTGTATACTCTCATTAGTAAATACATTAACATAAAAATGTTTTATCTTGTGAAGAAACTTTACATATTTTCAATGTCTGCAAACCAAGCACTCCACTTATTCTGTGTGTATATATATATATATATATATATACACATACATACACATACACTGTATAAGTGTATTTTAATATAAATAAATATATATATATATATATAAATATCAAAATACACGTAAAAATAATATTGATTTATATATATATATATATAAAATCCAATATCCCCCGCACTCATGCTTAGTAGATTTCCAATTTGCCGGATGCCATAGCCTGGACTCCAATAGTACAGTACTCCAACTCCAATACTTTATTTAGTTCAAGTTAAAATAAGAGACCAACGGGACTTTCCTCAGGGTAACAAGACAACATGTAATATATAAATAAACATGTATATATAAATGTTTATATAAATAAATATATAAATACATTAAAAAATAAAATAAATAATAAAAAAGAAACAAAAATATGTGTAATTTTGTTCTAACTGTAAATTAAAATTTATATATATATATATATATATTATCAAAATACATGTAGAACGAAATAATATATATCTATCTATTTACATAAGTATATATATATATATATATATATATATATATATATACACCTATATGTAAATAAAAATAATTAAAAAAAATTATATACATATATACAGTAACACACAGATATATATATATATATATATATATATATATATATATATATATATATAATTCTACATTTATATTTATGTGATAATTTTACATAATTTGGTCATTTTATTAATTACAATTTTCAGGACCTGTCTGACAACCCAGTCCGAAAGTCCAGGGAATTTAATTTGCTAGCACTATATTTAACCCTTTAACTTTCCAAGACACCCTAAAACCTGTACATGCGGGGGGGGTACTGTTTTACTTGGAAGACTTCGCTCAACATAAATATTAGTGTTTCATAACAGTAAAATGTATTAGAATGATGATATTGTCAATGAAAGTGAAATTTTTTAGCATTTTTCACACACAAATGGCACCTACACGGACAATATAATTGTTGTGATGCGTTTTACTGTTTTAAAACACTAATATTTTTGTTCAGCGTGTATAACAGTACCCCTCATGTACAGGTTTTACGGTGTTTTCAAAAGTAATAGAGTCAAATATAAGGCTTGCGTTTCAGTTTTTTCACATAAAAATTTGCCAGATTGGTTACGTTACCTTTAGGACCGTATGGTAGCCCTGGAATGAAAATTACCCCCATGATGGCATACAATTTGCAATAATTGGGTAACAAGACAACATGTAATATATAAATAAACATGTATATATAAATGTTTATATAAATAAATATATAAATACATTAAAAAATAAAATAAATAATAAAAAAAGAAACAAAAATATGTGTAATTTTGTTCTAACTGTAATTTAAAATTTATATATATATATATATATTATCAAAATACATGTAGAACGAAATAATATATATCTATTTACATAAGTATATATATATATATATACACACACCTATATGTAAATAAAAATAATTTAAAAAAATTATATACATATATCCAGTAGCCCACAGATATATATATATATATATATATATATATATATATATATATATATATATGTACACAAGTGTATATATATATATATAATAATTCTACATATATATTTATGTGATAATTTTACATAATTTGGTCATTTTATTAATTACAATTTTCGGGACCTGCCTGACAACCCAGGCCGAAAGTCCAGGGAATTTAATTTTCTAGCACTATATTTAACCCTGTAACTTTCCAAGACACCCTAAAACCTGTACATGCGGGGGGGGGTACTGTTTTACTTGGAAGACTTAGCTCAGCATAAATATTAGTGTTTCAAAACAGTAAAATGTATTAGAACGATGATATTGTCAATGAAAGTGAAATTTTTTAGCATTTTTCACACACAAATGGCACTTACACGGACAATATAATTGTTGTGATGCGTTTTACTGTTTTAAAACACTAATATTTTTGTTCAGCGTGTATAACAGTACCCCTCATGTACAGGGTTTACGGTGTTTTCAAAAGTAATAGAGTCAAATATAAGGCTTGCGTTTCAGTTTTTTCACATAAAAATTTGCCAGATTGGTTACGTTACCTTTAGGACCGTATGGTAGCCCTGGAATGAAAAATACCCCCATGATGTCATACAATTTGCAATAGTAGACAACCCAAGGTA
The DNA here is from genome assembly GCA_933207985.1 of Pelobates cultripes. Lineage (NCBI taxonomy): Eukaryota > Metazoa > Chordata > Amphibia > Anura > Pelobatidae > Pelobates > Pelobates cultripes. Next base: position 261,213,034 of record OW240914.1, read on the forward strand.
TTGCAAATGGGGTATGTCCAGTCTTTTTTAGCAGCCACTTAGTCACAAACACTGGCCAAAATTGGTGTTTTAATTAGTTTTTTTGCATTTTATACACAAACAAATATTAACACTAAATTTGGCCAGTGTTTGTGACCAAGTGGCTACTAAAAAAGACTGGCCATATCCCATTTGCAATACCTTGGGTTGTCTACTATTGCGAATGGTATGCCATCATGGGGTAATTCTCATTCCTGGGCTACCACACGGTCTCAAAGGCAACGTAACCAATCTGGCGAATTTCAATGTGAACAAATTGAAAAATTTAACATGCTATATTTGACCCTGTAACATCACAAAACACCATAAAACCTGTACATAGGGGGCACTGTTTTACACGTGAGACATCACTGAAAACAAATGTGTATTTTATTGCAGTAAAAGCAAACAGTATTATGACATTCACAGTTAAAATGTCACCAAAAACTAATTTTTTTTTTTTTTAATTCTTATTTTCTCCAATTGTTTTAAATTTTATTCTTATTAAATTATGTCTCATACCTAGATAGTTGATGTTAAATGAAAGCCCTGTTTCCTCTGAATAAA
>OW240914.1:261218618-261227516 GCA_933207985.1 Pelobates cultripes
TAGTGTGCTCTGATCCATAGATTTCGAAAAGAGGGTATGAGTTAGTCTCTGTTCCTCATGGTAAACACATATGAACAAAACGTCCACTTGTTCCAAGCTCATGGTCATAGTAAGTTCAATATTGTCAGTAGCCTTATTAATGAATTGGACCATTAGTTCCACCTTTGAAAAAAAAGTTTTACCTTTGACTAGCATAAAAATGTCATCGATATAGCGTGTGTATGTTAAAATACACTCTGTAGAGTCCCAAGATGTGGGTACTTACAAATTGGTACATGTAACCGTTGGCATACATGGGTGCCATGGTTGCACCCATAAAAGTGCCTGAGATTTGTCAGTACCACTTAGACTCAAATCTAAAATAATTCTGGTATAATACAATGTCCAGAAGTTCTAGTGTGTACTCCACTCGTGGACCCTGATAGTCAGGCGAACTGGAAAGTAATAGATAGTTAAGGGCTGCACCACATGTAATACAATAAAAAAGATAAAAGAAAATATAAAAGAAAAAAAATACTGTAAGTCTTATTCCAGATGTGCAAATTGTCACATAAAATTGTCTCTCATTCAGGAGGTAGATTCAACTGTGGTTCCTAAGTTCTTTATATTTGGGGGGTCTTGTTGTCTATAGTCTCTGTAAATGGGTGAGAAAGAGACAGAATAACCTGATAGTGCAGTAAGTCAGGGCTAAATGGGCCTGTTATTAATATTAATAGTATTGCACTCACATTTGATAGAGCTATAACCAGCTCTAGTGTGGATCACCTTTAGGGGTATGATCCCCACTTATGGGATATGGTGGTGGTAGATCTCGACTGGTAGTTGTCTAGATGCTCGGAGAGAGAATAAAAAATAGCCACAGATGCTAGTGCTCAGTAAGACAATAATAATAGTGTTGAATATAAAAATTGTACTTACAAACGTAGATTCTGTGAATTCGAAAATATATCACAATAGACAATAAAAGACTTACATTTAAAAATATAAACAAAAAACAATACAACAATAAATACATTCTGACAGTTCTAGCACGATACCAAATTTTTAATTTAATTACCCTTCATTATCACCTTATTTATAGATTAGACGACATACCAAATTTAGTATCTTCCCTTCGACTTGAGAGGACCTTAAATAGTTATTTACTGTCTATGACAAACCATGTAAACATAAAAACATACAAACATAAAGTCATACTGTGCCGAGATCTATAAATCCTGACAGATAGTGCCTTACTATAGGGCTTGATGTTTTCCCCTTTTCTTTTCCTTTTTCTATTTCTTTCTCTCTTTTCTTCTCCCCTTTTTTGTTTTTATAACATATACACGCTATAAATAGCCAAAAAAACAGCTTTATATAGAGAAGCAAAATATAGAAACAACCTTATGAACATATCAACAGTGTTAGCTCCCTAAGATATAAATGTATTAAAACCTTTTTCTAATCTGTCTCTATATTCATTAGTTATTTGTCATACTAAGTTTATCATCTTCTCAAAAAAAATTAAAATTATTATTCACTACCTATATTTAACAGTAATGTCCAATATACATACTGTACCAAGATCCAATAATAGATACAATTGTTTTTCTTATGTAGGGCTTAATATTTTTACCCATTACTCCCATTGCTCTATTCTAGAATTAGTATAATTATCTTAATATTTTTACCCATTACTCCCATTGCTCTATTCTAGAATTAGTATAATTATCTTGTCTCAGGATTCCAATCTCCATTTTGCAATGGTTCAGGACCTGATATTTTATCATATCCCAAGAAGGGGAATCAGATAATTTCCAGTATCTCGCTAATGTTGCTTTGGTCTCCGTTAAGATGTGAATCATGATATTTTTTTTGCTTCTTGAAATTCTAGGCCAACCCAGATGTAGTACAAAAGACCTACAAGTAAAGTCAAGATCTACTTTTCTCACCTCTTGACAACATTTTGCTACTTTATTCTATAGTTGACTTAGGTTTGGGCAAGACCACCAGATATGGACATAGTCTGCTCTAGATGAGCCACATCTCCAACACTTATATTGAGAGGATGGGTAAATTTTTGACAATTTAGTGGGGACATAGTTCCATCTAGTAATGATCTTATAATGACTTTCAGTTGAATTTAAACAATGAATAGCCTTAGTTACGGCATTATTTGCATTTATCCACTCATTTCTTGTGATAGTAATCTGTAGGTCTTTTTCCCATGAAACAAGGGCTGGGAATATTGGGCTTGATTTATATAATTTATATAATTTAGTACAATGAGATACTAAATTTTTATTACTTTTAGAATTAATTAGATTCATAAATAGATGTAACCCTTCAGATGATTCTATGACCCTATGTTTGTGTAAAAAGTGCTTTATCCTTAAATAGTGATGTCGCGAGCCCGAAATTTTCGGTTCGCGAATGGCGAATGCGAACTTCCACAAATGTTCGCGAACCGCGCGAACCGCCATAGACTTCAATGGGCAGGCGAATTTTAAAACATACAGGGACTCTTTCTGGCCACAATAGTGATGGAAAAGTTGTTTCAAGGGGACTAACACCTGGACTGTGGCATGCCGGAGGGGATCCATGGCCAAACTCCCATGGAAAATTACACAGTTGATACAGAGTCTGGTTTTAATCCATAAAGGGCAGAAATCACCTAACATTCCTAAATCACAATGCATATGGATTGACACCTGACATATGACATATTGACACCTTGACATATGGATTGACACCTGTCCTCAGAGCCCCTGATGCACACGGACACAGAGCAGAATAGAGACTGGTCCCCTACATAGGGTCACTTGGCAGATATGGATTGACACCTGTCCTAAGGATCCCTGATACACACTGACACAGAGCAGAATAGGGACTGTTCCCCCTACATCGGGTCACTTGGCAGATATGGATTGACACCTGTCCTAAGGTTCCCTGGTACACACTGACACAGAGCAGAATAGGGACTGGTCCACCTACATCGGGTCACTTGGCAGATATGGATTGACACCTTGTTACAAACTGCTATTTGTAACGGGCCCTTTAAATGGCAAATTGCCCTGTTTCCCTGGGTTGTGGAGAAGCCTCTTTGCCAGCCTCCTCCCGCATGACTATGGCCCCTGGGAGATTGTGAAGATGTATGCACTTTTATTTGGTGTGTATGGCCCTTTAAGACTGTCGGTGGGCATATTGGGGCTTATGGACTCTTTATGTGACTGGTGCTGGCCCTTTAAACACCTTTTGGGACATCAGGAAGATTGGGACACTGCGCCTTTAAGGCCGTGTCCCCAGACTTGTTGGGGACACGGCCCCTTTAAGACGGTGTCCCCTGTGTCTAGACCTGGTGCAAACCCCTTTGTGCCTGCCTATGGCTATTTCCCACTTGGTTCAGTAAATGGGGCTTGCAAGACCAAGTACCACCTGAAACAGACCACCCAGGGGTGGAAGTGTGCAGGCAATTTACCTCCCAGAAGCTGGGTTAACCGCTTGGCTGTGTCTGGGGAGGGTCTTTGTTCCCAGTTTGCTAAGAAACATTGGCGGCCATCTTTGATCATTCAACGAGGTCAGCGGTATGTGTAGCCAAATTCATGGAACTAAAATCGGCTACACATTTCTGCGAACACCGCTGAGCTCTACCTTCTCCCCTACTGGTTTTACAGCTGCAGAGACTAAGTCCCATTCGGCGATGGGACTTAGTCTTTTTTTCAGCCGTTTTTTCAGCCTTATTTCAGCTGCAGAGACTAAGTCCCATTCGCGATGGGACTTAGTCGTTTTTTCAGCCTGAAATAGACCGACCTCACAGCCCAAATCTATGGAACTGTTTTGGGCAGGAAAATGTGCTTGCATAAAGGGACCTCCAGCTAACTTTTTAACCCCTGGATGTATTTGGCTGATTTTTGGTTATGTTTATGTTTTAAGTGTGCTGATTCCAAATATGTTATTATGAAGATGGGATGTGTAGTTTTAAAGTTACAGTGTATGGCTAAAAACTGTATTTTTACTGCCTGTGTTTAATTATGTTAATCTCTTCCCAAACGTCATTTCGTTCAAAGTGGAGAGAATGTTAAAAAAATATATTTTTGTTCGGAGTGTGAGAAATGCTTTTCAGCCGCTTCAATCTTAAGCATCATTTGAGGAGCCATACAGGAGAGAAACCTTATTTGTGGTGTGTTTAGTATTGTTCTGATCAGTTTAATACCTTCCGCGTCTCCTATCAGTGGACGTGTATATGGCAACCATTTTAGGAACCGTACACCTGGGACCCGAGCAAGGTCACCTCGTTCAACAGGCTTGCAGCGTATCCTCCAGGAAGAAGAGCCTGAACCCTTACCGGCTGCACGTATCTTACCTGTACATGGAAAGCTGCTCTGGTTCCTTGATGAGCCAGCTGCCCGTGAGTTAACATGTCCCGTGGAGAAGCACTTTGTCCTGTAAAGCCTCACCAAAAAAAGGAGTGGTGTGTTTAGTATTGTTCTGATCAGTTTAATACCTTCCGCGTCTCCTATCAGTGGACGTGTATATGGCAGCCATTTTGTCAGATTCAAGTTCTTGTGCCCCACAGTTCAAAATAACATTCAAATGACAATTCATGACAGATCCCACAAGTGAATAGCCCTGCCAACGTCTTCTCAGAATTTTTTCGTTTTCTATGAAGAAATAGAAATGCAAGAGCAGAATAGAGACTGTTCAGTTTAATACCTTCCGCGTCTCCTATCCGTGGACGTGTACACGGCATTGATTTTTGTAACATGGAGATGGAAGAAGAGGCTTGGTCGGTCCTCTTACTGCAAATTTGGGGCACTGCGCGGTCAAGCTAATGTGACACCAGATAGGAGTGGTATGTTTAGTACTATTTCTATCAGTTTAATACCTTTCCGCGTCTCCTATCAGTGGACGTGTACAAGGCATTGATTTGTATCTAAGCCGTAAACTTTTGCATAGCGAAGTAGATTCACTGCCATTGAAAAGGAGTGCATGGCGGTGGTGTGGGCCCTCAAAAAGCTGCAACCTACTTGTATGGACAACCGTTTACCTCACAGATCATAACAAATTTGGGGCACTGCGCGTGCAAGCTAATGTGCCACCAGATAGGAGTGGTGTGTTTAGTACTATTGTTATCAGTTTAATCACGGTTACGTCCCCTATCCGTTGATGTGGAGCAAGACGCAGCAGCAGAAGAGGACTCAGCCGAGGAGGTTATGGAAGAGGATGGAGTAGGAGGAGTAGAGGAGGTGGCAGCAGGCCTGCCTGCAAGTCATGGCGGTGTCTGCAGAGCCACGCATTCCATGCTTGGCAGCCGTCAGCAGGTTTGCCCAATGCGCAGTGTAGGTGATATACCAGCCCTGACCATGCTTTACAGACCAGGTATCAGTGGTCAGATGGACCCTTGCCCCAACACTGTGTGCCAGACATGCCATTATTTCCTTTTGCACAATCGAGTACAGGTTGAGGATTGCCTTTTGTGAAAATAAATTTCGTCCGGGTACCAGTGAGTGAGTGGTGGCACTGGGCACAGTATCCACTGTGAGCCTGACACACCCGCTTTGAGACAACTAACTGCTATTCAATATATAATTGATGTTTGTTTCACAGGCAGAAAGTGCCCTAAAACCCTAGTTGGTGGCGGATAAGTCACGCAAGTCAACCGGCATTCAGAGCTAAAATACAGCAGCGTGTGGACCATTTTTAGCCCAAGGCAGCTCATCTCATCAGGCCTTTTTAATCTAATGTATCGCCCAGTGTCAGTCCCTTCGGGATCCATCCCTCATTCATCTTAATAAAGGTGAGGTAATCTAGACTTTTTTGACCTAGGCGACTTCTCTCCTCAGTGACAATACCTCCTGCTGCACTGAAGGTCCTTTCTGACAGGACACTTGAAGCGGGGCAGGCCAGAAGTTCCATCGCAAATTGGGATAGCTCAGGCCACAGGTCAAGCCTGCATACCCAGTAGTCAAGGGGTTCATCGCTCCTCAGAGTGTCGATATCTGCAGTTAAGGCGAGGTAGTCTGCTACCTGTCGGTCGAGTCGCTCTCTGAGAGTGGATCCCGAAGGGCTGTGGCGATGCGTAGGACTTAAAAAGGTCCGCATGTCCTCCATCAACAACACGTCTCTAAAGCGTCCTGTCCTTGCCGGCGTGGTCATGGGAGGAGGAGGATGGCTTCCACCTCTCCCCCTGTTAGATTCCCGTTGTGCTGTGACATCACCCTTATACGCTGTGTAAAGCATACTTTTCAATTTATTTTGCAAATGCTGCATCCTTTCATACTTGTTGTAATTCGGTAACATTTCCGCCGCTTTCTGCTTATACCGGGGGTCTAGTAGCGTGGACACCCAGTACAGGTCGTTCTCCTTCAGCCTTTTTATACGAGGGTCCCTCAACAGGCGCGACAGCATGAAAGACCCCATTTGCACAAGGTTGGATGCCGAGCTACTCATTTCCCGTTCCTCCTCCTCACTGATGTCAATGAAGGTATTTTCTTCCCCCCAGCCACGTACAACACCACAGGTACCAGATAGGTGACAACGAGCACCCTGGGATGCCTGTTGTGGTTAGTCTTGCTCCTCCTCTTCCTCCTCCTCAAAGCCACATTCCTCCTCTGACTCCTCTTCCTCACAATCCTCTTCCAGCGTTGCCGCAGGTCCAGCAAGCGATGCTGATAAGGCTGTTTCTGGAGGTGATGGTGACCACAACTCTTCCTCTTCATCTTCACGCTCATCTACGGCCTGATCCAGCACTCTTCGCAGGGCACGCTCCAGGAAGAAAACAAATGGTATGATGTCGCTGATGGTGCCTTCGGTGCGACTGACTAAATTTGTCACCTCCTCAAAAGGACGCATGAGCCTACAGGTATTGCGCATGAGCGTCCAGTAACGTGGCAAAAAAATTCCCAGCTCCCCAGAGGCTGTCCTAGCACCCCGTTCATACAAATATTCATTAACGGCTTTTTCTTGTTGGAGCAGGCGGTCGAACATTAGCAGTGTTGAATTCCAACGTGTCGGGCTGTCGCAAATCAAGCGCCTCACTGGCATGTTGTTACACCGCTGGATATCGGCAAAGTGAGCCATGGCCGTGTAGGAACGCCTGAAATGGCCACACACCTTCCTGGCCTGCTTCAGGACGTCCTGTAAGCCTGTGTACTTATGCACAAAGCGTTGTACGATCAGATTACACACATGTGCCATACACGGCACATGTGACAACTTGCCCAACTTCAATGCCGCTAACAAATTTGTTCCGTTGTCACAAACCACTTTGCCGATATCCAGTCGCTGCGGAGTCAGCCACTTTTCCGCCTGTGCGTTCAGGGCGGACAGGAGTGCTTGTCCGGTGTGACTCTCTGCTTTCAAGCAAGTCAAACCCAAGACGGCGTGACACTGCCATATCCGGGATGTGGAATAGTACCTGGGGAGCTGGGGGGTGCCGTTGATGTGGAGCAAGACGCAGCAGCAGAAGAGGACTCAGCCGAGGAGGTTATGGAAGAGGATGGAGTAGGAGGGAGTAGAGGAGGTGGCAGCAGGCCTGCCTGCAAGTCATGGCGGTGTCACCAACTCCTCTGCAGAGCCACGCATTCCATGCTTGGCAGCCGTCAGCAGGTTTGCCCAATGCGCAGTGTAGGTGATATACCTGCCCTGACCATGCTTTGCAGACCAGGTATCAGTAGTCAGATGGACCCTTGCCCCAACACTGTGTGCCAGAGATGCTATTACTTCCTTTTGCACAATTGAGTACAGGTTGGGGATTGCCTTTTGTGAAAAGAAATTTCGGCCGGGTACCTTCCACTGCGGTGTCCCAATAGCTACAAATTTTTTGAACGCCTCAGATTCCACCAGCTTGTATGGTAAAAGCTGGCGGGCTAATAGTTCGGACAAGCCAGCTGTCAGACGCTGGGCAAGGGGGTGACTTTCTGACATTGTCATCTTACGCTCAAACATGTCCTTGACAGACACATGACTGTGGGAAGATGAGCGTGAACTGCTCAAGGCGGGAGGCGGAGTGGCGGATGGTTGAGAGGGGACAAGGAGGACAGCAGTGGTTGGCGTGGCTGAAGATGCTGGACCAGGAGGAGGCTGGCGGCTTAGAGTAGGCGAGCTGCTTGTACTCATGTGTTGATCCCATAGGCGTTTGTGATGTGAGATCATGTGCCTACGCAAAGCAGTTGTACCTAGGTGGGTGTTGGACTTCCACGACTCAGTTTCTTTTGGCACAGGTTGCAAATGGCATCGCTGTTGTCAGAGGCAGACACACAAAAAAAATTCCACACTGCTGAGCTCTGCAATGACGGCATTCTGGTGGTGGACACAGCATGCGTTGATTAGCGTGCTGTCGGGCTGACCCCGGGTGCCGATGCATGCTGTCTGACTGTGCCACTAGCTCCTTGCGACGACCTCCCCCTGCTTCCAACTCGTCTCCTCCTCCTCCCTGTCTCCCCATCTGAACTTTTGCCCTGTTCTTCTTCTTGTCGAGCGGGCACCCACGTGACATCCATGGACGCATCGTCATCATCAACCGCTTCACTTGTATCTGACAACTCAGCAAAGGAAGCAGCAGCGGGTGCAACATCATCATCATCATCACACCGTACGTCCATGTGTGTAATGCTGCCTGCCTGAGACATATCCCTGTTATCTACATCCTCTGGCAATAATGGTTGCGCATCACTCATTTCTTCAAGCGGATGTGTGAATAACTCCTCTGACATACCAACCGAAGCGGCTGTGGTGCTAGTTTTGGTGGTGGCGGCAGGCGGGTGAGTGGTATCTTGAGAGGTGCCTGAAGCTAAGCTGGAGGAGGATGGTGCGTCAAGGTTCTGAGCGGAGGCTGTAGAAGATTGGGTGTCCTGTATTAGCCAGTCAACTATGTCCTCAGAACTTTTCAAGTTCAGGGTACGTGGCCTCTGAAAACTG
>OW240914.1:261227616-261246019 GCA_933207985.1 Pelobates cultripes
CGCTATGTGTGTGGGATAGGATGTTTAGGATTTTCCTTGTGTTATCCGAGCCCTGTCTCGTTTTGACAAAGCCTGATTGATCGTTGTGTATTAATGTAGGGAGGATTGCAGACAACCGGTTGGCTAGAAGTTTAGCATATAGTTTAACGTCTACGTTCAGTAGAGATATGGGTCTAAAATTTGGGCACTGTGTTTGAGGTTTACCTGGTTTTGGGAGGGTGGAGATATGGGCTTTTAACATTTCGGGGGGTAGGGCCCCTTGTGAGTAGCATTGGTTGAAGAGTGCAGATATGTGTGGTGATAGGATGGGGGCAAAGGTCTGGTAGTAGAAGTTGGTGTAGCCATCTGGGCCTGGTGCTTTTTGTTTAGGAAGTTGCTTGATTGTAGCATCTACCTCTTGAGTGGTAAACGGTGCAGTGAGGGAAGATATGTCTTCCTGGGATAATTTGGGTAAGTCAGATTGTGCTAGAAAGTTAAGAATGTCCTGCGTGGATGGTGGTGTGATCTTGGGGTCTTCTCTAAGGTTATAGAGTTTGCTATAGTACTCTGCAAATGCGTCAACTATGTTTTGAGGGTTTGTGAGTTTCTGTTTTGTAGCCGTAACGATATATGCTATTCTGGAGTGGGCCGTGCGTGCTTTGAGTCTTGCGGCTAAGAGGGCACCCGCCCTGTTCCCTTGAGAGAAGAAATTATGTTTATAACGTTGGAGTATGTGAGTGGTTTTGGCTTGCTCCAGGGAACCCAGTTTGGTATGTAGAACGGACAGCTCTTGACGCAGTATTTGCGTGGGGTGTGTTTTATTTTTATGGGTAAGATCAGTTATCCGGGCAATTAGGTCGGAGTAGTCTTTGAGTCTTTGCTTTTTAGCGTGGCTACCTGCTCTAATCAGAAGACCCCTTATTACCGCCTTGTGTGCCAGCCAGACAGTAGTCACGTCTACGTCGGGGGTTAAGTTCGTTTTGAAGTAGTCGGTGAGGTCTACTCTGAGTTGGTCTACAATTTTAGGGTCCCTCAACAGGGAGTCATTCAGTCTCCATGTTCCTTTGCCCACGGCGGAGCAGGCCTCCCGTAAGGTTAGAGTTATTGGAGCATGGTCTGACCAAGTTACCAGACCTATATCTGTTGTCTGAACTGCCTGCATCAACGTTGTCGGAATTAAGAACCTGTCGATTCTAGTATATGTATTGTGGACTAACGAGTGGAAGGTATAATCTCGCTCTAGTGGGTGGAGGACTCTCCAAGGGTCTAAAAGGTTGTGCTGGAGAATCTGGTTGCAGAGCAACGACGAGATTTTGTGCGATTTACGCGCGGATGTGTTGGTCAGCCTAGCAGTAGATGTGGAGTCTAGAGAGCTATCAAGGAGGAAATTCGTGTCTCCGCCAATAACCAGAGTTCCAAATCTGTGTGCACTCGCTAGAGCGAGGATTTTATCTGTGAATTCCGTCTGATTAGTGTGTGGGCCATAAATGTTGATAAGCGTATACGGTTCATTGTTTATATAGCATTGGAGTAGCAAATATCTCCCATGCTTGTCTCCTGTTTTCTTGAGTAATGAGAAAGCTACTCCTTTCCCTATCAAGATGGACACTCCCCGCTTCTTTTTTTTGTAGCAGGAGTGGAAATCATGAGGGAATGCATTGGAGCAGAATTTGGGACGTGCGCCCCATTTGAAATGGGTCTCTTGGTAGAAGGCAATTTGGACTTTGTGTTTTTTTGCTTCTTCAAGTGCCAGTCTACGCTTGTGTGGCGAGTTGAGGCCTTTCGTGTTTAAGGATAGAATCTTGAGTGTCATGGTGGGGGGGGAGCGATTGCTGTTTCACCCAATGGCGGGACTAGGTCTGTCATATGAGGGGGTTTGGCACTCTTGTTAGGGTGGCCTGCTTGGGTAGTGTGCATTTGCAGATGTGGCGAGGGAACCATGCCCTCCAAAATGTCAACAGGGCATGTTGTTAACACTTTATATGGTCGTTGTGCTTTCCTGACAACGTGTATACATTGTTTGGGGAGAAGGGGGTGGGAAGGGGGAAAACAGAAACATATCGAATGTTGAAACAGGTGATTATAGAGAACTATATACAAAAAACCGCCGGTTGGAGCGCCCTGGAGCATAGGCGGTGTGGAGAGGGCTCGGTTGAGCCTAGTGGGGTGGTGAGAGTTGGCAGGTCTTACCACCCTGATGAGCTAAGTAAAGAGGGGTAACCTCAATTCCGTTCACCATGTTATACCCGTGGGGGAACCCATCTTAATTGAGAGGGTAGTATTGAATCTAGGTGGGACAGTAGAGGGCGATCTCATCGGTTCTGTGCCCTTAGCCAACACAGTGCCCAATAAGGATGGTGGGTGTGGTAACATGTGGACTGTATCCTACACGTGAGAGCATGATGCCCAATTGCTTGCCTGAGTTGCCATCTATCGAGATTGCCCAGCCACCACCCACCGCGCGCGTGCCACAGAGGGGGCTAGCTAGGCAATCCCAGGCTCATGTTGATGTGTAATGACAGTGCATCCGCCATTGTAGCGGTGACCGTGTCGGGTAAATGCGTCTTGTGGGAGTGGGGGCGGAGCATTATGTATGCAAATAGTACAACAGACATTAAACTTCAATGGGACATAGAGATTGTATAGAGAACTATTTGTGCTATAACCGGTGCGTCACTGCCATGGCCGGGCCCAGGTCTAAGGCCCGGGCATGGCAGCAAGGCTCAGCCTCAGCGGCCGATCACCGAATAAGTGTAGGTGCGGCATAGGCAAGGCGGAGAAACAGTACGAAGCATGGTGTTGGGCCCAAGAGAGGAACAACAAAATAAACAACCGTAATAAAAAAGAAGAAGTATAGTCCATGACCCTGACGGGTGAGTGTGTTAGGCTAGTGTGCCTCACTATGTGAGAAAACAGAGTGTCAGTTCGTTTCACTTATCTGTAGACATCACGTTCCAATCTGTCGGGATCTTTCTCGGGGACCGTGATCTTTGCAGCTTCGCCTGGGCATTTTGCTGGGGAGGTTGCGTTGGGGTGATGCCCCATTCTTTCAGGAGCGTAAGTCCTTCGTCTGTTGAAGTGATATGGCGGTCAGCGCCATTGCGGCGGATGGTTAAGCGGGTTGGGAATCCCCATCTGTAGGGGACATTGGCGTCCCTCAACGATTTGGTGATGCAGGCCAGCTCTTTTCGCTTCAGCAAGGTTGCGGCAGAAAGATCAGTGAAAAGGTGGACGCTTGCAAATTCTTCCGGTAGAGCCTTTGGGGTCCTTGCAGCCCTCATTACTTTGTCTTTGCTGGTGTAGTAATGGAGCTTCGCTATGATATCCCTCGGGATTGAGGCTGGGAGAGATTTAGGCTTCGGTAGCCGATGAATGCGGTCGATGAGGCATTCCTGTTGTGTCAGGTCAGGAACCAAGGCCTGGAAGAGGCGTACAGCATAGGTTTGGAGGTCTTGAGGGAGAACCTCCTCAGGGATGCCGCGGAGGCGTATGTTACTGCGCCTGTCTCTGTCCTCATGGTCCGCGACCTTGCCCGCGAGGTAGTCCAGTTTGTCTCTCAACTCAGTATAGGCGTCTGCCAGGGTGTTGTGGGCAGAGATAACCTCGTCTGTCTTGTCCTCGAGGTGCGCTGTCCTGTCTCCAAGCGCTTGGATTTCCGTTTTAATGTCGCGCGACATTTTCATCATGTCGGCCTGAAGAGATGTCTGCAGAGCTTGCAACATTTTGTGGATGGAGAGGTCGGTTGCAGGTGTCTCCGCTGGTTCCGATATGCAGGTGAGGTCGCTGCGGTCTGAGTACGCGGATGGCGAGTGCGGCGCATCGGCGCAATCTTGGGCCTGTGCTCGTGGCGGTGTCAGCGCCGAAACCAGCAACGCGGGCTGTTTATGCTTCAGCTTCTTGGCTGATTTAGATGCCATGGTGGTCGCGGGCATCGATGTGTGTCTGTGTGGGGTTTAGGTTACCCACTGCTTTTCTATTCGCTGTGCAGGGTTGGTATCGCACGGAGCTAACCGCTCATGCGACCGTCTTGGTGAGCCGTCAAGCCACGCCCCCGGCACTAGATACTTTTTAATGCCACATGCAGAGATAATATGCTGTATATACTTGCTCGTTATTTTGTGCACATTATCCACTTTGGTTATCTTCTACATGTCTACTTTAGGCGGTTTTTTACAATAGTTTATACTTAGACCTTACTTTATATGTCATTTATAAAAAAAATTATTGTCACATAGCTACACTGTTTATCTTTGTATCCGCTGGATTTGTTCAGCGTGTTTGCTTTTGGCGTCTTTGGTTGCCATGGTGAGCCGGTATTGGTTCCGGTCCCCATGGCAACTGATGTCACGCATCCGCGCTGACATGGGGCGGAGCTTGTATGAATATACACACAGGCGTTTTGACGATGTAACATATGCACTTTTTATTCATTCACTATATTGGCTGATGTCCCAGTATTTTAGACTATTATATGCTGTATTGATTTATAGTGATCGCTGACGTGCTCGTTGCCGTGATGAGCCGGGATTGGGCACGCATGTGCATAGGCGTACTGAGGACAGCGATGGTTTCTGCAATTATACACTGGCAGGTAGGATTACTCCTTTTGAATGTACTCGATAATTATGTTAATTCTTTGTATGTAGTTTCTAATTATGCTAAATCTTTATTGATTCTAATTATCAATTATGTTAATTGCTGTGCCTATTTATGCATAGATGTTGTGAGACAACATTATTGTTCCTGATGAAAGTCCCGGAGGAAGACTGAAACGTTAAGCTGTTAAGCTGTTATTTTTTATTTTTCATTAAACTTTGGATGTTTTAACCTTTTCATGAATCCGTGAGTGCTGGTCACCTGTTGCTATGTGGATATCTGATTTTTCCCTAGGACTACAAGCACCCGGTATGTAATCTTTTTGAGTCTGAGTGCAAGGATTTCATGTTTTTATATTTATATATATATATATATATATATATATAATATATAATAACTATATATATAAAAAATAAATAATTAAAAATACAATAACAATATTCTAACTGTATTATATATATATATATATATATATATATATATATATATATCAAAATACACTTAGACTGAAATTTTATATATATATATATATATATATACATATCTATATATATAAATAAATAAAAATAATAAGACATATACATATGTCCATATACATAATTACTTAAATAATTTCATAAATATACATGAAGACTTCAAATATATAGATATGTATATATATTTAAATTCTACCTGCATATTTATGTAATATTTTTACATAATTAAGTAATTTTATTGATTGCAATCTGGGGGACCTGCCTTACAGCCCAGGCCGAAAGTCCAGAGAATTTCTACATTTAACCCTGTACCTTTCCAAGACGCCCTAAAACCTGTACATGGGGGGGTACTGTTTTGCTCAGGAGACTTGGCTGAACACAAATATTAGTGTTTCAAAACAGTAAAACTTATCATAGCGATGATATTGTCAGTGAAACTGACGTTTTTTGCATTTTTCACACGCAAACGTCACTTTTACTGATGATATTGTTGTGATACGTTTTACTATCTTGAATTACTTTTTATAGATTAAAAAATGTGAGAAACATTTGAAAACGTACCAATCACAGGCAAGTCACATTTGTGAGGTTTGCCAATAATATTTTCAATGAAATCACAGGTTATGCTTGAAAGAAATAATACTTGCCTGAAAATGCACTTTGATTTCTTGTCTTTGCAAACTAATGCTCTGGCAGGTTTATTGGAAATCAAACAAAGGTTTGGGCTCCAAAAGGAGCCTTTCTCAGGCAAACAAGAACGTATAATGAACTCATTTAAATAGCAAATATAGTTACTTACAATTAAAGTGTTGTGTGCAAAAAAGCTGTGTGCAAAATAGCACTTTAATTGTAAGATGTATGAAATTTAACAGGCTCATTATGACATTTTAAAAGAATCAAAAACAAAAAAATAATGTTATGATACCAAATCACTATGTCACATAACCATAATGGGAGAGCTTAAAGTATTATAAATAGTTGTTCATTATCACAAAATTCAACTAGAAATCATTTAGTACAGAAAAGAAGAAAAACAGAAGAAAAAAACTAAAAACTTCTATTGCATCAGTGCAATTGCGGTATGAGAAAGTTAAATATAAAGTAACTTTTTAAAGACCATTGGTATAATTAAGTAAAAAAATATATATATTTATGGACATTCTGTTGGGAGAACCTTTTAAACTAACAAAGTGATCATATCGAATCACGGGTCACGTGACCCCTGCCAAGTCATGTGATCATATCACTGATAAAAATACACAAAAATATCCAAAATAAGATTCCTGGCTGCTCACATCACTTTCAGGGGAAACACAAATAGTCCAAAAAGTTAACAAGAATCATCTAACATAGATTAAAAAAAATAATGAATTAAACAGTGAGGTCCTGGGGTCAAATTAAGACTATGTGACTATCACATTGATTATGAGAAACAAAAAACTTCTGCAATAAAATAAAAAAATACATTGAAAATGAATAGAAATAGGGTAAATAATCAGAAAATCCTGTATGCTTGTGTTACCTTTGAAAGTGATGTAGGCAACCTGATTTTTTTCTAGAAACTCTGTTTCTGTATTTCAAATGATGATCATGATCACAGAATAATCATAAATACATTATGTCACATTTTTTACTTGATTATGGCAATGATCTTTATCATTGCTTTATACCAAACTCTGCTAACATACTGTGATCACAGTCACATGATCCAAGCTCCAATCACATGAACCAGTTCACAGATTTTTTTTTATACAGTGTAATGTCATAATTTGCCTAGTGATTTGCACATTTCTCTGTTTTGCACACAGTGTTTTGCACATGACACTTTAATTGTGAGTACATATATTTGTTATTTAAAGAAGTTCATTATATGCATGTGTTGGCTTGGTAAAGGTTCATTTTGTAGCCAAAACTTTGTATGGGTCAATTCAACCTGCTAGAAGTCACTGTTATGTGCCCAGTCTGGTTTTCCTTATTACTGTTGACTTGATGCACTTTGTCTGGCCTGGTCTGGAGGCACTCTGGATGACAAGTTGCAGTGTGTGCCACTTTTTTCTAACTAATCTATCACAGAATAAGACTGGGTTGTTAAGAAGAATAGAGTCTTAAACAATGCTCCTCTTTTGTTGTGGTTCCTTTCCAGTGATTTAGGGGTCTTGCGGAGCTCACATAATGTATATTAATTAAATAGATATTTTGTATGCATATGTTTTTAATTTGAGCTCCACACGGATCTGTGCTTTGCCTCAACCTCAAAGCTCAAAGGATGAATGTTATGGGAACATATAAAAACCTAAACTTCTGGTTTCTTGTCAGTTAATTTGTATATATTTATTAGCATTTAGACTAAAATTGGGCATAGAAATTGATGCTGATTTCAAGCTAATGTCACAGAATTTTCAGAGTTGATTCAATTCTCTCATTGGCAGTTATTTCTTTCTTACTGCAACTACCACAGTGTGAATTAAAATTCCAGAATGATCTTTAATCTAAAGACAATTAATTTAGTATCAAAGAATATACAAATTATTCAAAACATAATGTTCATAAGCTACAATCTTTATCATTGACAAAAGTAAACAAAAATATGTATAAGATATTAGTTGTACCACCAGATTGGTCAAATCATGCTTCTGTATTATACATTAGAGAGGATGTCTATACAATGGAGAATGAATTAACAAATAATAAACAAAAAACAAGACTAAAGGCAAAATATTATAATGAGTTCAGAAACTAAAATGCAGAAAATGTTAATATTATGGTCAAGGATTATACACAATATTTCTAAGAATATCTAATCAAATTGGGGAAAGCAAAAAAAGAAAACTGGAAGTCTGTCAAATTCTTCATAACAGAATTATATTCACGGATGAGATATAAACTAAATCCACCATAACAAACTATATAATATAGCATTAGTATAAGAGAACATAAAGATTAATTATAACAACAAACAGAGTCTTGTTGAAATTAAAGCAAAACTGGATCTGAAATGACAAGTATCAACATAATTTAGTAGAGAATACAACAGAATAGTATAATACCAATGACTAAAAATATAACTATTGCTTGTTAAGCTTACTTTAAACAACTATATAAACAAACTGAAAGCAAAATGAAACTGTATTTGGGAAAAGCAATGTCTCCTAAAGTCGATAGTTTAAGATTACATTATTCAAGTTAGCCTACAGTGTTAAATTCAATCATAAGGAGTATTTTAGAATAAAACAGTCCTTTGGCCTGTTAGGTACTCAATTATTTTCAATATGAAAGGTCATGAACTAGGACCTCCAACTCTATTCAAATCTTTTAATACTAAGAGAAATGTTTCAGAAGAAATGCTTGAAGCATATATCATTTCAATACCAAAGTCCGACAAAGATATGTTACATCTTTCTTTCAATTATGTTAAAAAAAAACTAGATATAGAAAAACCTTTAAAGCATTTAGCAGTATGACCTAATGCATCAGTTCCAAATATATTTAATTAAGCTCATCCAGGATTTAAAAAAAAAAAAAAAAAAAAAGATAAAAACTGTAGGAATTCACAGCTGTAAATGGTGGTAGAGGAGGAGGAAACCTACAAAAGCAAAGACTTAGCCGAAGTAGAAATGTAGCAGATAGGAATATGGTTTTTACCAAGCTTAAAAGTCTGGATATGGCACAAGAGCAGATATCGCAGGTCAAGAAGTTAATAAACAGACACATATTTTATAAATGTATTTGATTTTTCTAAATTGGTCATGTTCTCCAATATGGTTGTCAGACTACTGTGAAATATTTGCTCCATATTGAAGATGGCAAAAACGCACCATAGACATTTATCAAAGCACTACTTTTAGTTCATTCGCTGTTTAGCAGTTTTGATCTAGTGATTATTTCAAGAAAACTTTTAAATGTGTGACAATTTGTCAGGGACCATGAACCAGGCAGAGACAGAACTTGCAAAACACCTTTATTATAAATAGCAAATAAAGAAATAACCAAAGCAAAGTCCAGGAGGTAAGCAATGGGTCAGGCACCAGAGCGGGTAGTCAGACGAGCCAGGATCAGGAGAACGGAGAGCAACGGAGTCAGGAACAAGGCCAGCAGTCAGGAACAAGGAACACACAGGAAAAAGGGAGTCTTCTGGGAAACAGGAAAGCATGCAAGGGCAAGGAGGTACTGGGACCTGCTGCTTAAATAGGCTACACTGATTAGCAGCAGGGCTGGTTACTACTATCAGATGAGTAACTGTGGCAACATTAATGAAGGAGCTCATTGTTAAAATCAGCTGAAAACTCAGACACAGAAAAAGAAAGGGTTGGTGTTTAAAACAGCAAAGAAACCCTGACACAATTTCAAAATGACTTAAAAATCACATAATTCACCTGAAGAGATGAACAAACATAAGAGAATGGAAAAACATGCACAGATAATGCATAAAGAAAAGTAACTAAGTGCATTTTACTATAAAACATTTTGTAATACTCGTACAATACCATAAAATCTAGACATAGGTTTCATTTTGCAACTGGTAGATTGTAACTGTTTAGCAGCACACTAGTTTTTATTTTACAGTCATTAAAGAGTAGATATACAATTTGTTTTTCAGATTGCTGCCAAAATGACCATCACATTATTTTACTTAAGCATCTAGTTTTACCTACTGATTAAGCAGATATTATGTAATGACCATTTCATCATCTCCATTCATTAATGCACTAACTACAACTAGAAACAGGGCCCGGGCAAGTTTTAGAGTCACTCAACAGAAAACAGGTGAAAGGTTAGCAAGTTAGTTTTAAACAATGTGAAATGGGGGCGGAGTCTACCTCTTGAACTAACCAGATTTGCTTTGTATGAACTTCTGCTATCGGTGTCGATTCCTCAGTGATATTTCAGACTCCCGAGCTGTAACCTTCAAGCTGAGGGGCTACTTACTCGGAAGACATTGTGCTGACTCGTTTGAGACTACACACGAGACCCACAGTCATTGGGACCCGCAGCGGCTGGTAGAGGCCTACTAACACCTGAACTGGGGAAGTGCGGCCAAATCCCTCACTCCACTCAACCCCGTACAGCACTGCAAACCTCCAGCTCCCTCCCCCCCCCGACCAGTGGGGGATATCCCAGTCCCCACAGGATTGACCTTCCCAGCTGCTTTGACTCCACATGTTTACTGCTTGAAAACAGCAGCCACAATCCACCCGTGGAACCAAGATGGCGGACGAGCATATCCCACACAATACAACTCAACAGCATGCAGGGAGGCTCCCACACAATTTCATGGAGCAGTCTCTTCAATAGCTGGATGAGCTGTTTAGCCGGAAAGCCGTGCGGCAGCCACACAGCGGCAATCTCGGGATGGAAGTCGGATGGGAGTAAGCCCGGGAACGGATGGACCTCCAGTGGGCTTGGACTCTTCTCGACACTCTCTCCAGCCTAAGATCAGCCTGCCTAGGCCAAGGGCCTCAAGGGTATTAACCCCAAAGCATCAACCACACAGATGGAGAGTAACCCGCCACAGGCAGCGATTAAACACCAGGGCCCTCCGTTGCCCACATGGTGGGATGGACTTGGTCTCCATGAGCTTCAAGGTCCATGGCTTGAAGATGCTGGTCCTCGTTCTGGCCTGGGGCCAGAAGTATGGACTATACTGTTCCCATCGTGCTGCAACCTTTGCCGAACCCCCTGTCCTCTTCATGAACACACATGGGCATCGGATAAAATTGGACTAGTTGACTGGGGCAGAATCCCGACAACTGTACCGAGGATACAGAGCCACTACACGTTAACGGGATTCAGTGGTATCCCCCTTGCATGACTCGAACATGAAGTACATTACGCAGATAACCTTATTGTACATGCTTAGTTAATTACACTTTAATAGTCACTCTGGTACTTCTAATTTAACATGTTTAGTTTAATATGCTTTTTATGTTACATTAGTCCAGTAAATTGCGCTAGCATTGACTCATGCAAATCTTGCCTGTCACGCGGCATCGCTACATAAGTGCAACCTCAGTATTATGTCCAGCACTATCTCACATATCTAGTCTGGAGGAAAGCTTCCTACTTTGCAGTGGTCTCAACAAATTTTACAGTGCTACTACATACATATCTAGCCTATCTGACAGCATTATTGTTTAGTGGCAAACTCAGCATGTTATGGGGGGCTACCTAAAACAAATATAACCTGTTGAGCAGCATTGCAGCCTAGTGGAACTCTCAGTAAGGTTACAGTGATGACTAGGGTAAATTTACCATGCTAAGCAACACTATTCCTCACTGCTAATAGCCTGCAATATTCAGTATGTTTATGCAATAAAATAACACTTTAATGTTAATCTTCATCTTTTTTATTTTTATTTTCCTTATCAGTCTAGATAGTTAAATCCTATGTGCGAATATGTTATACTGCCAACCTAGATCTGTAACTGTAGCCTATGATATCTTGTATGTTGATCTTGTTACCAAACCAAAGTGCTCTGAAATACTGTTATTCCTTATCTGTACAACGCTATCATCTCAATAAAAGAAAGACTGAAAAACAGGAAAAGAGCAGATCTTGCAATAAAGGATTGTAATTGAAAGACTAGCAATGGGTAGATAGAAAGAGCTCAGAAAGAAATGTTAGATGATAAGGAATCTGTCATTACAATAATGGAATGGGCTTCAATAAATAAATATATATAAATATGAGAAAAGCTTGCAATCCTCTTCCATGACACCAACATGCTGCAGTCATTACTAACATGCCAGTGTTTGAATAGAGTGATGGCAATAACTTAATTCTAATACTCCCTTACCAGTACTAGAAGCATCAGCTAGAGTATTACTATAGAAACCACAGGTATCTGAGCAGAGTGGAATGACTAGTTTCACGGCATGGCCATTGTCTAATGGTCATTGTCTAATATGGAAAATTAACAATGCCAGGGATTATCATTCTTCAATGTGGTAATTATCCTCCAACCAAGCACATTTAATATTTGTTTGCCCCTGCTTAGGGGTTTATTCTCATGCTGGGGAGCTGGAAATTCCTCAGCATGTTTTTTAGGTGAAAGGTTTCTATACTACAGGTCTCTTTTTTTGTTTGTTTCATCTTTTTGTTTTTGTTGGCAAATCCTATTTGTTTTAGTTAACCCCTTAAGGACTGAGCCAAATGTACACGTTGTGAACAAAACAAAACGTAAACAAAACCTGGAATCTGTGCTATATGTCTTTCTATCCGTAATTCCCCTCTCACCTCTTTTATATTAAATGCAACCACCCTTATTATATATCATTTTATTCAGGGGAAACAGGGCTTTCATTTAATATCAAATATTTAGCTATGAAACATAATTTAATGTGAAAAAAATGGGAGAAAATTAGAAATGTTGTTATTTTTTTAATTCTACATGACATTTTAACTATCGATGTCATAATACTGTTTGCTTTTACTGCAATGAAATACACATATTGGTATTGAGCAAAGTCTCATGTGTAAAACACATTTTGGGAAGTTACAGGGTCAAATATAGCAGGTTACATTTGAAATTGAAATTCGCCAGATTGGTGACGTTGCCTTTGAGACTGTATAGTAGCCCAAGAATTAAATTTACACCCATAATGGCATACCATTTGCAATAGTAGACAACCCAAGGTATTGCAAATGGGGTATGTCCAGTATTTTTTAATAGCCATTTGGTCACAAACACTGGCCAAAGTTAGCGTTAGTATTTGTTTGTGTGTGAAAAATGCAAAAAAAGCCAATTTTGGCCAGTGTTTGTGACTAAGTGGCTACTAAAAAAGACTGAACATACCCCATTTACAATACCTTGGGTTGTCTACTATTACAAATGGTATGCCATCATAGGGGTAATTTTGAAACTCTAATATTTGTGTTCAGCGAAGTCTCCCGAGTAAAACAGTACCCCCCATGTACAGGCTTTATGGTGTCTTGGAAAGTTATAGGGTTAAATATAGTGCTAGCAAATTAAATTCCCTATACTTTCGGCATGGGTTGTCAGGCAGGTCTCGCTAATTGTAATTAATTAAGATACCTAATTATGTAAAAATATGACATAAATATATATATATGTAGAATTAATATATGTATATATATATATATATATAAATATATATATATATACATATATATATACGTATATATATATATATATATATACATACATATACAATAATTTTATTTATATATAGGTATATATATAGTGATATATACATATATATTTATGTATATAGATATATATATATATATATTATTTCGTTCTACGTGTATTTTGATATAAATATACACGGTTAGAACGAAATAACACACATCTATATATTTTTTTAATTATTTATTTTTAATTATTTTTAAAATTTTATTTTAACGTATTTACATTTTTTTTGTATTATATATAAATATATATATAACAATAATTATATATATATATTTAATCAGTATCAGTCTACGTGTAATTTGATATATATATCAATATATAATATATATCAATAGTAAAATACATACTTAGATCATATATATATATATATGATCTAAGTATATTATTTTATATTATTATATTATTTTTTTTTTACACTGATTTTAATAAAATTGTATTTTATTTCCAGCCAGCAGGGGGACTAACTGTCATTACAGGCAGTCCCCCTGCAGCAGCCAGCTAACCCGGCCATGTGATTGTGAGGTCCTCACAAGGACCTCACTCTCACATGGCCGGGGGGGTGCGCAGGAGGAAGGATCCATCACGGGGGACTCGCTGGGATCCCAGATGAGTCTCCCCAACCGCGATCGCCGGCGACCGGGTAAGTAACAAAAAAATGGAGGGCGTGCTATTACGCCCTGCGGCGTTTAGAGCCGCTTAGAATAGGGCGTAATAGTACGCTCTCCGGTTTTAAGGGGTTAATAGTTCATGTGAAAATTGCTGTAATAAAATTTGGCAGATATGCTTTCAATTATGCTTTTTAAAGGAGTGCTTTGTCTACAAATAAATGTCCACTTAATGTATGTTTTCCCCAATTCTGTTAGTTCATTCTCTCTCAAACTTATGTATTCAGTTCTACTTTACCCAATGCACCAGCATAAACTATAATCTGGCAAAGAAGTATTTTTTTTTGTCTGCTGTGGATCTGATGCATTGTGAATGAGCAGATATAACTTACAACTCATGCGCTTCAATTTTGCACTTTGGAACATGGGACGGAATGTGTCTCTAAGCATACTCTGGAATATTTCTGCAAAGACCTCTACTGTGAAGATACCTAATTTTAGATTATGTGCAGATGATATAACAATTTCCCGTTCATTTTGTCAAATGAAGAGATGTAAAATGTGCCATTTAATATACAATTGCTGTATTCTAGTGCATATTTCAGAGTGAAAAGAAAACTAGAATAATGCTGGAGCTATTGGAACTAAAGCTCCAGGACATGCTTTGCAATGCGCCCAAGCTGCCTGACTTTATCTTAATTTGTATTTATTTTTTTGTATGTATTTATCTTGTTTATTTATACATATAATATACTGCTGATCTCAAGTGCAGAGCTATTGTTTGTCTAGCAAATCAAAGATTTGTTAACTAGCCTTGTACTTTCAGTTTTATTTAATTGCAATTCATCAGAGATTGACAGGTCATCTTAATTCTGCATGTCCCAAGCACCATATAGATGTATCACAAAAAAACAAAACAAAATGAACAACGGACAAACAATTTAATTTGTTTCTTTATTCTGAGCCCATGCAGGTCTCCAAAAAAAAAAGAAGATATTTCATGGTTAAAGTACAGCCATTAAATGTTTATTTTACTCACAGATCAATTAAAAAGTGAACCATAGAAGAGAAAAAAGGAAGAGCAATACATATTGTAACAGAGTGTTGGGGATGGTGGTCAGGGGTGTATATCTGGCACCCAGACTTTTGCACAGCCACTATCCTGACATGTGGGTAAGCACATGCAGCCCCAGGGAAAGTTAAGTTTAAATGTAGGTTTTTAACTCTGTTGTTATTTGGGTCCCTGGGGTGGAGTATTCAGAAGAGCAGGGTGGGCCGATTCTCCACCCACTGTCAGAGTGGTTGTGCATGAGTCCAGCCCAGATTTTCCATAGAGATTTGGCTCACTGCCTAACGAGGTCATTAGCCTCACCTGTAGGGGCTGTGAGCAGCTATATAACTGCAGTTAAAGCAGGGTGAAGTGAGGGAAGTGTTTTGTGGAGAAAGACGGTGTTTTGTGGAGAAAGACGGTGTTTTGTGGAGAAAGAAGGTTTGCTGTTTATTGTATCCTGTTACTTCAGAACAATAGAAAATAAACAGGCCAGAGGCCTTTTTTGAAACTGGACTTTGTCTTCACCTGGTTTTCTTACCCTAGAGGGCTGTGCGGTTGCCAAAAGATCCGGGACAAACACACACAGGAAAGTAAGTTTGTCACATATGGTGGAGAATGCGGGCACTGCACTAAAGAAGCCTGTGGGTATTAACTGGAAGCCAAACAAGCCTGGAGAAATATGGAGGTAGTTGTGAAGGTTTTGTTCCAAACTACAGCGGCACAGCAAAAGGCTACAGCCGTACAGCAGGAGGCCACAGCCGCACAACAGGAAAATATTACAGCCCTACAGCAACTGGTAATTACGAAAAAAGGCCAACACAGATGCTATGATCCAGCAGGTTATGGCAGCCCAAGCTGAGGCAAACTGCCTGCTCAGAGAGGAGTAACATCAGGCCAGCTGTATGATACAGAAGGAGATACAGGCTTTGACCAAGGGACTGACCAGAGTCTCGGATGGAACGCAGTCCGAGGTTAAAATGATCAGAGCCAGCCATTACCTGCAGAAGATGACACCTACAGATGATGTGGAAGCATACCTGCAAGCTTTTGAGAGGACAGCTGAGAGAGAAGAGTGGCCGGTGAGTGAGTGGGCAAGCATACTGGCGCCTTTTCTTATTGGAGAACCCCAGAAGGCTTTCTATGACCTGGAACCAGCACAGGCAGGGCTCTACTCCAAACTGAAGGCTGAGATCCTTGCACGACTTGGTGTGACTTGGGCAGTTCGTGCCCAAAGATTTCATGCCTGGACTTTCAACCAAGAGAAACCTATCCACTCCCAGATGTTTGACCTGATAGATCTTGCTAGAAAGTGGTTACAACCAGAAATAAATACGGCAAGCCATATCATGGAACTTCTTGTGATGGACAGATTCCTGTGAGGCTTGCCTGCTTCACTGCGTCGATGGGTCAGTCAGAGTGATCCACAAACAGCTGATGAGTTAATTGGTTTGGTGGAAAGATATGTTGCTGCAGATGACAGACAGTGGCTCAACAACCCAAAGGCTAAGCAGAGAGTTAAGACTCCAGCTGCTGAAAGACCTGGTAAGATCTTTCAAGGTTTCAGAGACACAGAGGAACAAGAGACATATTCTCAGAGACCCCATACGCTTTTGCCTAGAAATGTTAATCCTGGAAAAGGGTCTAGGTGAGGGACAGTTGATAATATTAAATGTTTTCAGTGTTATGAACCTGGACATAAAGCTAGAGACTGTCCCTTGAACCTGGACATAAAGCTAGAGACTGTCCCTTGATTGATGAACCTATACAATGCAATATGATTAATCAGGATGTACATTTGTCTTGTTTGCTGAATTGTATGAAATCTGCTGTTACCAACTGTAGTTACAATCCACAGATATGTTCCATAAGGGTGAATGGGAAAGAGGTTAGAGCTCTATTAGACTCCGGAAGTATGGCGACATTGATAACAAAATGCCTTGTACCTGAAGCCGATGTTGATGCATTTCAGAAAATTGGTATAATTTGTGTTCATGGTGACAAACGTGAATATCCTACAGCTTTGCTAAAATTTGAAATCCTTTTTGGTACTGTTAATCATAGAGTGGGGGTAGTGGATAAATTGGCTTATGATGTGGTGTTGGGAAGGGATTTCCCCCAATTTTTAGACTTGTGGGGGTCTCCAGGAAAAGTAGCTCATGATTGTATAGCAAATGATGATGATTCTGGAAATGTGTTCCCTTTTTCTGACATAGAATGGGAAGGACTAGGCGTAAGACCAGAGAAAGCTGAAGCCTCAAGTCACAGGCCAGCTTTAGTAGGAGATGACCAGGGCCACGATAGTCAGGAGTCCGATAACGATCAGGATCAAGGTGTTAACTTCCCTGAATTAGAAGTCAGTCCTGTTAACTTCAGGAAAGCGCAATGGGAAGTACAACTAGATAGAGCCCCTTCTTTTCATACTTTGAGGTACAGAATGATTTGATATATAGAGTAGAGAAAAAGGGGATGGATGTTGTAAAACAACTACTTGTTCCTAAGCCCTTCAGACATACAGTCCTAAATCTTGCACACAGCCATATACTGGGGGGACATTTAGGCATAGAAAAGACAAAAGAAAGAGTCTTACAGAGGTTTTATTGGCCTGGGGTATTTGCTTCAGTTGCAAATTATTGTTCTTCTTGTCCTGAATGCCAACACACTGCCCCTTTTAAGGCATACCGCAGTCCTCTGGTACCATTGCCTATAGTAGAAATACCTTTTGAAAGGATTGCAATGGACTTGGTAGGTCCTCTGGTAAAGTCTGCAAGGGGGCATCAGTATATATTGGTGATTCTGGATTATGCTACCAAGTACCCAGAAGCAGTACCCCTACGTAACAAGTCTGCAAAGACAATAGCGAGAGAACTCATGCTCATGTTTAGCCGGGTGGGCATACCAAAAGAAATTTTGACAGATCAGGGTACACCATTTATGTCTAAAGTTACAAAGGAGTTATGCAAACTACTTCAATTTAAACATCTTAGGACCTCTGTTTATCATCCCCAGACAGACGGACTGGTAGTTTTAACAAGGTTTAACAAGACCTTAAAAAGTATGTTACGGAAAGTAATTGACAAAGATGGTAAGAATTGGGACTGCTTACTACCCTATCTAATGTTCTCCATAAGGGAGGCGCCACAAGCTTCTACGGGCTTCTCTCCTTTTGAGCTTCTATATGCCCGTCATCCCAGAGGTTTGCTAGATATAGCAAAAGAAACCTGGGAACAGGAGTCCAATCCGTACCATAGTGTAATTGAGCACATAGCTCAAATGCAAGATAGAATGGCGGCTGTCATGCCAATAGTTAAAGAACATATGCAGAAAGCCCAAGAGGCACAGAAAAACAGTTATAATAAAAATGCCAGACTGAGAGTTTTTCACCCAGGAGAGAGGGTACTTGTTTTGGTCCCTACAGTAGAAAATAAATTTCTAGCATCTTGGCATGACCCATATGAGGTTATTGAACAGGTTGGGGAAGTTAATTATAAAGTGAGACAACCCAATAGGAAGAAACCCGAGCAAATATATCATATAAATTTACTA
>OW240914.1:261246119-261265397 GCA_933207985.1 Pelobates cultripes
GGGTGGGAGCTAATAGTTTTGTTTTTTTTGTTTGTTTGTTTTTTTACAGTGAGCAGCCACTGGCTGCTCACTGCTTATTAGACATGCCCCTACTCGCTGCATAGCGAGTAGGGGCAGATCATTTACTAATACTAAGTAATCTTTACTTCGTATTAGTAAATGTGGCTGAAAGACCAATTTAGGTCTTTCAGCCTTTTAGTAGATAACTCCCTAATACCGTGGGAATTAGGGAGTTATCTACTAAGCTGCTGCAAGATGCAGCCGCGGAT
The DNA here is from genome assembly GCA_933207985.1 of Pelobates cultripes. Taxonomy (NCBI): domain Eukaryota; kingdom Metazoa; phylum Chordata; class Amphibia; order Anura; family Pelobatidae; genus Pelobates; species Pelobates cultripes. The sequence goes on from OW240914.1 coordinate 261,246,389, forward strand.
CGGAGTTTGCATGCCACAGTCCAGGTGTTAGTCCCCTTGAAACATCTTGTGTGTTTTAAAATTCGCCTGTCTATTGAAGACTATGGCGGTTCGCCCGGTTCGCGGGTTCGCGAACATTTGCCGAAATTCGCGTTCGCCGTTCGCGAACCGAAAATCTTATGTTCGCGACATCACTAAAGATAAACATAAAATGGTATTCTAACTAAATTTTATTTTGAATAGTGTTAAGATAAACCTGTTAAATCTGAACAAATTGCAAGATTGTCTGGAATTGATATTATCCTTTTTTCCTGTGCCTTTCTTCCCTTAATATGTTAAATCGTGAATGAACTTCGAAGCTCTGCAAATGAACTGACCGACTCCAATATGAATCGGAATGTATTTGTGCAGTTTAAATATGTGCTGTCTAATTTTATTGCAAAGACGGACGTTTGAATCCTGTGGATAAAATCAGCCCAATGGTGAGAACCTTAGGAAAACAAATAGTTAAACAGTTTGGAGGCATGGAAACCAAAACGAGGCGAGGACAGCATCAGACGACCAGAACGAGGTGTGGACCACACACATCCTACCTGCAAGTGGTAACGACGTGTGTGGGAAACACACACCTGTATTACATGGAACCATTAAGGAGGATATATAAACGGAGATTGGGAACCGATTGACATTCAGCATATCGATCCGGATGAGGAAGCCACGCTTGTGTGGTGAAACGCGTTCCGGCTTTTTTATTTGGACATTGTTCCGATTTTATTTGTATTTTATATACTGTGTTAATAAATTAATTCTCTTTTTATTTGGTTCTCCATCTATCCATTTACATCTGGGAGTGCAGTCCCTTAATCTGCACATAATTCAAGAACTGAGTCAATTTAGACTCCTGGTCTGTAAGTACCCACTTGGGATCAACACTTTTATTCTAATTTACATAGACTGTACTACGCTATCTCCGGTTTATCTATTTTCCTGTAGGACAAGACATATATCCTAAACAGGGGTGGGTCGCCTAGACGGACCTGAAAGTGATTTCAACTAGAGCTGGGTCCACAGCTCTCTGTTTGTGAGTGAATAACACCATATATGAATAGATACATAATTGCACAGTTATATACTATCTGCACTATGTATGATTGTCTTTTGTAGATTAACCATTTACTGGACACCTGAAAAAGGAGGAAAAATCATATCTCGCCTAATTACTAAAACGTGTCTTGTAATTGTTGCTTCAATTCATTGGCATTGTTTAATATTTCAATACCACCATACACGTTTATCAGTATGACAAATTACTCTTGTGGGTTATTGGCCAGTTTTCTAATAATATGACATTTCTGTTTTGTAACATTCTGATGCTTTTTACTTTGATACCTATATGAAATTGAATGTAGACAAAGTAAAATTGAGAAAACGTTATCAATGGGTTCACAAGCAGGATATATACAGCTTTAATTATATCAATTTCTTTTCAATTTCTTCCAATTATTTACAGCATTCCAAAAATACATAAAGATCTTCTCTGCCCACCAAGACGGCATAGTGAATCTGCAATTGTGGGAACTCTGGAGCGAATAGCTAAATGGTTTGATTATTCATTCAAGGAGCCCATTGAGAGCCTGAACACTTGTATCAAATATACAAAAACACTTATGTTCAGGATCACACAACTGGAGTTTAAGAACACTCAACCCATCTTCATTACAATGGATGTTCAAAACCTGTATATGGTCATACCACATGACCAAGGTATTGAAATTATGAGAAGCATCTTAACACAATCTGCATATTATAAGAGTCCACCAATTTAATTCAACTTGGAACTTTTTTTGGGGGTGGGGGGTGGTATATGAATACAAATAAGCCTATAATGTCATAACATTAGTAAGCAGTCAGAGCAACAACATAACACATTGTTATTACAATCGCTGTAACAACACATTTGTATAAAGTTAAAGACAAGCTAAATATAATATAGGCAAACATGTCCAAGTTGACTAGTATTCCGATGGTGTAAAAGATTGAGAAGCCCACCTTCTCAATCTTTTACACCAGATATGGGTAGTACTTATTATAAAAAGGATAGTATACATGCAAGTAAGGAGATAGAAAAATAATCAGTATGTAAATAAAAGGCTGAACTAACTGACATTATGAGTAGTAATGCTTAACCCCTTAAGGACTGAGCCAACTATACAAGTTTTGATCACAACAAAATGTAAACAAAACCTGGAATTTGCTCTATATGTGGTTCAACTATAATTCAACTTTTTCATTTTAAATGCGTCCACACCTATTACAGTACCTTGCAAAAGTATTAAATCCCTCTTGGCATTTTTTGTGTTTTGTTGCCTCACAACCTGCAATTAACATGGATTGTTTGAGGATTTGCATCATTTCATTTACAGAACATGCCCACAACTTTGAAGATGTTTATAATTTTTTTAATGAGAAGCAAACACCAAATAGGACAAAACAACAGAAAAGTCAATGTGCATAACTATTCTCCCCCCTAAAGTCAACACTTTGTAGAGCCACCTTTTGTGGCAATCACAGCTCCAAGTTGCTTTGGATAAGTCTCTATGAGCTTGCCACATCTTACCACTGGGATCTTTGCCCATTCCTCCTTGAAAAACTGCTCCAGCTCTTTCAAGTTGGATGGTTTGCGCTTCTGAACAGTTATCTTTAAGTCTGACCACAGATGTTCTATTGGATTGAGGTCTGGGCTTTAACTAGGCCATTCCAACACATTTACATGTTTCCCCTTAAACCACTCAAGTGTTGCTTTAGCAGTGTGTTTGGGGTCATTGTCCTGCTGGAAGATGAACCTCTGTCCTAGCCTCAAATCACACACAGGTACAGGTTTTGCTCAAGAATATCCCTGTATTTAGCACCATCCATCTTCCCCTTAACTCTGACAAGTTTCCCAGTTCCAGCTGCTGAAAAATATCCCCACAGCATGATGCTGCCACCACCATGTTTCACTGTTGGGATGGTGTTCTTTAAGTGATGTGATGTGTTGGGTTTGTGCCAGACAGCATTTTCTTTGATGGCTGAAAAGTTCAATTTTAGTCTCATCAGACCAGAACACCTTTCTCCATACATTTTGGGAGTCTCCCACATGCCTTTTCGCAAACTCAAAATGTGCCATTTTGTTTTTTGCTGAAAGTAATGGCTTTGTTCTGGCCACTCTGCTGTAAAGCCCAACTCTATGGAGCGTACGGCTTATTGTCGTCCTGTGTACAGATACTCCGGTCTCTGCTGTGGAACTCTGCAGCTCCTCCAGGGTTAACTTAGGTCTCTGTGCTGCCTCTCTGATTAATGCCCTCCTTGCCCGGTCCATGAGATTTGGTGGGCTGCCATCTCTTGGAAGGTTTGTTGTTGTGCCATGTTCTTTCCATTTGGTTATGATAGATTTGATGGTGCTCCTGGGGATCATCAAATATTTTGATTTTTTTTTATAACCTAACCCTGTACTTCTCAACAACATTGTCTCTTACTTGTTTGGAGAGTTCCTTGGTCTTCATGGCAGTGTTTGGTTAGTGGTGACTCTTGCTTAGGTGTTGCAGACTCTGGAGCCTTTCAAAAAAAGGTGTGTATATGTGTATATGACAGATCATGTGACACTTAGATTGCACACAGGTGGACATCATTTCACTAATTATGTGACTTCTGAAGGTAATAGGTTACACCAGAGCTTTCTATGGGCTTCATAGCAAAGGGGGTGAATACATATGCACATGCCAATTTACTGTTTTCTACTTCTAAAAAAAAGTTTTATGTATATATTTTTCTCATTTCACTTCACCAACTTAGACTATTGTGTTCGGATCCATCACATAAAATTTAGATTAATAAACCATTGATAAATACAAAAAAAACTAAATAGGCGCTTATAAACTCTTATAGAAAACAGAACCCAATTACAATGAGCAGCTCAACACATGTGCCAATAACTCTAAACTTAGCACAAAAACATGCAGGTGTACAGAATAATGTGAGTGAGAGAAAAACCATCACATCAGAAAACCCAGTGGAGCGCTATATTAAATAAACTTACCCTTAAAATAAGGGATACAAAATATATAGTATGACAAATATCTGGAGAAAGAGATAAATAGGGAGATAATGGTGTAGTATGTCTAAAACTTGTAAATGGTGAATTGAAAACCAAATGTAGCAAACTCACATGGCTTAGAGCCTGGGAGGATAGGCTCAAGTCACACATGCAGGGGTATTTAAAGACAATTCCAAAACAAATAGGACAACAATTCAACGATTTCTATAGTAAGTTATACAATATTCCTCAAACTACGACAGAGGAAGACATAAAAAAATATCTAGAAAAAATAAATAATTTTAAATTAACAGAATCACAAAGTGAAGCAATAAATAAAGATATAACTATAGATGAAATAATGAAAGCTATAAATAATTTGGAGGAGTATAAAACCCCAGGTCCAGATGGATTTAGTAATTTATTTTACAAAATATTCAAAGAATCAATTTGCCCTTATATGACTAGTGCCTTTAACAGTGCGGCTAAAAGTGGATCTCTTCCAACAGAGATGTTAAAAGCTAATATTTTACCAATTTTAAAACAAAATAAAAACCCTACTGATGTTAAAAATTACCGTCCAATATCCTTGATAGATGTTGACACTAAACTATATGCTTCAGTGTTGGCCGCTAGAGTTAAAAAACTTTTACCATTGATCATACATCAAGATCAAGTAGGTTATGTTCCTGGCAGAAACTCTTATACAAGTATTAGGAAAATTGTCAACATCTTAGATAACGCTAATAGAAATAGAGTTCCAGTTTTGGCTCTGTCGATTGATGCTGAAAAAGCATTCGACAGAGTCAACTGGATTTACTTGGATGCGGTATTGTCACACTATGGTCTTGATGGTTGGATTAAGAAAGCCATCATGGCCCTTTATGCAAATCCATCAGCACGTACTAAAGGACCAAATATCATAGCCCCATGGTTTCAACTGAAAAACGGCACACGACAGGGATGTCCACTCTCACCGTTATAATATTTGCTTTCTATTGAACCATTAGCTGAGAATATTAGAAACAATAAAAAAATCTATGGCTATAAAATACTAGATGTAGAACAGAAATTAAGTTTATATGCTGATGACATCTTAATTACCATAACAAAAGCAGAAATTTCATTAGATTTTTTAATGTCAGAAATTGACAATTACAGTAAAATATCTAATTATAAATTAAATATAAATAACTCTATGATTCTGGACATTAATTTGGATGAACAAACTAAAAATAAGATCAAAGACAGATATAATTTTTTATGGGTTGAAAATAATATGGATTATTTGGGAGTTAAACTGACTAGAGATGTAAATAGAATAATGGAAATAAATTTCTTAGATTTACTGCAAAATCTTAACAAATGGCTGAAAAACCGAAGAAATTTAGAAATATCTTTCTGGGGAAGGATAAATGTAGTAAACTCATACGTCATTCCAAAATGGAACTATATGTTCCAAATGTTGCCATTAAGTATTTCTAACCAGTGGTTGCAATTAATACAGAAAAGTTTCACTCAGTATATTTGGAAAGGTAAAAAACCAAGACTGAGTCAGTCAATACTAACACAAAAACTGAATAAAGGAGGACTGGCTTATCCTTTAATATCAAATAACTATAGGGCAGCAATAATTGTACATATATACAGGATGCAAGTAGAAAAAAACAAAAACGAAAGTTGGTATAAAACAGAACTTACTGCAGGAGGAGCCCCCAGCTTGGATTGTTTAATTTGGAACACTACCAAATTTTTTCAAAAAAAAGATTATCCTAGCATAACGTTAACACATTTAATGAATAGTTGGCTCAAAATTAAAAAAACCCTAAAAATAGAAAACAAAATTCTACCTTATTTAAAATTAGATTTTGTAGAACATCAAGTTGCAGATATAAATTTAAAAAACTGGAATCAAGCTGGAATTTTGCGACTGTCTCAACTACTTGTAAAAGATAAAATTAAAACTTTTGCTCAATTAACACAGGAATATAACTTACCATCAAAAGAGCTGTTTAACTATTTAAGACTTAAAAGTTTTTTGATAACACATCTAATTGTATCAAACACTAATTTGAATAATGGGTTAAATATACTTTTCAATACAGATAAGATAAATAAACCACTCTCAAAAGCTTTGGTATTAAGCAAAATGTGCAATAAAGCAAAAACTCCAACAGCCATAACTGCCTGGAAAGAAGAATTAAATATGGATATAAATATCAGGCATTGGGGTTCCTCATTGACAGAAGCTTCGAAGTGTATGCACTCGTTAAACTTATTAGAAACTCATTTTAAAGTCCTAAATAGATGGTACTTAGTACCAGACAAATTGAACAAAATGTACTCTTCAGCAAACCATCTATGTTGGAGATGTGGTATAAATATAGGTACTTTTAAGCATATTTGGTGGGAGTGTAGCAAACTGAAGAATTTGTGGTTCAATATACAAAAGTTTGTATCCGTAGACTTGAACCTTGAGTTGAGGCTCTCTCCGGAGATTGTTTTGCTTCACCTAAATTGGCCGGTAATGACAAAGGATTTGAAAATTATTCTTATCCATCTTTTCCTAGCAGCAAAAATTGTGATTGCGAGAAGATGGAAAAATGATAGAGAAGTTCCTTGGGATCAAGTTAAAGCCCAGCTTAAGTTTCAAATAAAAATGGAAGTGTTATTGAGTAAACAAAAATTAAGTAGGAAAACAACAATGTGGTTGAAATGTTGGGAGAAGATTGATAAATAGAGGGGTTTTTTTTTTTTGCATAAATTTAAGGTGAACAATGAGGCTGACTGTTAATGCTTTGGACAACATAATATACACTATGAGACAAATATATATCTTTTCTCGATGAGTTTCTTCCCTTCTCTCTTGCTGCACTGTCTTGTCTTGTTTATGTAGATGTGTAAGTCTAAAGTATTATTTATATTACCCCCAGTAGAGTTACTCTCTGAAAGAAATACAGAAAAATAACATAGGGTAATAACGTAATGAACAATAAAATAATGTATGGATAATATGCACTCACATACGAAGAGCCAATTACAAGCTGGCTCACACTGAACGCCTGGAAATAGAATACTCCTCAGGACTGGGGCAAACTTCCACTGGGTTCTTCCCAAAGAAACAGGAACGCAGGTTCAAGTTCAAGCTTAACTTTAATAATTATTAAAAAATGAATAAACAAGGAAAGTCCCATAAAACACTGTAAATAACAAGTCCCAAAATGTCCTTGGAGTTCACCTAACGCGTTTCGGCATAAAAGCCTTCATCAGAGGTGCTGTAACTGTTCCAGGCGTGAAGCTTCTTATATATCCATATTGGCGCCAAATTTCCGCCGCATTCGCGGCATTGTACTTCCGGGTGTGACGTAAAAACGTGTCCTGCGTCATCACGTGATCGCGTCACTTCCGGTTCACTCGAAATGATGTGCAACAACCGTCATAATATAAACAAGGGTATTCTAAACGGCACACAACATGAATAGGCTAAAAACTGAAGAAATAACCAAGAAATAAATAATAAAACAAAAATAATAACAATACATATATCATATCGATCCCAAACGGTTTTCTTATGGATAATAAATAAAACAAAGGAATAATCTAGGAGAATAAGAGAAAAATAAATAATTAAGTACAAATAACTAAAAAAGGAGAAAAAGAAAAAATAAAAACAATAAAAAAGACTAATAATTTACTATTAATAATTAAAACAAATTAATAAAATTTAGAAAAATTATAAAGTAAAAAATATATATATTCAGTAAAAAATAGAGGGGTAAATCTATAAATAACATTAAATATATTTGTTAATTTCAAAATCCACATTCAAACCATTTGGGATCATGGTGTCCATTTCGAACATCCACTTCATCTCTGTAAATCCCAAGGTATATTCCTTATCTCCACCTCTCCAGTGATTTTTAACCAGATCTATCCCCACAAATTCAATACCTTTCGGGTCTCCATTATGGGTTTCTGCAAAGTGTTTTGATACACTATGATTAATAAATTTACGTCTTATGTTATATATATGTTCTCTAATTCTGATTTTTAAAGTGCGCATTGTCTTACCAATATATTGTAACCCACACGGGCAAGTAAGTAAATAAATTAGCCCTTTACTCGAACAATTAATAAAAGATTTAATTTTATATTCCCTTTTAGTAATTAATGACGTAAACTGTGTAATTTTTTTAATTTTACTAGTTTTGCATAAACATCCTTGGCAAGTACCACAAAAATGAAATCCTTTACTCCCTTTTAAAAAATTATTATCAATTTTATCTTTATCTAAAAAACTTTTGGTTAATATTTGTCTAAAATTGCTTGCCCCTCTAAAAATGAATCTAGGTTGAGAGTCTAAAAACGGAAGGATTTCTGGGTCTTCTTTGAGAACATACCAATATTTTTTAACTATCTTTTGTAATGCTCTATTATTAGAACTAAAATCAAAAACCAAAGGAATTATCTTATCATCTTGTTCATCTCCAAAAATTTTTCTATTTTTTGATTTATATTTAAGGAGGGATTGTCTTTCTTTCTCAGCAATCTCTTTTTCTATTGTATCTAGATCTTCTTTTATATAACCTTTTTCTATGAATTTACATTTTAATATTTCTGCTTGTTTAAAATATTCCTTTATTTCCGTACAATTTCTTTTTAATCTTAAAAATTGTCCTTTTGGTATATTTGTAAGCCATGGTTTAAAATGGCAACTTTTTAAATCTATAAAACTATTTACATCAACAGTTTTAAAAAACGTCTTACTTTTAATTTTATTATTTTCAATATAAATTAAAAGATCTAAAAAGTTAACATTTTCTTTACTAATTTCATAAGATAAATTAATATTATAAAAATTAGAATTAAGAGCATTGATAAAAAATTCAAGAGATTCCCTATTTCCTTTCCAGATAATAAAAATATCATCTATATATCTTTTGTAGAGGACCAGACTTGCCCCAATATCTGTCCTAGAGAAAATATATTTTTAAGTTTTTTAGATAAAGATAAAATTGATAATAATTTTTTAAAAGGGAGTAAAGGATTTCATTTTTGTGGTACTTGCCAAGGATGTTTATGCAAAACTAGTAAAATTAAAAAAATTACACAGTTTACGTCATTAATTACTAAAAGGGAATATAAAATTAAATCTTTTATTAATTGTTCGAGTAAAGGGCTAATTTATTTACTTACTTGCCCGTGTGGGTTACAATATATTGGTAAGACAATGCGCACTTTAAAAATCAGAATTAGAGAACATATATATAACATAAGACGTAAATTTATTAATCATAGTGTATCAAAACACTTTGCAGAAACCCATAATGGAGACCCGAAAGGTATTGAATTTGTGGGGATAGATCTGGTTAAAAATCACTGGAGAGGTGGAGATAAGGAATATACCTTGGGATTTACAGAGATGAAGTGGATGTTCGAAATGGACACCATGATCCCAAATGGTTTGAATGTGGATTTTGAAATTAACAAATATATTTAATGTTATTTATAGATTTACCCCTCTATTTTTTACTGAATATATATATTTTTTACTTTATAATTTTTCTAAATTTTATTAATTTGTTTTAATTATTAATAGTAAATTATTAGTCTTTTTTATTGTTTTTATTTTTTCTTTTTCTCCTTTTTTAGTTATTTGTACTTAATTATTTATTTTTCTCTTATTCTCCTAGATTATTCCTTTGTTTTATTTATTATCCATAAGAAAACCGTTTGGGATCGATATGATATATGTATTGTTATTATTTTTGTTTTATTATTTATTTCTTGGTTATTTCTTCAGTTTTTAGCCTATTCATGTTGTGTGCCGTTTAGAATACCCTTGTTTATATTATGACGGTTGTTGCACATCATTTCGAGTGAACCGGAAGTGACGCGATCACGTGATGACGCAGGACACGTTTTTACGTCACACCCGGAAGTACAATGCCGCGAATGCGGCGGAAATTTGGCGCCAATATGGATATATAAGAAGCTTCACGCCTGGAACAGTTACAGCACCTCTGATGAAGGCTTTTATGCCGAAACGCGTTAGGTGAACTCCAAGGACATTTTGGGACTTGTTATTTACAGTGTTTTATGGGACTTTCCTTGTTTATTCATTTTTTAATAATTATTAAAGTTAAGCTTGAACTTGAACCTGCGTTCCTGTTTCTTTGGGAAGAACCCAGTGGAAGTTTGCCCCAGTCCTGAGGAGTATTCTATTTCCAGGCGTTCAGTGTGAGCCAGCTTGTAATTGGCTCTTCGTATGTGAGTGCATATTATCCATACATTATTTTATTGTTCATTACGTTATTACCCTATGTTATTTTTCTGTATTTCTTTCAGAGAGTAACTCTACTGGGGGTAATATATATTTTTTAGTTCTGTGTGCTCTCACCAACTGTATTTATTTGTCACTTGTGGTATTTTAGTGGTTATTGTGGCCCACTAAGGTGACAGCAGCACCAGTATTTATTCATTTATATTTTCACCGTACGCTTTGTATTTCATTATTTGTTTTAGCCACTTTTCGGTGATTATTTATAATTATTCTTAATATGTCTATTGGTCAATTAAGATCAGGTTGGTTAAAAGACCTAGATAAAAAATTTTGTGGTAATAATGTAGCTACTAGTGGAGCTAATTCTAATAATTTGGACGTTATTTGTCTACAATTAGAAAGACTCCTAATTAAGGAAATGAAACTTAAATGGGAAGTTTTTATGTTTGAAAAGTATACTTCACTTCAAATTACACCTAGAGGTCTTAGATTTTATAAACTTCCAACATCTGACCAAGACAATCCAGTTTTCATGCAAATTTGGAATAATTCGTTGGAATCTTTTTCCAAACATATGATAGGTATTTTAATAGAACAAAAGTCACAGGTTTTAAACCAGTTAGACATTTCCATTAGGGAAATTCAATCCCAACTAGAACCATTTAAAGAGATGGAAGAATTAAATGAAATTATAGATACAATGGTCATTAAGATAAAAAATATAGAGGTTAAGGTAATTGATAATAAAAAAAGGAAACTTCAGCGAGATCAAGAAGATTATAAAAGTGGTAATATTAGATTCGAACAGAAGGTTAATTACCAGAAAAGAAGGGTTTTTCCTATAGTGAAACAGAGTAGGAGGTACCAAAGTCCTAACAATAGAAATGTTAGAATAGATAGAGATCTGGTACAACCAGCAGTGACCAGATGGAGATCTCGGTCCAGAAGGGAGTTAGAAGATCCTCCTAGACAATCGTTTAAAGATAATGATAAATGGACTGAAGTTAGGCCTAAAAAATTAAGGAAACAAAGTGATTGTGGAACCGATAATGATAGAAGTAGAAAACCTTTTGCTAGGCGGACTCCTAAAAGAAAAGAAGGCTTTGAGACCTCTAATAGATTTGAGTATTTTAGAAATCAAGATTCAAATGATTTTTTAGGGATAAGACCCTTAGAAATGAGGGAAAAGAAACAATTGCACACCCCATTAAAAAGATCAAGGGAGTTAGGAGAGGAAGAAATAGAATTAAAGGAGGAAAGGGAAAAAAAGAGGAGGAACGAGAATTTTTGGAGAAAATAAATCCTGAAAAGGATAATGATAATTTTAGAATTTTTAATTTATCTAATAAAGTTTTAACGGAAGCACATGTTAATGTTTTTAGAAAGGGTTTTAAGTTTGCCCCGAGTTGTAATTTAGATAAATTTAATTCATTTTTAGATATTAATAGGTTCTTAAGAAAATTATGTCTTAAAAAAATTTTTAAAGTACCTTTAGAAAATACATTAGCTGATAGTAACGATACGTTTATTCACACCAGTTTAAAGAAAAAATCTACATTTTATCCCATTAATTGTAAATCTGATGTAATGAAAACCTTCGAAAAATTGTGCTGTAAAGATATTAAAAGAATCAAGCCAATTAATAAATATCAAGAAAATTTGACGAGAGAGGAGAAAGTAGCTATGAACGATCTTAAGAAAGATAAATCAATAATTATTAAACCAGCAGATAAAGGGGGTGGGGTGGTAGTATGGGATAAGAATAAATACTTAAAGGAGATTTATAAACAACTTGAAGATGTTAAAACATATAAGGAACTGACATGCAACCCCCTTCCAGAGATTAAATTAAAATACAAGGAATTTTTAAACGAAGGGTTAACAACAGGCATTTTAACCAAAAAAGAGTATGAATTTTTAGACATTAAATACCCAAGGATTCCTGTTATTTATATATTACCTAAAATACATAAGGACATTGACAATCCTCCAGGCAGACCAATAGTGTCTGGAATAGGGTCCTTATTATCCCCCTTGTCTCAATATATAGACCAATTTTTACAAAAAAAAGTGATCGAATGTCCAGCCTATTTAAAAGATACGATGAGTCTACTCCAAATTTTAGAAGATTTTAGTTGGCAGGAAGATTTTATCATGGCAACATGTGATGTTAAAAGTCTGTATACCATCATTGAACACGAAAAAGGATGTGAGGCTGTTAAATTTTTCTTAAAAAAGTCAGGAGAGATGGATGATCTCCAAATAGATTTTTTAATTAAAAGTATTGAATTTATTTTAAAAAATAATTTCTTTTGGTTTGAGAACAAATTTTATCTCCAGATTTTAGGTACAGCAATGGGGACCAGATTTGCCCCAAGCTATGCAAATCTTTTTATGTCCTTCTGGGAAGAAAAATATATTTTCTCTAGGACAGATATTGGGGCAAGTCTGGTCCTCTACAAAAGATATATAGATGATATTTTTATTATCTGGAAAGGAAATAGGGAATCTCTTGAATTTTTTATCAATGCTCTTAATTCTAATTTTTATAATATTAATTTATCTTATGAAATTAGTAAAGAAAATGTTAACTTTTTAGATCTTTTAATTTATATTGAAAATAATAAAATTAAAAGTAAGACGTTTTTTAAAACTGTTGATGTAAATAGTTTTATAGATTTAAAAAGTTGCCATTTTAAACCATGGCTTACAAATATACCAAAAGGACAATTTTTAAGATTAAAAAGAAATTGTACGGAAATAAAGGAATATTTTAAACAAGCAGAAATATTAAAATGTAAATTCATAGAAAAAGGTTATATAAAAGAAGATCTAGATACAATAGAAAAAGAGATTGCTGAGAAAGAAAGACAATCCCTCCTTAAATATAAATCAAAAAATAGAAAAATTTTTGGAGATGAACAAGATGATAAGATAATTCCTTTGGTTTTTGATTTTAGTTCTAATAATAGAGCATTACAAAAGATAGTTAAAAAATATTGGTATGTTCTCAAAGAAGACCCAGAAATCCTTCCGTTTTTAGACTCTCAACCTAGATTCATTTTTAGAGGGGCAAGCAATTTTAGACAAATATTAACCAAAAGTTTTTTAGATAAAGATAAAATTGATAATAATTTTTTAAAAGGGAGTAAAGGATTTCATTTTTGTGGTACTTGCCAAGGATGTTTATGCAAAACTAGTAAAATTAAAAAAATTACACAGTTTACGTCATTAATTACTAAAAGGGAATATAAAATTAAATCTTTTATTAATTGTTCGAGTAAAGGGCTAATTTATTTACTTACTTGCCCGTGTGGGTTACAATATATTGGTAAGACAATGCGCACTTTAAAAATCAGAATTAGAGAACATATATATAACATAAGACGTAAATTTATTAATCATAGTGTATCAAAACACTTTGCAGAAACCCATAATGGAGACCCGAAAGGTATTGAATTTGTGGGGATAGATCTGGTTAAAAATCACTGGAGAGGTGGAGATAAGGAATATACCTTGGGATTTACAGAGATGAAGTGGATGTTCGAAATGGACACCATGATCCCAAATGGTTTGAATGTGGATTTTGAAATTAACAAATATATTTAATGTTATTTATAGATTTACCCCTCTATTTTTTACTGAATATATATATTTTTTACTTTATAATTTTTCTAAATTTTATTAATTTGTTTTAATTATTAATAGTAAATTATTAGTCTTTTTTATTGTTTTTATTTTTTCTTTTTCTCCTTTTTTAGTTATTTGTACTTAATTATTTATTTTTCTCTTATTCTCCTAGATTATTCCTTTGTTTTATTTATTATCCATAAGAAAACCGTTTGGGATCGATATGATATATGTATTGTTATTATTTTTGTTTTATTATTTATTTCTTGGTTATTTCTTCAGTTTTTAGCCTATTCATGTTGTGTGCCGTTTAGAATACCCTTGTTTATATTATGACGGTTGTTGCACATCATTTCGAGTGAACCGGAAGTGACGCGATCACGTGATGACGCAGGACACGTTTTTACGTCACACCCGGAAGTACAATGCCGCGAATGCGGCGGAAATTTGGCGCCAATATGGATATATAAGAAGCTTCACGCCTGGAACAGTTACAGCACCTCTGATGAAGGCTTTTATGCCGAAACGCGTTAGGTGAACTCCAAGGACATTTTGGGACTTGTTATTTACAGTGTTTTATGGGACTTTCCTTGTTTATTCATTTTTTAATAATTATTAAAGTTAAGCTTGAACTTGAACCTGCGTTCCTGTTTCTTTGGGAAGAACCCAGTGGAAGTTTGCCCCAGTCCTGAGGAGTATTCTATTTCCAGGCGTTCAGTGTGAGCCAGCTTGTAATTGGCTCTTCGTATGTGAGTGCATATTATCCATACATTATTTTATTGTTCATTACGTTATTACCCTATGTTATTTTTCTGTATTTCTTTCAGAGAGTAACTCTACTGGGGGTAATATATATTTTTTAGTTCTGTGTGCTCTCACCAACTGTATTTATTTGTCACTTGTGGTATTTTAGTGGTTATTGTGGCCCACTAAGGTGACAGCAGCACCAGTATTTATTCATTTATATTTTCACCGTACGCTTTGTATTTCACTAAAGTATTATTTGTTTTTAGCTAATTGAAATGTATAAGGAAACATCTTATGGATGAACATCTTAAATAGGAAACTGTTTCCTTACCATTTGTACGTAATTGTTGTATTGTATTGTCTTTTTTTATGGATAAAAAAATAAAAAAGGGGGGGAAACCCTTTAAATAAAGATTATTTGCTGAAAAAAAAAAGACAATACCAGGCTTCTTCTTATTGAGAGCCAAGGGAAACTGGGCTCTCAGTTTAATAGACACTGTGCCTTTAAGATGGCACAACTCTTTTAAAGCAGGAAGAAGATGCTGCAGCACATAGGACTCAATTTAAAAAAATAAAAACACTTTATTTTAAACAAACATAAAATGTAATAAAATACCATCTAATAATGGTTCTTATCAAAGTCCTTGCTGTCCGAGACACGTTTCACCTTATCTCCAAAAGGCTTTCTCAATCGGTATCCTGCTGCTCATTATCTTCCTAACTTAAACCTGGAAATCCACTCTGATTGGTTCCTCCGATCTTCAATTAGTATTTCCGTCAGTCCTAATAAGGAAGAAGGTTCCGGTTCAACTGTAGTTGAATCTCTTATAAATGGACGTGACGTATCGGAGCAGCCGCAAACATCACTTCCGGTAGCCGCAATCGTCATGTATTATAAATATAGCAATACTGTAGATGATTATACTTCTCCAGAAAGAGTAGTGAGGAGAAAGGAATATAAAATGAAAGTAAGAGAACCACATGAGCCTAATAAACATGCTGTACAGTTTGACAAACGTAAATCGAACACTAATGGAGCAATGAGAAGGGTAGATGGTTATGTTTTCTCTTACAATAGATTTTCACATCTAGACCAGTCACCAAGACAGGAGGATTTTTGGGAACAACAGGAAAAGGAAAGATACAAAGGATCCCCATCCTTCCAGAGATCACCAGGCAAGAGGAGGAGGTCTCTAGAGGAACGGGAACTAGAGGAGGACTACTTATACAAAAGAGGAAAAAGGGACAGACAGTGAAACAAAATGGCATCTTTAACCTTACAAACAGAATATTATCTATACCCCAATTGAAATGGGTTTAAAATTTGCCCCAACTAGAACACTCGACAAATTTAATATGTATATAGACAAATAGGTTTAAAAGAAAGTTGTGTCTTAAGAAGTTCTTTAAGAAAAAACAGTAATTAGGATCTATAAATAACGAGATAAGTGATGAGTTTGTACATACTGAACTCAAAGAAAAATCAAATGAAATGACAACCTTTGAAAAGATGGTTATGAGAGATATCAATTGAATTAAACCTATTAAGAAAAATTATTATAATTTGAATTTTCAAGAAAGAGAAGCCCTAAAAGATTTTTAAAAGGATAATACACTGGTTATATAACCAGCTGATAAGGGAGGAGGTATAGTCCTTATTGAACGAACAGCCTATATAGGCTATTGGATGATATCAAGACCTATATAGATTAAGGCAGGTTATAGTGGACTAATAAATAAAGGGAATTCTTAGTAAGAAGGAATCATAATTTTGGACTATTCATCATCCAAAAATGTTATTACTTGCCTAAAATCCATAAAAACATCACTAAGCCACCAGGACGTCCCATCATTTCAGGCATAGGGTATATTTCTAATAGATTGTCACAATATATTGACCAATGCCTACAACCCTTAGTATGGAAATGTCCAGGGTATTTGAAGGACACTATAAGTATCCTTTAAATCCTTAAAGATATTACATGGGATGGAGAATACCTGGTAGTAACAGCTGACGTAAATTTTTTGTACACCATAATACAACACGAAAGAGGCTGTGAAGCAACAAGATTTTTTTCTTGAAAAATGTGGTACTTTCCCTCAATCCCAAGTTGTGTTTATCTTGGAGGGTATTAATTGGATCCTCCACAACAATTATTTCTGGTTTAACGAAAAATTCTAACTACAGATCCCAATATTTATATTGATAACAACACCATCAAGAATAGTAAATTTTTCAAAAAAGTGCATGTTAACAGCTATATTGAGGGCAGTAGCTGCCATTATTCACCCTGGCTCCTTAATGCACCAAAGGTCCAACTTTTGAGGATAAGATGTAATTGCACCGACACTGCTGTGTTTCAAAAACAAGCACAGAAAATCATCAATGATTTTTCTGATAATGGTTACCATAAACAACTATTGGACAATGCCTACCAAGAGGCAACATTTAAAGATAGAAATGCCCTCTTACAATATAAAGATAAATCATCAACCTCCAATGAAAGTGACATAGCCTTTATTTGTGACTTTAATACTCAAAGTAAATTAGTAAAAAAAAGTTATAACCGAATTTGGAAATTACTCCAATCTCAAGTTGAATGTAGATAAAACAACTATATTAGCAAAAAATCTAAGTAAGGAAGATAGAGGGAAGATTGTGAATAAACATGACTTCACTTGGGCTAAGAAATATTTGCAATATCTAGGTATTAAAATAACAAGTAACCCAAATAAAATTATAGAGAACAATATTCTCCCTATGATGAAACAAATAAAAACTGCAGAGATATCATGGAAATGTTGTAAAATCATACTTAATACCCAAATGGAGCTATATATTTTGCATGATACCTCTTAAAATTCCAAAACCATGGCTTATAATGATACAGACAGCTTTTGAGAAGTTTCTATGGCTGAAAAAAAAACGAGGGTGAATAAAAAAATACTAAATATGAATTCCAAAAAGGGTGGGTTGGGGGTCCCTAGATATTCTAGAGACATATGAGACATGCGCATTCGCTCATTTATTTATATCGTTAAATGAGAGCACAGCAGAGGAAGCCTAGGCAAAAATAGAAGCTAAAAGACTGGGATCTCCAGACTTATTGGCTATATTGTGGAGCCTACAAAAGAGAATTAACATAAACATATGCCTAATTATGGATAATTTATTATTGTAGTGGAAAAATTGGAAAAAATGACTTAAGATACTGGATATAATTATTACGGATATACCTTTCAACATTTGACGGCCAATATAGAAGATTTAAATATACAAACCTGGACGTCTAATGGTATTAATAATATAGATCAAATAATGCAACAGAATCAAATTATGTCTTTTGAGGACCTTAGGCAGCTATTTTCTCTTCCCTATAGAGAGAATTTTCCATATTTAAGGATAGTGATGTACCGAACGGTTCCCGGCGAGCATAGCATGTTCGCGTTCGCCACGGCGGGCGAACATATGCGCGGTTCGACCCGCACCCTATTCGTCATCATTGAGTAAACTTTGACCCTGTACCTCACAGTCAGCAGACACATTCCAGCCAATTAGCAGCACACCCTCCCTAGCAGACCCTCCCACCTCCTGGAAGGCATCCATTTAGATTCATTCTCCAAGCTGCATGCTTAGTGAGGAGGGAGGGAAAGTGCTTAGCTGCTGTTGATTAGATAGGGAAATGCATAGCTAGGTTAGGTTTAGGTATGCTTTTTTTTTTTTTCTGTGTAATGTAATTTGCAGTTAGTTGTCTGCCACTGCTGCCAGCCTGTGTCAGGCTCACAGTGGATACTGTGCCCATTCCCCAGTCAGTGCCACCACTTATATCTGGTGTCACAATAGCTTGCATTTAAAAAAAAACTTTTTTTTCACTGTTATAGATTGAATAGCAGTCAGTGTCCTTAGCGGGTGTGTTAAGCTCACAGTGAATCACGAGTGCCCAGTGCCACCACTCACTGAGTGTCACAATAGCTTGCATTTAAAAAAAAAAAACTTTTTTCACTGTTATAGATTGAATAGCAGTCAGTGTCCTTAAAGCGGATGTGTAATGTAATTGCAGTTAGTTGTATGCCACTGCTGCCAGCTTCTGTGTCAGGCTCACAGTGCATACTGTGCCCATTTCCCCAGTCAGTGCCACCACTTATATCTGGTGTCACAATAGCTTGGATTTAAAAACAAAAAACTTTTTTCACTGTTATAGATTGAATAGCAGTCAGTTGTCTGCAACTGCTGCCAGCTTCTGTGTCAGGCTCACAGTGCATACTGTGCCCATTTCCACAGTCAGTGCCACCAATTA
>OW240914.1:261278730-261289819 GCA_933207985.1 Pelobates cultripes
GCTGCCCACTGTCCCCGCTGATTTTCATCTTATGCTAAGAACCACTGGTGCGACACATTAAAATTAATGATCAGATTCAAGGCCTGCACACTCTGGCAGGTATGATGAAAATAGCCCAATTTGCAGACGACATACTGTTGATCCTAACGGATCCAGTCACATCGCTCCCGCACCTCCTAACCTTATTAGACACATATGGCCGGGTATCATACTAAGAGAACAACTCAAATAAGTCCAAAGCACTGGCAATACGCATACCTGAGAAAAATATCCAACTCCTACAGTCCACCTACCAGTTTGATTGGCGCACAAAGGCAATATCGTACCTTGTCATTAAACTTCCGACCTCACACGACCTGTTAGTGAAAGAAAATCACATACCTCTCATACATAAGTAGACACGCAACTCAAAACTTGGAATGACAAGGGGATATCATGGTTAAGCCGCATTAATACAGTAAAAATGATGATACTACCACACATTCTATACCTCTTCAGAACGATTCTCATAGTCCTGCCAAACTCCATACTGAAAATATTCCAATCACTCATCAACGTACACATTTGAAAAAGAAAACCACCATGAATATCACAAAATCTAATTTGGTGCCCATAACTTTACTATAATGCCGTGCTGCTTGCACTGGGCGTATCAGTGCTTGAAAGTGTATACGCCTCAATATGGCTTGCATTGGAAAATGCATGCATGGCACGAAACACAGTGGAGCATGCCCTGTGGGCGAGCTCCGCACTAACTATACAGCACAACGCCATGCTAAAGACAACAAAAACTCTACTCCGCATATGGAAGCAGGCCCTCCCAAAGATAAGTGTCGGAAACAATTTGCTATGGGCATCTCCAATGCGGGCCATAGTCTCACTCACAGAGGACCTAAACTTAGACCACTGGATAAAGGCCTTAACGATAGAATCCCTATTAACAGCACAGGTATTAGGCCATTCCCTGAACTTGAGGAAGAATACTGCCTACCATCCAGGGAATTATTCACTTACCTAAGACTTAAGAATATACTGCATGAATGCAAACTTAAAGCTCCGGACACACATCAACGCCCAACCTTTGTCCTCAAATGCAAGGGGAAACTACTGAACGCCAAATCTCTGTCACTCTGCTACACAACCCTTATGGCCCTGGGGAATAGCAAGGAATTCCTCTATAGGCAGCTTTGGGAAAAAGATCTGGGAAGAACGATTCAACAAGTAGACTGGCGCCATGCACTGAAAGCCACCAAAAAAGGCGTCCAATAGCCTGGCCCACCGGGAGAGATTTTGTAAACTTAATATGAGATGGTATTTGGTACCCGCTAGGCTGGCCCGACTCTACCCAGGCACGTCGGACATGTGCTGGAGATGCCAGAAACAGACAGGCACTCTATATCACATTTTCTGGACTTGCCTGGGCATAATATAATTCTGGCATGAACTAGAGTCGTTCCTCCAAGACACCCTAAAGGTAACCTGCATCCTGAGAGCTACCTTTGCACATGTATTTCCAACCAAGCTACCCGACGAGGTCTTATACATAACCATACACTGTCTACTAGCAGCAAAAACGGCGATAGCACACAAGCGGAAGCAGGTACAGGCCCCCACTGTGACCGAGGTCACAAACCGACTTGACGCCACAAGTATTCACGAACATATGGCATGCCGCCTCTGAGCCATCGAGCACAAATATAAGAAATGGTGGCATAGATGGCTGGCCAGCAGAGACGCAAATGTGTAGATCCCAATCCCTTAAACAGCTATGACTCACCACCCCACCAGCACCCCACAACGACCATTTAAAGCCCTTACGGGAAAAGAATCAGTTTAAGCAAGGAAAGGCTCAAGGCCCCACAAAAGTCTGGCTAGAGATGCTTGAAACAATGTCACAATAGGCTGTCATCACCTCCCTCCCCATGCCCACCCCTCCCTGACAAATTTGCTTACTATCTCAGGTGTTAAGACTGTTGCTAACTCCAGTTAATGAATAAAGATGGCAACCCCACCATCAAGGCATAAACCAATGTGCCATAAAGGCACGGAACACGCATGCAAATTGTACACTACTGTAGACCACACTGTATGACCAATATCAACACCAAGGTATGGGCATGCACAGGGCTTCAGACCAAGAAATGCAATCCGATACACATGCCCCTTTGCTAGACAGGCACAACACCAGTGACAACTGATGTGAATTGTGATACCTCATGCACTGTGTGTTTTGGCTACAAGAACCATGCGATTATCTGTAAGCCTCGCATATTTGTGTAACTATCAAATGTTTCCCACTCCCTCTTTCTTTTCTGTACCCCATTGCCATTTAATTTTCTTGAAAAATTTCAATAAAAAATCAGATATTGAAAAAAAAATATCTGAGATTTGTTGATGACATCTTCCTTGTCTGGAAAGGCACCTCCAATGAACGACAAGAAATGGTTAACCAAGCTAATACAACATCCATACCTGTGAAACTTACACCCACATGGAATGACTCACCCATCCAATTTCTGAATGTTACAACATACAGAATAAATGACAAACTTGGATATACATGATATTGTAAATCTACTGATTGCAATACACTCCTTCAGTCCTCCAGTTTCCAACCTCAACATTTTAAAGACTCCTTGCCTATTTCACAGTTTATGCGTGTATTACGATATAACAGTGCTAAAAATGAGCAACTTCGACAGATGTGGGAGAGATTTCTGAGATGTGAATACCAACCACAAACACCAACGATTGCTAATCCAAAGCAATGGAGCAACTCTTGAGGGAGGCACCAATTACCTCACCAGAGACGATCAAACCAAAACGAATGTACTTGCCCCTCACATTCCACACAGGCACCCCTCTAATCAGAAAAACTATCTCGAAACATAGGAATATCCTACAATCTGACAAAAATCTACCCTCAATTTCTCGTGAACACCCAACTGTTAGTTATAAAAGAAATCAGAATCCGTGTGACCTGTTGGTATGCAGTGATCCACTACATTGCTATATGAAATCTCCAACCATAGTGAAGAAAGGCTGCTCTAAATGCATGGGTTGCGTCACATGCAGCCACATGATAAGTGGCCCTACATCTGTACACCCCAAAAGTGGCAAACAAATTAAAATACGGCATTACATCACATGTACCACAGACTACGTCATTTATAGGATTACAAGCCCATGTGGACTATCATACATGGGAAAAACTGATCTAACACTTCAAGATTAGATCAAGGGCCATCAATTTGGAATTATGACTGCATTTCGGGACCAAAAACTGAAAAACCTGTTGCCAAACATTTTCTTTCTGCTCGACACTTTGCTATTCATAGCCATAGACCATGTCCCTCGGATCACATGAGGGGGTGATAGATCAAGCGAGAAGCCATATGAATACTGTAACCCCAAAGGGACTTAATGAAAATATTGTTTATTCTATGTTCCTTTAAGATACATTGTGATAGATTATACAGTACTTCCTTTATATAACTCCAGTTTAATATTTTTATATAGTGAAGGATTTTGCCTTAAAAAATAGTTTTTCTTGGAATATTTGATCTCCATTGCCTAGCCCAGATCTGAGTAATTCGGATAGGATTTTTGTTTATTAGAGTTGCTGTTTACAACAATATTTGTATATGTTTATAGTGATACCTATGTACCTTGAATGGCTCTTTAATTTAAACCAGGGGCGTCCAACCTGCGGACTGCTAGCAGTGTTGCCCAGTTGCAGTCTGGTTGGAGAGGGACTGGACTGGGCCACACAGACAGAAAGACAGCTCAAATTTTTTTACAAAAATGCCATTTAAATAATTTCCCCCCTTGGACTGTGACAGCCTGTGTCAGTCTGAGGGGATGAATGAATGCGCTGCTGGGGGGTGCTGGCGGCCAGAGGGAGCACTGTGAGGCTCCCTTCACAATTTTCAGCAATCCTGTGTCCATGCTCCACCCCGCACGCAAGTTCTGCCTCGCGCACATAAGCCTGGTACAGATGCAAGCTCTGCCCCAACACTCAAGCAGAAAGAGGTCAAGAAAGGGCTCCCACAGTCTTCTGTGCCAGGTAAGCTTCAGCTAATTTGTCAGTGACTTTGTGTGTATATGCTTGCTAGTGAGTGAGCTTGTCTGTAGTAATCATGTGTATGTGTCAGTGAGCTTGTGTGTGTGTGTGTGTTTGTGTGTGTGAGGGGGATCTGTGTGTATGTCTCTGATTGTGAAAGTCAGTGATTATGTTTGTGGGTCTATGCTTGTGTGTGTATATCTCTGATTATGTGTGTATATTTGCGATTGTGACTGTGCATAGATCTGCGACGGTCCGTATAGATCTGTGACTGTGTGTGTATGCATGTGTGATTGTGCGTAAAAGTATGTGATTGTATATGTGTGTGGGTATGTGAGTGTATGTGTAAATCTGTATTTTTGTGTGTATGTATGCAACTGTGTGTATAGGTCTGTGATTATGTGTGTGTGTGTATATTTGTAATTGTGTGTATATGTACATGCTTGTATGTGTGTGGGAGTTTGTCATTGTGTGTGTATGTATGTGATTGTGTGTATAGGTCTGTGATTGTATGTCTGTGTGTGTACATATGTTACCGTGTATAGGTCTGTGATTGTATGTGTGTGTATCTGTGATTGTGTGTGTATATTTGTTATTGTGCACATATGTTTGTGATTGAATGTGCGATTATGTGTTTGTGTGTGTGTGTTTATATCTGTGGTTATTTATTTATTTATTTATAAAATATTTTACCAGGAAAGATACATTGAGATTTCTCTCGTTTTCAAGTATGTCCTGGGTCCACAAATCATTGCATTGTTACATTAGGTACAACAAAATACAAAAACAATATTAATACACAATATATACAAAATTTAACATAGAACAGGCAGGAAATATATAATCAACCATGACACGTGCATTCTGTTTTGAGGGATCTCTTAAAGGACTTTAGGCTTAGGGAAGATTTTAAATTGTGCGGGAGGTCGTTCCACAATTGCGGTGCTCTATAGGAGAAGGAGGATAGGGCCGCTTTCTTTTTGTATTGAGGTAGACTAAACCACACATTCTATACCTCTTCAGAACGATTCCCATAGTCCTGCCAAACTCCATACTGAAAATATTCCAATCACTCATCAACGTACACATTTGAAAAAGAAAACCACCATGAATATCACAAAATCTAATTTGGTGCCCGTAACTTTACTATAATGCCGTGCTGCTTGCACTGGGCGTATCAGTGCTTGAAAGTGTATACGCCTCAATATGGCTTGCATTGGAAAATGCATGCATGGCACGAAACACAGTGGAGCATGCCCTGTGGGCGAGCTCCGCACTAACTATACAGCACAACGCCATGCTAAAGACAACAAAAACTCTACTCCGCATATGGAAGCAGGCCCTCCCAAAGATAAGTGTCGGAAACAATTTGCTATGGGCATCTCCAATGCGGGCCATAGTCTCACTCACAGAGGACCTAAACTTAGACCACTGGATAAAGGCCTTAACGATAGAATCCCTATTAACAGCACAGGTATTAGGCCATTCCCTGAACTTGAGGAAGAATACTGCCTACCATCCAGGGAATTATTCACTTACCTAAGACTTAAGAATATACTGCATGAATGCAAACTTAAAGCTCCGGACACACATCAACGCCCAACCTTTGTCCTCAAATGCAAGGGGAAACTACTGAACGCCAAATCTCTGTCACTCTGCTACATAACCCTTATGGCCCTGGGGAATAGCAAGGAATTCCTCTATAGGCAGCTTTGGGAAAAAGATCTGGGAAGAACGATTCAACAAGTAGACTGGCGCCATGCACTGAAAGCCACCAAAAAAGGCGTCCAATAGTCTGGCCCACCGGGAGAGATTTTGTAAACTTAATATGAGATGGTATTTGGTACCCGCTAGGCTGGCCCGAATCTACCCAGGCACGTCGGACATGTGCTGGAGATGCCAGAAACAGACAGGCACTCTATATCACATTTTCTGGACTTGCCTGGGCATAATATAATTCTGGCATGAACTAGAGTCGTTCCTCCAAGACACCCTAAAGGTAACCTGCATCCTGAGAGCTACCTTTGCACATGTATTTCCAACCAAGCTACCCGACGAGGTCTTATACATAACCATACACTGTCTACTAGCAGCAAAAACGGCGATAGCACACAAGCGGAAGCAGGTACAGGCCCCCACTGTGACCGAGGTCACAAACCGACTTGACGCCACAAGTATTCACGAACATATGGCATGCCGCCTCTGAGCCATCGAGCACAAATATAAGAAATGGTGGCATAGATGGCTGGCCAGCAGAGACGCAAATGTGTAGATCCCAATCCCTTAAACAGCTATGACTCACCACCCCACCAGCACCCCACAACGACCATTTAAAGCCCTTACGGGAAAAGAATCAGTTTAAGCAAGGAAAGGCTCAAGGCCCCACAAAAGTCTGGCTAGAGATGCTTGAAACAATGTCACAATAGGCTGTCATCACCTCCCTCCCCATGCCCACCCCTCCCTGACAAATTTGCTTACTATCTCAGGTGTTAAGACTGTTGCTAACTCCAGTTAATGAATAAAGATGGCAACCCCACCATCAAGGCATAAACCAATGTGCCATAAAGGCACGGAACACGCATGCAAATTGTACACTACTGTAGACCACACTGTATGACCAATATCAACACCAAGGTATGGGCATGCACAGGGCTTCAGACCAAGAAATGCAATCCGATACACATGCCCCTTTGCTAGACAGGCACAACACCAGTGACAACTGATGTGAATTGTGATACCTCATGCACTGTGTGTTTTGGCTACAAGAACCATGCGATTATCTGTAAGCCTCGCATATTTGTGTAACTATCAAATGTTTCCCCCTCCCTCTTTCTTTTCTGTACCCCATTGCCATTTAATTTTCTTGAAAAATTTCAATAAAAAATCAGATATTGAAAAAAAAATATCTGAGATTTGTTGATGACATCTTCCTTGTCTGGAAAGGCACCTCCAATGAACGACAAGAAATGGTTAACCAAGCTAATACAACATCCATACCTGTGAAACTTACACCCACATGGAATGACTCACCCATCCAATTTCTGAATGTTACAACATACAGAATAAATGACAAACTTGGATATACATGATATTGTAAATCTACTGATTGCAATACACTCCTTCAGTCCTCCAGTTTCCAACCTCAACATTTTAAAGACTCCTTGCCTATTTCACAGTTTATGCGTGTATTACGATATAACAGTGCTAAAAATGAGCAACTTCGACAGATGTGGGAGAGATTTCTGAGATGTGAATACCAACCACAAACACCAACGATTGCTAATCCAAAGCAATGGAGCAACTCTTGAGGGAGGCACCAATTACCTCACCAGAGACGATCAAACCAAAACGAATGTACTTGCCCCTCACATTCCACACAGGCACCCCTCTAATCAGAAAAACTATCTCGAAACATAGGAATATCCTACAATCTGACAAAAATCTACCCTCAATTTCTCGTGAACACCCAACTGTTAGTTATAAAAGAAATCAGAATCCGTGTGACCTGTTGGTATGCAGTGATCCACTACATTGCTATATGAAATCTCCAACCATAGTGAAGAAAGGCTGCTCTAAATGCATGGGTTGCGTCACATGCAGCCACATGATAAGTGGCCCTACATCTGTACACCCCAAAAGTGGCAAACAAATTAAAATACGGCATTACATCACATGTACCACAGACTACGTCATTTATAGGATTACAAGCCCATGTGGACTATCATACATGGGAAAAACTGATCTAACACTTCAAGATTAGATCAAGGGCCATCAATTTGGAATTATGACTGCATTTCGGGACCAAAAACTGAAAAACCTGTTGCCAAACATTTTCTTTCTGCTCGACACTTTGCTATTCATAGCCATAGACCATGTCCCTCGGATCACATGAGGGGGTGATAGATCAAGCGAGAAGCCATATGAATACTGTAACCCCAAAGGGACTTAATGAAAATATTGTTTATTCTATGTTCCTTTAAGATACATTGTGATAGATTATACAGTACTTCCTTTATATAACTCCAGTTTAATATTTTTATATAGTGAAGGATTTTGCCTTAAAAAATAGTTTTTCTTGGAATATTTGATCTCCATTGCCTAGCCCAGATCTGAGTAATTCGGATAGGATTTTTGTTTATTAGAGTTGCTGTTTACAACAATATTTGTATATGTTTATAGTGATACCTATGTACCTTGAATGGCTCTTTAATTTAAACCAGGGGCGTCCAACCTGCGGACTGCTAGCAGTGTTGCCCAGTTGCAGTCTGGTTGGAGAGGGACTGGACTGGGCCACACAGACAGAAAGACAGCTCAAATTTTTTTACAAAAATGCCATTTAAATAATTTCCCCCCTTGGACTGTGACAGCCTGTGTCAGTCTGAGGGGATGAATGAATGCGCTGCTGGGGGGTGCTGGCGGCCAGAGGGAGCACTGTGAGGCTCCCTTCACAATTTTCAGCAATCCTGTGTCCATGCTCCACCCCGCACGCAAGTTCTGCCTCCCGCACATAAGCCTGGTACAGATGCAAGCTCTGCCCCAACACTCAAGCAGAAAGAGGTCAAGAAAGGGCTCCCACAGTCTTCTGTGCCAGGTAAGCTTCAGCTAATTTGTCAGTGACTTTGTGTGTATATGCTTGCTAGTGAGTGAGTTTGTCTGTAGTAATCATGTGTATGTGTCAGTGAGCTTGTGTGTGTGTGTGTGTTTGTGTGTGTGAGGGGGATCTGTGTGTATGTCTCTGATTGTGAAAGTCAGTGATTATGTTTGTGGGTCTATGCTTGTGTGTGTATATCTCTGATTATGTGTGTATATTTGCGATTGTGACTGTGCATAGATCTGCGACGGTCCGTATAGATCTGTGACTGTGTGTGTATGCATGTGTGATTGTGCGTAAAAGTATGTGATTGTATATGTGTGTGGGTATGTGAGTGTATGTGTAAATCTGTGTTTTTGTGTGTATGTATGTAACTGTGTGTATAGGTCTGTGATTATGTGTGTGTGTGTATATTTGTAATTGTGTGTATATGTACATGCTTGTATGTGTGTGGGAGTTTGTGATTGTGTGTGTATGTATGTGATTGTGTGTATAGGTCTGTGATTGTATGTCTGTGTGTGTACATATGTTACTGTGTATAGGTCTGTGATTGTATGTGTGTGTATCTGTGATTGTGTGTGTATATTTGTTATTGTGCACATATGTTTGTGATTGAATGTGCGATTATGTGTTTGTGTGTGTGTGTTTATATCTGTGGTTATTTATTTATTTATTTATAAAATATTTTACCAGGAAAGATACATTGAGATTTCTCTCGTTTTCAAGTATGTCCTGGGTCCACAAATCATTGCATTGTTACATTAGGTACAACAAAATACAAAAACAATATTAATACACAATATATACAAAATTTAACATAGAACAGGCAGGAAATATATAATCAACCATGACACGTGCATTCTGTTTTGAGGGATCTCTTAAAGGACTTTAGGCTTAGGGAAGATTTTAAATTGTGCGGGAGGTCGTTCCACAATTGCAGTGCTCTATAGGAGAAGGAGGATAGGGCCGCTTTCTTTTTGTATTGAGGTAGACTAAGTAAAGTGCTTGTACTGGATCGGAGCTTATAGAAAGTGGGAACAGCTGGGGAAAGCATTGTGTTCAGGTAGGGTATGTGTCCATATGTATATACAAGTGTATGTATTTAGTAGATAGCTCCCTGATTTGGTATCCTTAAACGTGGCAATTCCACATAAGGATAAACAAAACTAATAAAATGGGTTTTTAAGTCTTATTATTTAAATTAATTATATTATAGATTTTATGTGTGGCCCAAGACAATTTGTCTGCACTCAATGCCGCCCAGGAAAGCCAAAAGTTTGGACCCATGATTTAAACCATTTGTTTTCTTAGTAATATACACTTTACAATGTTGTATATATACACTGAACAAAATTATAAACGCAACACTTTTGTTTTTGCCCCCATTTTTCATGAGCTGAACTCAAAGATCTAAGACTTTTTCTATGTACACAAAAAGCCTATTTAAAGTGTGTATTATTATAAAGAAAACAAATAACAAATCATGGGTGTCCAACCTTTGGCTTCACTGGGCCATATATATTAGTTTATTATTGATATGGCACTGACTATATATATTTACACTTCACAGTTCTTCTTAGCATGATTTTACACTCTTATGATTGTTGATTTTACTTTATCACATTTTATCACTTATCCCTTTCTTTTCTATCAGTGCCTTGTCTCTCTATAAATAATATGTCCCCTTTGTTCTTCCTTGATTGCTTTTAAGTGTAACACTTCACTTCCAAGGACACTTTCTCCACATTCATATTTGTTTCTGTGGGTTTCTTAGCAACTATGTTTCTATCCGCGAGCGGCACAACGTGATGACGTTATCTGCGGTCCTCTCACACTACTGGGTTTCAGTCGGCTTGTTGGTCGTCACTGCACTGGATTGGTAAGTGTTAATACTATTTTCTTATTTAACCCTTAAGGACCAAACTTCTGGAACAAAAGGGAATCATGACATGTCACACATGTCATGTGTCCTTAATGGGTTAAGAATGTGTGATATTATCTGTTATCTTGAGAAAGACCCCTTGGGGGTTGAAACGTCGATTTGATGCAGATGTATGTATGCCAGTATGTATGTATGTGTATGTATTTCAGTATGTATGTGTCAGTACCTATATCACAACTCAACTTTGAATTCTATGTGTCGTCTTGCTCAGAATTGCTTCAGACTTGAGAAAGAGAGGTTCTCCCGAAAGCTTGTCATTAAAAAATTCTGTTAGTCCAATAAAAAATGTATTACAAGATACAAATGTTATCAGATATAACAAATATGTGATCCGAATAATGGCATACATAAAAAATGTGTTTTCTGTGTGTGTGTGTCCCTTTTCTTTTTCTTATGTTTTTTTGTAAAGAAAATATACTAAATAAAGATTGTTTAAAAAAGAAAATGTATTTAAAGTTAACATATGACACGTGTGTGAAATCTGTTAACCAAA
>OW240914.1:261294500-261324928 GCA_933207985.1 Pelobates cultripes
GATGTCTTGATAAATTGAACACTCACATTTCAGGGAGCCTGTATGTGATAACACTGGCTCCGTATTTTGGCCTATGTGCTTTTTAGGGTAGCACCGCCCGTCTCCTTCGGTATGGGATATTTCTCAAAGACAAAAACAGGAAAAGCAGACTAATGTGTAGATAGTGTATGCGGAAACACAATATTATAGAAATAAGTGGTGTGCTCACCTGGTCCTGAGCCTGTGGGTCCCGGCTCTAGGTATATAGGTATTGCGCCAATTTGAATGGGGATGGCACTACCCCTGGGAAGATACTCTTGAGGTTTCCAAAAAAAGGACTTAAGAAGGATCTTAAATAAAAATTGAGAGTTTATTCAAATATAAAACAAATAAAAACAATAGTTGTAAAAAGTCCTTAGTAAAAAAGTCCTTTAAAATAGCCAATATGCATTTTATTCCTTACTGTGGAGCTTCCTCAGTCAGCTGTAATGTTTGGTCCTCTGGATCTTCCATTTTGAGTGTTTTTAGGGTCCTCCCCTTTAATGGCTTCAGTCCATATTGTTCAATCATAATAAAGGTTACATTTCCTTCATGTGGTGTATTTTGTGTGTGTCCCTTTAATTGGATTCAGTATCTGGCGCCTTTCTTATCTCCAAATTTCAATGGAGGACTGTGGTGGTTGGCGGAAGTTATCCGCATGCGTCCAGGTGGTTGGCGGAAATGACGTCACGGACCCACGTGATCACCATTCTGCCACCGCCCACAAGTTCCCTAACTCCGCCCTTAGGGCGTGCCGGAGTGGTCTTGGGCTCCTCCCCCCAGTCTGCGGCAAGAGGTGCTATGTGCACGAAGAGGAGGAGAGCAAATCAGACGGAAAAGTATTAAAGGACCACCCTAGGCACCCAGAGCACTTCAGCTTAATGAAGTGGTCTGGGTGCCAGGTCCTTCTAGGGTTAACCCATTTTTTCATAATTATAGCAGTTTCAGAGAAACTGCTATAATTATGAATGGGTTAAGCCTTCCCCCTAATCCTCTAGTGGCTGTTTCATTGACAGCCACTAGAGGCGCTTGCGTGCTTCTCACTGTGAAAATCACAGTGAGAGCACGCCAGCGTCCATAGGAAAGCATTGATAATGCTTTCCTATGAGACCGGCTGAATGCGCACGCAGCTCTTGCAGCGCGTGCGCATTCAGCCGGCGGGGCGGATCGGAGGCGGAGAGGAGGAGGAGAGCTCTCCGCCCAGCGCTGGAAAAAGGTAAGTTATTACCCCTTTCCCCCTTCCAGAGCCGGGCGGGAGGGGGACCCTGAGGGTGGGGGCACCCTCAGGGCACTATAGTGCTTGTGAGTAGTAGACATCTCTTAAAGTGATAGTTATCAATATTTTATTAGTGTTAAGTTTTGAGTGGTATTCATAAAGAGATTAATGAAATGGCTGGTGTAATGCCATTGAATAAATATACAGATAAAAATGAATTGGAGGATGAAACATGAAGGTGAAAAATGAATGAGAATAAAAATAGATATAAATAATAAATATAAAAATAAATGTAAATGTAAAAATGTAGGAGTAGGAGTAAATATATATATATAAAAAAAAAACAATGGGAATGTAAGGAATAGAAAAAAATGATAAAAATGAGGATAATTGGTAAATATTGTAAAGTGGATAAAGTGCATACTGTGAGATTCTTTATATGCATGTGTGTACGCATAAAATAAGGGGGGTCATATATAAATAATTTAAATAAAATTGCAGAGTTCGAATTCTATATTCAAACCTTGGGGTTTTAAAGTCCCAAGGTTGAATATCCACTTCATCTCGCTTTGTCCTAGTAATTTCAAAAAATCCCCTCCTCATCAATTACCTTTTACCCTCTGTATACCCATAAATTTTAGGAATGTGGGATCGCTGTTATGTGCTAGAAAGAAATGATGGGATAAGCTGTGTCCCTCAAACTTTTTCCTGATGTTTCTAGTGTGTTCCTCTATCCTAATATGTAATTTGCGTTTAGTGCGGCCCACATATTTAAGACCGCATGGGCATTCCAACAAATATATTATATTGTTGGAGTGGCAGGTAATGAGGTCTTTAGGTCTGATGGAGTAGTGTGGGGGAGATGAGTGGTCCTGTATAGGTGTGTGGTTCAGCTGTCACCTGGGGCATAGGAATTGAAAAAAGGCATTTACAAACTCTCCCAAAGTGGAGAGTAGAACGGGGAAGCAATGGGGAGCTCCTGCGCTTACCTGCCATTGTACATCCCATGGGGAGGTCGTGTGGAGTGGGCCTCGCTCCGGAGCTTTCGTTTGTGATATCATCATGTTGTCTTGCACTTATTCTCAGGGTCATTTCTGGGGTCTGAGAGTAAACGGGGTCACCAGGGCAATTGCTGGGTAGGCTTTTACGTCCCGAGCTGTTCTCTGGTTTGTGGAGGACATCTGTGTCTGCTGTATGATCCCCTGTCATCATCTGTATATTTAAAAATATATATTTTTTTTTGTTTTATGTTTTTTAACTTTGAGCATATCATGTCTCTTACCTATCATTAGTTAGTGTATCTAATCTTTTCTCCCTGCTGTGATCTGCTCGATCATGCCTCGTTTGGCACCTGATAATCTAAGTCCAACGTCAGACTGCAATAAGTTGTGTCGGGAAGTAGTCTGGAGGATGCTGGATGGCTGTAGCCGAGGAGTGTGTTTGCGGTAAGCATTGATTACTGGGTATACGTTGGTCACCAGGAGATTACCTCATATTGTATTGTGGTAGGCCCCTGACGTACGTCTGGCTGTTACACTTGCGGCCTGTGGTGCTAAGAGTGGGTAGATTCGGGGATTCCCAGGTAGTTACAACCTCTTGTTGCCCTGTGTTTACGGGGCAGAGGCTGAGGGTGGTGAGAGCCTGCTGCCGTGAGAACTGCAGGAATCTTACAGGAGGTGGCGGTTGTTTGTGCTAAGGTCGTCGTTTGTGCCTGGTTAAGGCCTGTGAGCGATAAGTGGGTGACTGGCTCTGGCCCTATCGGGGTAATGGCCAAATTGTAGTGTTGCAATCTATAACATTACAGTAGTGTAGCCATATGTGATGCATAAATATATACAGTAAACCATTGTCTGCGTCGTAGACTCAGCCGTCTTGCAGTGACCGATCAGATCCATGCAGGGTTTAGCTGTTTGAGTGGGGGAGGTGTTGTGGGTGAGCTGAGAATATGCAAAGCATCCCGTAAAAGCAGAGATTGTGGAAGGTGTATATCACTTGTGTCTCAATTGTCCCATATGTTGTGAGTCACGTACGGAGTTATTACTGGGAAGAGTGTCCCGCCATTCTCCATTCCGGTGGGAGCCGTTTTGGAGTGGTCTCAGGTGTAGAGGAGGATCCTTGTAGTTTCCATAGGCCCCCATATCGTCAGTGTAGCAAGTCCTTGTGTTGGGTCAGTAATGACGATCATCTTTTCGTTTTTCCAGATCAGTATTTTTGTAGGGAATCCCCATGGATACGCCAGTTTGTTGTTGCATAGAGTTTTAGTGATGGTGGAGAATTCCCGTCTGCGAGCCATCGTTAACGCTGATAGGTCTGCAAATAGAGAAATCCCTTCATCTGGTGTCGGCAGTGTCGGCGAGGCTCTGGCCACAGTGAGAAGCTCTTCCTTTGATTTGAAGTTATGGAAGAGAAATATTATGTCTCTTGGTGTGTCCGCCGTAAAGCAGGGGGGTCTTGGTAACCGGTGCGCTCTATCCAACTCCCGTGCTGTGCCAGTTTGGCAGGGGACCAGTACCTCACACATGGTCTGAATGTAGGCCGCTATTTTTTCGTTATGCAGGGAGTCTGTTATGCCCCTGAATCTCACATTATTTCTCCGTGACTGGTCTTCCATATCAGCCAGTTTGTGTCATAGTTTGGTGTTGTCTTCCTCCAGGGTTTGGAGTCGGTCCGCCATAGCATTGTAGGCTGTGCAGAGATCTTCTGTGTTTTTCTCCAGGTGATCTGTTTCTTGGCGAATGCTGGAGATGATCGTGATGAAGTCTTCCCTGATGGTGGCTCTCAGATCCTGGAGAATTTGTTTTAGGTAGTCTTTAGTGATATGGTCATCCTCCTTACAGTCTTCCCCTTCCTGAGAGAGAGCTCTGGCGTTGGCGCCATCTTGGGCCTGTTTTTGCCGGTCTTTCTTGCTGAACCTCAGCGGATCTGTAATCTTCATTTGCTTTGAGGGTGACATATTCTCACTCCTGCGGGGCTTCCTCCGTTATTTTGTGTCGTGAACTCGGTCGTCTCGTGCAATTAGTTGCTGTATAGGCTCAATATGGAGCGGAGCTCTTACTCCATGTGTCCGTTAAGGCTGGATGTCGGACACGCCCCCCCCCCTAAATCTCATATATTTAATTAATTTTTCTGGCTACTTCGATTAAAATGTGCTCCTGTTAAAACCAAAACATGAATGCATATGCCATAGCTTATGCCGCCCCCACCACGGTTCCTGATATTTGTAAATAAAAATTGTGTTTAAATTTAAAGTAATTGCATGTCAGGGCAATCAAATTCCATAAGGTATTCTATTGGGGGTCCTGAATAAGAAGTTGACATACTTAGAATTTCTCTCATGGCCTGAATCCCATATGTACGTGAGATTATGGTATACAGACTTTGGACATCTAGTGTAACTAATAGAATGTCCAGATTTGGTGTAAGGATGATCTCACAAATATGATTTAGAAAGTCTTGTGTATCCTTTAGATTTGGAAGGATTCTGATGCTTTCTTTGACATGAAAATCAATTCATAGGTTCTATCAATCGGTTCTATCAATTCATCCCTGGCAGAAACAATCGGTCTGCCTAGTGGATCCTCCAAACTAAAAATAAAACAAAATAAAACAAAAAAACAAAGAAGCAATAATATGATAAATGAGCTGTACACTAGATAACAAAAGATAACTGTGGAAAAATATGAACAACACCAAAGTAAACAAACATGCAATGTGCACAGATATTGAAAAGTGCATTTAGTGTACCTGCTAAATATGTAAAAATGTGGGAAAACGTATAATCTTTGAATACAGTTACTATGTATCTAAATATATAATATAACAAACTAATATGGCAAAACTATCCAGAAATCACAATAAATAGCAATTTAATAAAACTAGAAATCCCTCCCTTCTTTTTATCTAATTCAATATGAGGATTAACATTATGGTCCTCAAGTATAGTCTTAGATAATAGAACATTTTTAATCTTTAGATATTGAAAAAGGTCTCTGGGGGAAAATTATATTTTTCTTGCATTTGTATAAATGGGATGGGTTTAGATCCATCCCATAAATCAGAGATCTTCAATATGCCTAGTTGTGTCCAGGGTTGAACATTTATATTATCCATTGCTTGTTGTAGGACACTTAATGGAACCCTATATAGTAATTTGTCTTCAAATTAAAAAAAAATTATTTAAGATTTTTGAGGTATTAATCATATCTATCAATATTCTATTGGAAAAAACATTTGGTATCCAATTCACCTAGTTTCAAAATACCCATCCAAAAAAGAACAGTCAATTTATATCTGGAGCTATCCTCCTGTTCTAGAGTGAGCCATGATTTATTTCCCTGGTCCCTGTCTAGCCACAGTAAAAGGTGAGTCGCCATACATGCTTCATGGATTTTATCGACATCTGGAAATGCTATTCCTCCCTTCTGATAAGTCCTTCGGAGAGTATCAAACGCTATCCTATGTGGTTTATTTGACCAAATATATTTAGAAATCAGATTTTGAAAATGGTTAAGAATACCTTTTCCCACTCTATAAGGAATCGCCCCAAGATAGTATACAAGTTTAGGTATCAGGAATACCTTGATCATATTTAATCTTCCTATCCATGAGGACTCAATCTTCCTCCATTTGTCTACCTGTTGTTGCAAATCTTTTAATAGACTGTCATAGTTCGTTTGTATCATCCTATCAATAACAAAGGATATTTTAATCCCCAAGTAGCCAATAGTGTCCTTTGCCCATAAAAAGTGTAAGCGTGCAGTCAGATCTTTCTGAGCCTCAGATAGAAAAGAGGCTAAGATTTGCATTTTTTTTCATATTAACCTTGTAGTTAGAAAAACTGCTATTATTATTATTATTATTATATTTAGATACCGATGGAATTCAAACCATCGGATCCATCAAGATAAGGAGGACATCATCTGCAAAGAGGGAAACCTTGATTTCCCTGTTGAGAGACTTGACCCCCTTTACATTCGTATTCTGTCTGATCAAAGTGGCCAAAGGTTCAATTGTAAGGATATATAACAGGGGAGCCAAAGGGCTGTCTAGTACCATTTTTAACCTCAAAGAGGTCAGACTTAACAAAGGAATTAACTATTTTAGCTGTAGAACTCCAATATAACAGAATAGTTTTATATCTGAACTGTCCCTCTAGGCCAAACTGGCCCATGACAGAGTCAAGAAATCTCCAACTGACTCTGTCAAAGGCCTTCTCAGCATCGAGGGCCATAATAACAGATCCCCATTTATGCTAATTTAATCTATGTATTAAGTTAAATATCCTACATGTGTTATCAGTAGTACCTCTCCCTCTCACAAATCCAGACTGATCAACATCAATCAATTCTCCAATTACCTCTTTAAATTGATTAGACGATATTTGAGAAAATATTTTCATATCTAAATTAATAAGAGATATAGGTCTATAGTGAGCAATACATGTTAGATCTTTCCCTACTTTGGGTATAGGAATAATTGAAGCCAACAACATCTCATTGGGGAAGGGGGAATCCACGGATACCTTTGTAAACATCTCTAAAAGGATAGGGAAAATAAATCTAGAAAAAGTTTTATAGAACATTGCTGAAAAACCATCGGGGCCCGGTGCCTTATTCAGTTTTAGGTTATCTATTGCTTTGGTTACTTCTGATAATGAAAATGGGGCATTCAACATTTCCAACTTCCTTTGATTAATTTTTGGTAGTTTAAGATTTCTCAAGAATTTATCCATTTCTTCTCTACTCTTCCCTACCTCCTCTAGATTATATAGGGATCTATAGAATTCTGCAAATGCATTTGCAATGTCATTTGGTGATGTTAAATTTGTATCCCCTGAGATAATTTTTTTTATAGATTTATCTTTAAGGTTATTCTTGATTTTATTAGAAAGATCTTTATTTATTTTATTGTTGCTATGGTACCATCTTTGCTTAAGAAATAATATATTTTTATTGACCATGTCATAAATTCTATCTTTGATAACTTCCCTTAAGTAGCTATTTCTTCAATTAAGCCTTTATTCACCATATTTTTATTTAAACATTCCTTATTTGCCAATTTTATTCTTAACTCTTAAACTGCTATGTTTATAAAAAAAATGGGTTAACCCTAGAAGGAGCTGGCACCCAGACCACTTAATTAAGCTGAAGTGGTCTGGGTGCCTAGAGTGGTCCTTTAAGGACACATGACATGTGTGACATGTCATGATTCTCTTTTATTCCAGAAGTTTGGTCCTTAAGGGGTTAAAGGAACACTGTAGTCACCAAAACAACTTTAGCTTAATGAAGCAGTTTTTGTGTATAGATCATGCCTCTCAGATTTCACTGCTCAATTCACTGACATTTAGGAGTTCAATCACTTTGTTTCTGTTTATGCAGCCCTTGTCACATCTCCCCTGGCTCTGATTGACAGAGTCTGCATGAAAAAAATAACTGGTTTCTCTTTCAATCAGATGTAATTTACCTTAAACAATTGTATCTCTTTCTCTGTAAATTGAACTTTAATCACATACAGGAGGCTCTTGCAGGGTCTAGCAAGCTATTAACATAGCAGGGGAGGGGAATATCTAAATTAAACAGAACTTGCAATAAAGGAAGGACAAATTGCAGATGACTATTTACAGACAATATTTAGGGAGGCTGTGCAAGTCACATGCAGGGAGGTGTACCTAGGGTTCATGAACAAAGTGATTTAACTTCTAAATGACATTGAGCAGTGAGACTGCAGGGGCATGATCTATACACCAAAACTGCTTCATTAAGCTAACGTTGTTTTGGTGACTATAGTGTCCCTTTAAGTACTTTATAATTTTTGTTCCAAAAACTGACAGTATATACTCATGTTCAAACCAATATGAATATGTTGGCATATGAGGGCGCCATAGTCGCCCCCATCGCTGTTCCCGAGGCTTGTAAGTAGAATTTATCTTAAAATTTGAAGAAATTGCAGGTTAAAGGACCACTCTAGGCACCCAGACCACTTCATCTTAATGAAGTGGTCTGGGTACCAGGTCCAGCTAGGGTTAACCCATTTTTTCATAAACATAGCAGTTTCAGAGAAACTGCTATGTTTATGAATAGGTTAAGCCTTCCCCTATTTCCTCTAGTGGCTGTCTCATTGACAGCCACTAGAGGCGCTTGCGTGCTTCTCACTGTGATTTTCACAGTGAGAGCACGCAAGCGTCCATAGGAAAGCATTGTAAATGCTTTCCTATGCGACGGGCTGAATGCGCGCGCAGCTCTTGCCGCGCGTGCGCATTCAGCCCAGGAGGAGGAACGGAGGAGCAGAGGAAGCAGAGAGCTCCCCGCCCAGCGCTGGAAAAAGGTAAGTTTTTTAACCTTTCCCCTTTCCAGAGCCTGGCGGGAGGGGGACCCTGAGGGTGGGGGCACCCTCAGGGCACTATAGTGCCAGGAAAACGAGTATGTTTTCCTGGCACTATAGTGGTCCTTTAAAGCAATAAACAAAAATTCCAGCAAATATTCAATTGGGGAGCCTTTGTAGCATAAGGACTCCAATAGACATTCTCAAACTGCTTGGACCCCTTGGTTGTATGGTATCAATGTGTACAAACTTTGCACATCTAATGTGACAAAAAGAAAATTAGTTTCATGATCCAGAGGCATATCTTGAATCCGATCCAAGAAATCCTGTGTGTCTCTAAGACATGTTGGCAGGTCTGTGACACAGTCCTGTATGTAAAAATCCACATATTTGGCAATAGATTCAAAAAAGTGAATTTTGGAGTGGGTGTCTAGGACCAGATGAATAGGATGGGTCATGTATAAATATTTGGACAACGTGTAATCCAAAAACCCAGCTGCTAATCCAGTCTCAACATGAGCACTGATTATTTATTGGAATTTCCTAACATGGTCGTAAGTAAGTAGTTGGTAGGTGTAACATATTCATCCTTATATTGTGGTATCTGCACTCAGCGGCCATACATCAGTGTACCTTACTCCTGCAACATGTTGGTGGATCCCGGCCGCTGCGGATCCATGACAAATTATAGTCCCACATCCGCCCACGGTGATGACGACATCAGCGTGCGTATGACATCACACGGCAGACGTGCGCATCACTGGTGCAATAAGGGGGGAAGTGGCACAGGTCCCCCCATTCCCCCATGGTGGGGAACACAAATACGTAAAATGGGGGGGAACATAGTGACCCTGCGCCCCCACCTATGACCTGCGGGTTGGGGCTATTAATATAAATGGGGGATCTAATGAGTGGAGGGTGGGGACCCTAAATAAATAAATAATAGGGGGAACCTAATGTCTCCCCCCCAGGTCCAAACCCATGAGCGGCGGGTGGGAACCCTAATTAACAAAAGGGGGAAACTAATGTCATAAGCAGAAGGTGGCGACACTAAATAAATAATGGGGACCTACTGTCACGACTGGCCATTACCCATGTGTGGCAGGTGAGGACCCTAAATAAATAATGGGGGACCTAATGTCCCCACTAGTCCCCACCCACAAGTGGCAGGTGGGAACTCTAAATAAATAAAAAATGGGGGGGACCTGGGTGCTCGCTGTTTAGCCAACATGGCCCTACTACACGTGGGGACCTGGCACAGGTAGGGATTTAACCTGTGCCAGGTCCCCCTTTAGCACTTTTAAATTTGTTTAGGCGACATGCCCCTACATGCAGATTTAACCTCCCTTTTATCAATATGGGGATCATAGTGACCCCCATACTGATTTATATTTTGTTTGAAATGACAGTGACGTGCTTAGGCGACGTTCCCCTACTCGCGGCATACCTCGAGTAGGAACATGCGGGAGAATTTAACCTCCCTTTTATTAAAAAGTTTTAATGCTGGGGGG
The DNA here is from genome assembly GCA_933207985.1 of Pelobates cultripes. Taxonomy (NCBI): domain Eukaryota; kingdom Metazoa; phylum Chordata; class Amphibia; order Anura; family Pelobatidae; genus Pelobates; species Pelobates cultripes. The sequence continues at coordinate 261,304,566 of OW240914.1, forward strand.
AGGGGTAAAAATAGTTATTTATTACCAAGAGGGAACTGGTAGAGCAGTGCTGTTTTCGTCTTAATGGAGGAAGATGGGTAAAGACAAATCTTTCTAGAAGCTTTAAGAAAAAAGAGAGAAGGTATATGGGATGATAGTTAGAATGGGGGGGATGGGTCAAGAGATTTTTTCTTTAAGATGGGTACTACAGTTGCATATTTAAGTGCAGTAGGGACAACACCAGAAGAGAGAGAGCAGTTGAAGATGTGTGTTAAGGAAAGAACAAGATAAGAAGAGAGAGATCTGATAAGGTGAGACGGGACAGGATCAAGCGAGAAGTGGTGGGTCGAGAGGAAAGGAGATGTGCAGCCATCTCTTGTTCAGTAGCCTGGGAGAAAGTTTGAAGGGGTAGGAAAGGCATGAACTAGGTGTGGTTGAGAAAAAGAGGGACAAGGTGGTGAGAATTCTTATCTTAGCTGATCAATCTTATTGGTAAAATAGCATGCAAAGCTATCGGCTGTAAGGTTAGTTTGGGAGGTGGCCACAGCAAGGCATAGAAAACAGTTAAAGGTAATAAAAAGACGCATAGGATTGCGGGAGCATGAGCTAGTGAGGGAGGAAAAGTATGACTGTTTGGCAAGGGCAAGGGCTGTGCTGTATGAATGCAACATGAATTTGTAGTGGAGGAAGTCAGACTAGGTGCGTGACTTCCTCCAGAAGCGTTCAATAACGTGGGGGCATCTCTGCAGGTAGCGTGTTGATTTAGTGTGCAACGGTTGGGGGCGTGTTCTCCTCAAGGTGCATGTTTGGAGCGGGGCTGCAGCATCCAGGGCAGAGGTGAGTGTAGTGTTATATGAGGAGATAGCCAGTGAGGGACAGGAGAAAGTAGGGATGGATAGAAGTTGAATCAATATTAGCTGATAGCTGCTGGAGGTCAATATAATTACCAGATTTTACTAATTTCATGACATAAAGTCATGATTTTATAAAGGACACGGAGGCGAGTATTGTGCTTTCTCTTTCTTTATTATACCTCAGCAGCAAAGAAAAAATGTATAAACATTAAAGAAACCAAACTAGACTAAGTACTCAAAGGGTTAACATAGTCTGTTATCCTTAACCAACAGGAACAATCCTTCTATCCATAACCACCCATGTGACCTTTCCTCTCCCTCTTTCTTTGATCCGGCCGAAGCCGAAACTTGCGAGATGGCTTGACTCATAATCGGTGCTTCGTTATCTTCTCCATAACAAACATGAACATTAACCAATTGAACGGAGACGATAACCAATCATCCATTTTGTTGACTTGAAGTCGTTAAGCTGAAATGGGAGAGAAAAGAAATATGGTAACGTGTGGTCTAGTGACTGTATGTTATATACTCCACCAATATTCCTTATTATACTTGACAACCTCTACAGACTACCTTACCTGCTGTAGACTTCCTTGTGTCACTTGTCTCTAACCTATTATGCTCTAAACATCATACCAACCTCACTATAATTCTTATCAATTCAACTTACTGGGTGGGAGTTTGAATCTTATCTTTTATCTAATACCAACTTCGCGGCATTTACCATGTTATCTCCACGATCCTTCTCGGGTGGGCCAATACTCGCCTCCGTGTCCTTTATAAAATCATGACTTTACGTCAGGAAATTAGTAAAATCTGGTAATTTTATTAAAGGACACGGAGGCTCATATTGTGCTAAATTAAAGCTGAGCAATGACTGACGACGTGACGTGTTCTGTAGGGCGAAAATAATATTCTTTAAAAGTGGACTCCCGTGACCAATCCGCTGTACGTAAAAGATCTTCCAATCTACAGCCTAACGTAAATGCTTTGGTCGCAATAGCTCCCCTAGTGGAATGTGCCTTGTACATGGAGGTATCAATATTTGTGGAGGCCATTACCCATTTCAGCCATCGGGCTATCGTAACCGACGATACCGGGTGATGCGGTGCCTTGATGGCTATAAATAGTTCATGTCTATTAGGGTCTCGTAATGTCTGTGTTCGTTCCTCATACTCTTTGAGACAAACTATAGGGCATAGATTTGCATTGTGAGGGAACGCTGGATAGGATACCGTCGAAATCGCGGTTTTTGTACGTCTGGAAATGTTAAACGTCACTCCCGATGGAGTGAACGAGCGTGCATCCACATCCAATGCTCGCACCTCGGATACCCTTTTACATGATATCAAGCAGAAGAGCATTGCTAGTTTTGCTGATAACTGTTTCAGCGTAAGGTCGGAGTTCTGTGGCCATTGCTCCAGTAAATTCAAGACTAAATTTACGTCCCACGTTGATGTATACCTGGGTCGTGGGGGTCTTGCAAAATGAACACCACGTAGGAGTCTGCACACCATTGTGTGTCTCCCTATTGGTGCACCTTCTAGCCTGTGATGTCCAGCCGAAATCGCTGACCTATAGCTATTAATAGTCCGGTAAGCTAGACCTTGCTCGAACAACCATGTCAAGAAACGTAGAATGCTGTTTAAAGGAGCACATACGGGATCCACTTGTTGTTCCATGCACCAACCACTCCAGACACTCTATGCCCGTCTGTAGGAACTCCGAGTTCCTGGTGCCCAGGCTCCCTCCAGTAGTTCCAGCGTCATCCGTGGAACCTCCGGTACGACCCAGGGTCAGCTGAAAGGAGCCACGCTAGTAGCCTGAGTTGCCCTTGCAGCAATAACGGGTGTGAGTTCCCTTCCGGGTCCGTCAAGAGATGAGGGTCCGTGGGTAGTATTCTGGGGAGGTCTATAGACATCACCATGAGGGAAGGGAACCATGGCTGTGTTATTAAAACCAAAGTCGTCTGCGAGCGGCCGAGATGGACCAGTGTTCGTGCTAGCAGAGCGAACGGTGGGAATGCATAGAGTCTCTTCCTCGGCCATGTCTGGAGGAACGCATCCGCAGCCACTGCTTCCGGGTCTGGTCTCCAGCTGAAGAACTCTGGTAGGTGCGTATTCAAACGAGACGCAAACAGATCCATGTGCATCGGGCCACACAGTGTTTGCAATCGCAGGAATACTTCGCAATTCAGTCGCCAATCGCTGTTGTCCCGCATGTATCTGGAATTCCAATCCGCCACCATATTCGAGAGGCCCGGGATGTATTCGGCCCGTACTGAGATGTTGCGATCCAGGCAAAACTGCCAGAATTCCGTGGCTAAGTCCGCCAAAAGCTTGGATCTGGTGCCGCCCAGGCGGTTGATGTATTGCACCGCTGATACGTTGTCCATCCGTAGAACGATGGAACAATGTGTCCTGGCTCCCAGAAGACTTCTCAGTGCGAATGATCACGCCATGAGTTCCAAGCCGTTGATATGCATCGACCTTTCCGACCGGGACCATCTTCCGCCTGTGGAAATATGACCACAACGCGCTCCCCAGCCCTGCGTGCTGGCATCGGATTCTATTATGCAATCCGGGGCGTTGCCAAAAATTGCTTTGCCATTCCACGCCTCCATGTGTTGCATCCACCACTCGAGTTCCGCCTTGGCCGTGTGATCTAGTTGCACGGAGTCTGAGTAGGATCGACCTGATTGTAGATGTGTAGTTTTCAATATCTGTAGGGCCCTGTAGTGTAGAGGTCCGGGGAAATCGCCTGAATGGATGCTGAGAGGAGTCCAATTATCCTGGCTAGCTGTCGCACCGTGAGCGTCGGGCGACGTAGCGTTCTGTGGATCTCCTTTTTGATGATCTTGATCTTTTCCTGCGGTAAATTAAGTGTTCCCTGGACTGCTTCGATAGTGAACCCTAGGAATTCCACGGACTGTGAGGGGATCAACACCGACTTCTCCCAATTGATGAGAAAACCGATGTTGAGCAAAAGCCCATGATAAGTGTTGTTGGAGTAGGTTTACCTCCTGCGCCATGATCAATATATCGTCCAAATAGATGATCATGTGCACTCCTCTCCCGCGTAGCAGCGCCACCACCGGTTTCAAGAGCTTCATAAAGCACCACGGAGCGGAAGACAGGCCGAAAGGGAGGCACCTGAACCTCCACATCTGCTAGTTCCACTGGAACTGGAGGAGGTGGCGACATTCCTCCGCGATGGGGACAGTAAGATAGGCATCCTGGAGGTCCAATTTGACCATCCAGTCTCCCAGCCTGAGGAGGTCCCGCAGACAATGGATCCCCTCCATTTTGAAGTGGTGATACCATACGAACGCGTTGAGGGGGCGTAAGTTTATCACCGGTCTTACCCTGCCGCCCTTTTTGGGGACCAGAAATAGATTGCTCAGGAAACCTGGAGAATGATACGCGACCCGATAAATCGCGTCCTTCTCCCGTAATGCCCTGATTTCCTGTGACACGAGACCCTTGTCCCGAGGGGTAAACACCATTGGCCGAGGGGCTGCTGGTTGGACTGGGGTTTGTACAAATTCTATTTGATACCCTACAACAGTGTTGAAAACCCAGGCATCGGACGTGAGTCCGTGCCATGCCCCGATAAAGTGGGATAGTCTGCCCCCTACATAGGAAGTACAATACCGGGAAGCAGGAAGGGTACTCACCATAAGGTCGTGAGCCGTATGTAGCGCCTCTGCGCCCTCTGGGCTGCCATGGCCTGCCCTTGACAGGAAAGAATGGTGAAGGGTTCCTGACCTCCAGCTGTTGAAATCTGGGTGCGGGGGAGCCTCGGTAGCCCCGAAAGGAGCCCCGTGATGACCGGCTGGACAGACGGCCCCGTTGTCTGCCAGCCCCCCAAAAAACTTTCGGGGCGAACACCCGCTTCAAGTTTGTTTGTGCCTTGTCCAGGGCCGTAAACGTATTAACATAATTGCCTAATTCCTTGACAAAATTATCCCCGAAGAGGAGATCCTTTGCCTGCTGCCCGGGTTCAGCAATGGCCATGTTGACCAGTTTCGGGTCAATTTTCATGAGGACTGCTTTGCGCCTTTCTGTACAAAGCGCTGCATTGGAATTGCCAATAAGACATATCGAGCGTTGTGTCCACTCTCGGATAGCCAAGAGGTCCACTGGCGTGCCACTTGAAAGCGTCTCCTCGACCATGTCGAAGATTTTTGTGCTGGGGCCTAGTGAGTCAAGTACCTTATCTTGGCAGTGGCGTAGTGAATAATCTAGCCCTTTCTTGGCTTTCCAGCCTGACTTTCCCAAAAATTGGGCAATCTTTGGGTCTAGTTCTGGTGTGGTGCACGCCATATCCGGAACTGTTGGGCGCGGGCATTCAGCCCTCAACTTATTCCTGGTAGCCTTGTCTAGGGGCTTTCTAATTCTGGCTGCTATATACTGGGCCACGTGGTCCGCTGGGAACCAATCTGTCGACCTAGGATGTTGAAGGTCGTCAGGGTTAAATAGGGGTTCCCCTTGCGGATCTAGTATAACAGACTCATCCGCTTTGTCTTGACCCTTGGTGGGTGGCCTGCCAGAGAAACTGCGTTCCAGAGAAGAGTTCTCTGATTCCAGCAAGCCCATTTCGTCAGACTCACTCAATACCTCCTCTTGGTCCGAATCAGAGTCGGATATTTCTCTCCCGGCTTTCGCCCATTTCCATGATTGCACCGCTTTTGCACGGTGGGAGGCTCTCTTACGTGGGGGCCCCACGTCCTCATCATTGACAGGACACAACCTGTCCATCATAAGTGTTTTGGAGGCTTGTTTGCCCATATGATGGGTCTTTGCAGTAGCCTTGCGACTGCTAAGGGGAGCAAGCTTATCATCTTGGGCCTTGGAACAGTGGTCCTTGGAGCTGTGGCCAGACGCCATGATGGCGTTACTGATGGATTGGGTCAGGTTATCTGACATCTCCCCCATCGCTGTGTAGATTGCTTATGTGACTGATTTTGCCATGGTTGCATCTAGCAGAGAATGGAACTCCTCCGAGTTCAGTTGTTCCACTGACCCCACCTCCTCCTTTTGAGAGGAGATGGGCTGCGGAACCAGGGACCCACGAGATGTGGTGCCCAGGCTGCCTGTAGTCACAGTGACCCGCTCCTGATCTTTGGGGTGTTGCATAATGACACTAGTACTGTTGTACCACCCTATGGCAACAGAGGTAATAGATTTATACTGCTGGCCCTTTAAGGTACCCCTTATGGCTTATATGGAAGTATAATGTGGCTATAGACACCCACCAACCTGCCACTTTAAGCCGCAGGGAGAGTGAACTACTAGGTAGTGTCCCAATCCTAAAGGTCTGTAACTAAGCAGGGTGATAGGGCAAGGCACAGACAAGCTGTCAGCTTACCTAGTGTTCCCTCCGGAATGGCAGCAGGGGGGACACTAGTAAGCTGACAGCCTCAGCCCACACCCACTCCGAACGCTCCCGCCCTTCAGGAGGCTGGGAGTGTCAGAGTAAAAGAGCGGCAAAAAACGCAGAGAAGCCGGCACTTAAAATGGCCGCTGCGCTATGTGGCCGCAAATGCGCATGCGCGCGCAGACCCGAGACGACAATGCCCGCGCCGGCAACAGCCGCGCGGAGATCAGCTGTTAACCGCCGACACAACCGGCGCACGGGTAATAAACTACCCATCAGGGAGGGGAAGGGAGGGAGGGAGGGGAAGGGAGGGAGGGAGGGAGGGAGGGAGGGAAACTGTTCATCTCCCAAACATGAAAATAAAAGCAGGCACAAAAGAGAGAACCGATAGTCCTATCATGAATGTCCCAAGTGGCAACCCTCAGGTTCCAGCCTCCCAGCACTCCCCACAAATACAGCAAACACAAATTCCACACACAAAAAAATACAACTTAGAGGAAAAACTATGAGAAGAACAATTACAATAAACCATAAATATCAATCTAACCATCCACATTAAGAACAGAATTTTGGAGAGCTAAAATTAGGTGATACTTAGCTGAGGCAGCAGCAAAGAAAGAGGGAGAGGAAAGGTCACATGGGTGGTTATGGATAGAAGGACTGTTCCTATTGGTTAAGGATAACAGACTATGTTAACCCTTTGAGTACTTAGTCTAGTTTGGTTTCTTTAATGTTTATACATTTTTTCGTTGCTGCTGAGGTATAATAAAGAAAGAGAAAGCACAACATAAGCCTCCGTGTCCTTTAATAAAATTCAGATTTCTTCTTAGTTGAAGGGGGTCAGGTTGAGGATGCTGGGGTATGGGGCTATTGTGGGCAATGATATGAAATGGTGATCTTTGAGAGGATATGAATACTAATAGGTAACATTATTGTTCTCTCTTTCTCAATCTAGCAAATAGTTTACTTAGTATTTATGGACCACAAGCTTAATCAAAATGAAAAATTATTTTGTAATTAGTTATAGTTGGATGTTTTGCATTATAACCCCCAATTCTTGTATGAAAACTGCTTGTTGTACTCATAGAGATCACACCCCAATTGTGGATTTTTATAGCAACTAGTAACCATGTTTAATGAAGAGAAAACTACTGTAATCAATTGTTATTAATTACTTAGTAGGCTAAACTGTTAAATGCAATTAATGTAATTATGAATGTTTTAGTACTTTAAAGAAATCTGTACAGGGCTATAAAAATATAAACAATGTAAATTAGGTAATTAGGATTGAAAAATTAATACTATAAATCATTATGTATTCTAAAACAATTAATTCTTAGCTGTTTTGTAGGGCATTTATACGAAACGTAAAAAAAAACATTGTTATTTTAAGGATCTGTTATTTAATAAACTTAGGATGAAAGCAATGCAACTTACAACTGTTTCACAACATCCAAATTTAAAACATCTTAAATATTTCATAATTATTTTTCATACAAAATAATTAATTTTAAAATATAGTTGGTTATTAGTAGACAGTGAGTTATTTTAATGTTTAGTTAACTAGAAATAGTTCAATATATCTCTAGATTTCTTTTCATGTTCACTTTTCTCGATATGTATCAAGCATTGTGTGTAGTTTTGTATGTAAACATATTCTTTAGGATATCCATATGAGCTACTCTGACTAAGTAAATACATAGGTTTTAGCCTTTAGATCTAAATTTTTAAGGTGCCCTTTCCGAGTCTGAACTAATGTGTTTTTCTCTTAGAGGGAAATACAGTTCAGTCTGGAAATATTTGGATACTGACACAAGTTTTGTTGTTTTGCATGTTTACCAAAATAAGTTAGTTACATAATGAAGTGTAGCCTCTCAGCTTTAATTTGATGGTATTAATTTGAGAGGTTTAGAAATTACAGCCCTTTAATACGTAGCCCCCTCTTTTTCAAGGGACCAAAAGTAAATTGACAATTGACTCAAAAGCTTTTTCATGGACAGATGTGAGCTATCATTATTGCTTCATAAATTAAACAGGTAAAATATCTGAAGTTGATTCCAGATGTAACCATTCTTAGGCAAAAAAAAAAAAAAATAGCAGGTACTGTAGGTGTAGCCAAATTAACAGTTTGTGACATTCTGAGAAAACACACTGGTGAGTGCTGCAACACAAAAAGGCCTGGACTTCTATGCAAAACAACATAAGTGAATGACCAAAGGATTCTTTCCATGGTAAAGAAAAACTCCTTCACAACATCCTGCCAAGTGAAAAATACTCTTCATGTGCTAGGCATATTATGATTTATGTCTACCATAAAGTGAAGACTTCACAAGAGCAAATACAGAGGGTCCATCATAAGTAGCAAACCATTCATAAGCCACAAGAATGGAGATGGCTAGGAATGGCTTGGAATGGCTCATGAATCGAAGCATAGTACCTTATCTGTAAAACATGGTGGAGGCAGTGTGATGGTATAGGCATGCATGGCTTCCAATAACACTGGGTTACTAATGTTGATTGATGATGTGATAGAAGACAGAAGCAACCAAATTAATTCTAAGATTTTTAGGGATATTTTGTCGGCTCAGATTCAGCTAAATTCAGCAAAGTTTATTGGACAGTGCTTTACTTTACAGATCGACAATGATCCAAAACATAATATGAAAGCAACCCAGGAGTTTTTAAGGCAAAGAAGTTGAATATTGTGCAATAGCCAAGTCAATCACCTGATTTCAACCTGATCAAGCATGCATTCACTTGCTGAAGATAAAACTTAAGGCAGAAAGACTCACAAGCAAACAAACAACTGAAGACAGCTGCAGTATATATTTATATATATTCTATAGTCCAATTCCTCCATCCACGTTTTACGGCATGATAATTGCAGACCCCAATTAGCAGTGCCCATGGACTTATTGTAATGTCAGGGCAGAATACTGATCTCACACGCCACTAATAGGTCAGAATAGGTGAAACTGGAAAATAGAGATGGAGCTTATACTAATCCTCTGTGTGATTGGGCTTAATATATAAAGTAAAAAAGCAAATGAATGGTCAAAATGCAAGCCAAAGTCAAAGAAACAAGAAACATCCATACATATGGATGACTGGCCAAGACAAGGTAATCAGAATCACAAAAAACTACACAGGTCAAGGGTCACAGAGATCAAGGTCAATGATAGCAATGCCGAGTTAGAAAGCGTAAATAATTAGGAAAAACAATAAAAATGCTAAACAATATGCTGATTAATCACAATAGGGCACTGCCATAAGCCCAAAGTGGCCATTTCTAGTATAGCAATCAGTGAATATATAGTCGTGAGTGTGCCAGGAAGCACCAGACCACTGCCAGAGATAAGACTGTAACACTTCTATTCAAAAAATGTTTACTAAAATAATTATTTTTCAGTAAATCAGAAAAAGATTCATACAAAGTTTTAGAAAGATACAACAGAGGGAAGAGGGAGGAGGAAAAAAGGGTAATGCCTCCTCAGCTTTTCGGGGTTTACCACTCATAAACAGAAAGGAAGGAGTTTGTGAATTGGCAGTTTTAGAGGAGAGACTCTAAGGAAATGCATACTTTTAGTAAATTATTCTTATTAAATGGGTTAAGACCATATTTTAATAGTGTATTAATAGTGTACTGTTTTTTTAATCTTGTATTTTTTCTTTACTCTTCTATCAAATGTTTATAACAACACAAGTATTTAAGTATATGTTAGCAACAAAATGTAATTTAGTATAACCAAATAATATTAAAAGTAGATGTGAAAAAAATATATATTTTCATATGCTAGTAGAAAAGACATAAATATAAAAACTCGACATAGATTTGGAGAATGTTTTTAGGCCAACATATTTTTCATATTGAAAATATATTGAAATTTAACCTCCCAACATCAAAGAATTTAACACAAATTCCTAGAAAATGCTACAATAAATTCACATATGTAAAACCATACATGACCAAAGGCATGATGTACTTGAAGTATTTTTATAGAGAGAATTTATCTTTATGAATTAATTATATGTTTATTTAATGAGATTCAAATGATTCAGTTGTCAACCTGAACAAAAAATGCCTGCTCATTCCTTATAGCACAAACATAACTTCTAGATATATTATCTGAAACATTTACCATATGGGTTCATATGAAGAAATATAACTTGATTTTTTCCCAACTGCTCAACATGTATCATAACACTACAAAAAACATACAAATTAATATCTACTTAGAAAACCTTTTATCCTGTCGAATAAACATATGGATATTAATCGTCTTCTTTAAACCCCAAGTGACATTTTGTTTCTAGAGAAAAATTGCTCTACATTTTCCTTTGTAAAAAATAATAGCATTATTTCTCTAACAGTTTATGTAAAATGTAAGAATGCTGAATTTGAAATTGTGATCCTTTAATTTACTTTCCACACTGTACGCTTTCACAAGATCCTTTACTTTAATTAAAAACAAATAATTTTTCCTGGAAGGATACATTGGTATTTTCTTTTATTCAGAAGTATATATTCAAGTAAAGATATTGTCATTAGTGATGTCGCAAACATAAAATTTTTGGTTCGCGAATGGCGAACGCGAACTTCCGCAAATGTTCGCGAATGGGCGAACCGCCATAGACTTCAATAGGCAGGCTAATTTTAAAACCCACAGGGACTCTTTCTGGCCACAATAGTGATGGAAAAGTTGTTTCAAGGGGACTAACACCTGGACTGTGGCATGCTGGAGGGGGATCCATGGCAAAACTCCCATGTACAATTACATAGTTGATGCAGTCTGGCTTTAATCCATAAAGGGCATAAATCACCTAACATTCCTAAATTGTTTGGAATAACGTGCTTTAAAACATCAGGTATGATGTTGTATCGATCAGGTAGTGTAAGGTTTATGCCCGCTTCACAGTGACAGACCAAACTCCCCGTTTAACGCACCGCAAACAACCGCAAACAGTCCATTTGCACAACCGCAAACTCCCCATTTGCACAAGGTTGGATACCAAGCTAGCCATGTCCTGTTCCTTGTCCTCACTGATGTCATTGAAGGTCTCTTCCTCAACCCAGCCATGTACAACACCAAGGGTCCCCAAAAGGTGACAACAAGCCCCCTGGGACGCCTGCTGTGTTTGGTCTTCCAACTCCTCAAAGCTACCTTCCTCCTCTGACTCCTCTTCTTCAGACTCCTCTCTCTGCATTGCCTCTCTCTGCATTATTATAAGGTGTGTTAAATAATACTATTCCTATCAGTTTAATCCCTGTTACGTCCCCTATCAGGGGACGTGAATATGGCATTGATTTTAGGAACTGGGAGATGGAAGAAGATGCTTGGTCGGTCCTCCTACTTCAAATTTGGGGCACTGCGCGTGCAATCTAATGTGCCACCAGATAGGGTGGTGTGTTAAGTAGTACTATTCTTATCAGTTTAATCCCAATGTCACGACTAATAGTGTGGTCCAGCACGCAGAAACTATGTAAACATATATATAGGCAAGAAAAGGAAAATAAAAGGACAGAGCGTAAACCGGACCTTAGAATGGCCGGACTAACACGCTAGAGACAGAGAATGGACAAAGGGAAAGCCGAGGTCAAGGAAGCCAGAAAATACACAATACCGTTTGCACAAGCCAAGTCAGGGAAACCAGAATAACCAGGGAAAAGCCAAGATCAGGATACTAGGAAATCAGATTCACAATGATAAAGCACTCTCAGGAAACCAGGAACAGGAAACCACGACAGGGCAAGGTACTGGGGTGAGCTAGGGATTTAAATATCACGCGGCGGGCCTGCAGCCGCGACACCCTGTTACGTCCCCCTCATCAGGCCTTTTTTAGTCGAATGTATCGCCCACTGTCAGTCCCTTCGGGATCCATCCCTAATTCATCTTAATAAAGGCGAGGTAATCTAGACTTTTTTGACCTAGGTGACTTCTCTTCTCAGTGACAATACCTCCTGCTGCACTGAAGGTCCTTTCTGACAGGACACTTGAAGCGGGGCAGGCCAGAAGTTCTATCGCAAAATGGGATAGTTCAGGCCACAGGTCAAGCCTGCACACCCAGTAGTCAAGGGGTTCATCGCTCCTCAGAGTGTCGATATCTGTAGTTAAGGCGTGGTCGTGGGAGGAGAAGGATTACTTTCACCTCTTCCCATGTTAGATTCCCGTTGTGCTGTGACATCACCCTTATACGCTGTGTAAAGCATACTTTTTAATTGATTTTAGAACTGCTGCATCCTTTCCGACTTGCCGTAATTCGGTAACATTTCAGGCACTTTCTGCTTATACCGGGGTCTAGTAGCGTGGACACCCAGTACAGGTCGTTCTCCTTCAGCCTTTTTATACGAGGGTCCCTCAACAGGCACGACAGCATGAAAGACCCCATTTTCACAAAGTTGGATGCCGAGCTACTCATGTCCTGTTCCTCGTCCTCAGTGATCTCACTGAAGGTATGTTCTTACCCCCAGCCACGTACAACACCACGGGTACCAGATAGGTGACATCGAGCACCCTGGGATGCCTGTTGTGGTTGGTCTTCCTCCTCCTCCTCAAAGCCACATTCCTCCTCTGACTCCCCTTCCTCACAATCCTCTTGCCGCAGGTTCAGCAAGCGATGCTGATAAGGCTGTTTCTGGTGGTGATGGTGACCACAACTCTTCCTCTTCACGCTCATCTACGGCTCCAGGAAGAAAACAAATGATATGATGTCGCTGATGGTGCCTTCAGTGCAACTGACTAGGTTTGTCACCTCCTCAAAAGGACCCATGAGCCTACAGGCATTGCGCATGAGCGTCCAGTAACATGGCAAAAAAATTCCCAGCTCCGCAGAGGCTGTCCTAGCACCCCGGTCATACAAATAGTCGTTAATGGCTTTTTCTTGTTGGAGCAGTCGGTCGAACATTAGGAGTGTTGAATTCCAACGTGTCGGGCTGTCGCAAATCAAGCGCCTCACTAGCATGTGCGCTAGCGAAAAGTGCGCCATGGCCGTGTAGGAATGCCTGAAATGGCCACACACCTTCCTGGCCTGCTTCAGGATGTCCTGTAAGCCTGGTTACTTATGTACAAAGCGTTGTATGATCAGATTACACACATGTGCCATGCACGGCACATGTGTCAACTTGCCCAAATGCAATGCCGCCAACAAATTTCTTCCGTTGTCACAAACCACTTTGCCGATCTCCAGTTGGTGCGGAGTCAGCCACTGATCCACCTGTACGTTCAGGGCAGACAGGAGTCCTGGTCCGGTGTGACTCTCTGCTTTCAGGCAAGTCAATCCCAAGACGGCGTGACACTGCCATATCCGGGATGTGGAATAGTACCTGGGGAGCTGGGGGGTGCCGTTGATGTGGAGCAAGACGCAGCAGCAGAAGAGGACTCAGCCAAGGAGGTTATGGAAGAGGATGGAGTTGGAGGAGTAGAGGAGGTGGCAGCAGGCCTGCCTGCAAGTCGTGGCGGTGTCACCAACTCCTCTGCAGAGCCACGCATTCCATGCTTGGCAGCCGTCAGCAGGTTTACCCAATGTGCAGTGTAGGTGATATACCTGCCCTGACCATGCTTTGCAGACCAGGTATCAGTGGTCAGATGGACCCTTGCCACAATACTGTGTGCCAGACATGCCATTACTTCCTTTTGCATAATCGAGTACAGGTTGGGGATTGCCTTTTGTGCAAATAAATTTCGTCCGGGTACCTTCCACTGCGATGTCCTAATAGCTACAAATTTTTTGAACGCCTCAGACTGGACCAGCTTGTATGGTAAAAGCTGGTGGGCTAAGAGTTCAGTCAAGCCAGCTGTCAGACGCCGGGCAAGGGGGTGACTTTGTGACATTGTCTTGTTACGCTCAAACATGTCCTTGACAGACACCTGACTATGGGCAGATGAGCAGGAACTGCTCAAGGCGAGAGACGGAGGGGCGGATGGTTGAGAGGGGGCAAGGAGGACAGCAGTGGTTAACGTGGCTGAAGATGCTGGACCAGGAGGAGGATGGCGGCTTTGAGTTTGTGTGCTGCTTGTACTCATGTGTTGATCCCATAGGCGTTTGTGATGTGCGATCATGTGCCTTCGCAAAGCAGTTGTACCTAGGTGGGTGTTGGACTTCCCACGACTTGTTTATTTTGGCACAGGTTGCAAATGGCATCACTGTTGTCAGAGGCAGACACACAAAATAAAACGCCACACTGCTGAGCTCTGCAATGACGGCATTCTGGTGGTGGCAACAGCATGCGTTGATTGGCGTGCTGTCTGGCTGACCCCGGAAGCCGATGCATGCTGTCTGACTGTGCCACTAGCTCCTTGCGATGACCTCCCCCTGCTTCCAACTTGTCTCCTCCTCTCTGTCTCCCCATCTTAACTTTCCCCCTGTTCTTCTTCTCTTCTAGCGGGCACACACGTGACATCCACGGACGCATCGTCATCATCAACCGCTTCACTTGTATCTGACAACTCAGCAAAGGAAGCAGCAGCGGGTACAACATCATCATCATCACACCGTACGTCCATGTGTGTAATGCTGCCTGACTGAGACATATCCCTGTTATCCATATCCTCTGGCAATAATGGTTGTGCATCACTCATTTCTTCCAACTGATGTGTAAATAACTCCTTTGACATACCAAGTGAAGCTGCTGTGGTGCAAGTGTTGGTGGTGGCGGCAGGCGGGCGAGTGGTAACTTGAGAGGTGCCCGAAGCTAAGCTGGAGGAGGATGGTGCGTCAAGGTTCCAAGCGGAAGCTGTAGAAGATTGGGTGTCCTGTGTTAGCCAGTCAACTATGTTCAGGGTACGTGGCCTCTGAACACTGGGCATTATTCTAGGGCCAAAGGGAATCAAAGCACCACGACCACGACGGCCCCTGCGGGATGGCCTGCCTCTGCCTGTCATTTTTATTCCGATTAGTGGTACTATGCGTGCAAGCTACTGTGAAACCAGATATGACTGGCACTGTGCAGTGGCAGAAGTTGGCAGAGTAGAAGCTGTAGGCCTGACACACATGCTTGCAGACAACTAACTGCTATTCAATCTATTACAGTCAAAATGCCCATTATCAAGGGAACTTTACTGAAAATTACGGTGCCTGGCCCTCTGGTCGTACCATACTCGCTGGTGGTTCTCACGCACTGCTTGGTGGTTCTCACGCACTGTCTGAGCCAATTACTTCATCCGTTTCCTCAGCTCCAGCACGTATGGTACAATCGGGGTTCCTGTTATGTCTGTCTCTCCCTCCCAATGCTCCTTGATAAGGTCTAGGGGTACCCGCACCCGCCTCCCATATAACAACTCAAAAGGGGAAAACACAGTAGATTCCTGTGGCACCTCCCAGTAAGCAAATAGGAGGTGTGGCAGGAACCATTCCCAATCTCTGTAAGTGGTAGTAAATATCCTTAACATTTGCTTAAGGGTTCCATTAAACTGCTCACAGAGCAAGGGGCTTGATCCCACAGACTTTCCACAGCTGATGGGTCACTTTAGCAGTGAATTTGGTCAAAAATTATCTCCCGTGGAAATCCTACTCGGGAGAAAATTTTGACCAGGGCATCAGCCACCGTCATTGCCTGGATGTTGGATACAGCCACAGCCTCTTGGTACCAGGTGGCATAGTCCACTACAGTAAGGATATATCACTTACCGGAGCAGCTAAGCTGTGCTAAAAGTCCTATCAGGTCCACCGCTACCTGGCTAAAGGGTTCCCTTGATAATGGGCATAGAAACCAACTTAGCTTTTGGGTGGTCACCACTTTTTCCCACTTATTGCAGTCTTCACATGTCTGGCAATACTGTCGGACATCCATGGATATCCCAGGCCAAAAGAAGTTCTAGGTTACCCGACATGATGTCTGTCGTATTCCCAAATGTCCTGCTAACAGTACATCATGCTCCAACCAGTGTTTCTGGTTTTTAAATGTGTTATGTATTCTTGTAAAGCTTCCGTAGTTCCATTCCATATAAAAAAGATATCATCAATAAACCGACAGTATGTTATCAAATTTCTCTTCCACTGGAGTTCTGTAAATACAAATGTTTCTTCCCAAAATGCCATAAAAAGATTGCCGTAGCTTGGGGCAAATTTTGTGCCCATTGCACTGCCACAAATTTGCAAGTAAAAGGAGTTGTCAAACCAAAAATAATTATGAGTTAAAATGAGTAAAATTCCTTCTAAAATATATTCAATCTGTTCTATTTTAAAATCCGATTTTTCTAAAAAATATTTCACAGCTGCCAGTCCTTTTTCATGCGGAATGATACTATACAGGGAAGTCACATCACATGTGACCAAAATATTTCCCTGTGTCCATTCTATGTTTTCTAAAATCTGCAGAACGTGGATAGTATCTTTAAGGTAAGTGGGATTTTTTATAACTATTGGTTGAAGAATAGTATCAATATATTCTGAGATTCTTGTGGTGGGTTTTCTACATTTTTATGTATTTTCGGAAGAAGATAGGTATTTTAGGGTTGTCTATCCATAAATAATCGGCTTCTTTATCTGTCAATATCCCTGTTTCTCTTCCTTTATCTACATATTGCTTAAATATTTTAATTGTTTCATTGGTAGGATTATGAGGTAATTTCTGGTAAGTTGAAGTATCAGAGAGTATTCTCTCTGCTTCTTTCACATATTGATCTTTACTTAGAATAACTATTCCCCCTCCCCCGTCAGCAGGTTTAATAACCATATTTTCGTTATTTTTAATATTCTTTAAGGCCTTTTTTTCTTTTATTGTTAGATTCTGTTGATATTTATTAATTTTATTACATTTTTATATATCTTTCATAACCATAGTCTCGAATATTTTGATTTCATTAGAAATCAGGTGTCTAGGGAAAAATTAGGATTTCTCTTTCAATGGTGTATGAAGGTATTCATCATCCTGTGTTTCCTGCTGATGTTTATCCCTATTAAAAAATAATTTTTTAAGACATCATTTCCTAATAAAAAGATTCATATCTACAAAAAAAATCAAAATGATTAAAAGCAGCTGTGGGTATATTGGTATAAATTCTGTTTCTTATAATTAATTTTTTAAATTGATTATATTATAATTAATTGTGATTTTAAGCCTTAATTAATTGATTTTATGCTCTTTATAATATATTTTTATTGCTATGTAAATCCCTTCTGTTATTTAAATAGGTATCTGTTATTATTTACTTGATATGTAATGTGCTATTTCATTTAGTTATGTGCCCTATAAAGGAAAAAATCGATCGCACTTTATGTGTTCCAACGGTGGAACGCAGGGCGGAAGTCCCGCCTAAACACACGCGGGATGATGACGTTTGTGTTCCACCGTTGGAAAGCAAACCGGAAGTGAAACCGGAAACCGTAAGTGACATTCGGACGCAGAGAATAGGAAATGATCACTGGAAATGATGACACCTGCGTTCCACTAGTGGAACGCAATAATCCGGAAACCGGAAGTGAAATCTGGATGCCAAGAATCAGCAGATTTCAATGACTACTTAACATGAACAGTATATAAAGGATATTTTTCCCATACTCTACAGCAACTGATGAAGCCTCTGCAGGAGGCGAAACGCGTTTTGCACCATAGACTCTTTGCACCAAAGACTCTACTCACCATTTACCTTCAACTTGTAAGGTCTTGTAATTTTATATTTTACTTATACTTTTTCAACATTTGTTAAATTTTTGTGCACTTTAAAATAAAGCACTTTGGAAACAACTACCTGTCCCCAAGAGGAATACTTGGTTATCAGCTATATAAAGAAGGCAGTGGGAACCTTATATCCCACAATACTGGAAAATTGAGCCATATTCTGAGGCTCTGTACTTGTGAGTGATATTCCTCCCATCTTATTATAACCTCTTCATTAATAGACAATACTGCACTATCATATGCTTTATTTTTATCTGTTTTCTAGAGATACAGAAAATTTATTATAATAAGAAGATACTCCACCTTATATTGTATGTATTTGTATACATAATATGCGACCGCTTTTATGTGTGGAATGCTTCCCCCATTCGGTAGTTTATATCTCCAGAACGCCGATCGTATAGGTGGTCGGGAACTTAAACGGCAACAGTTCCATATTCACCGGTGTTCGTAGGAATGCTTAACCGAAATAAGTTCCAGGCACTTGACGATCAGATACCGCTGCCTTCATTCGGGAGACAAAATGGCCACCATCCATTCTGTCGACCTCGTCCATTTGGTATATGAAAAGGCGGTCACCCAGGGGAGCCTTTTAGTGATAGTTTACGTTATGGTTTTGCACTGGATACTTTGTATTCCACGTTCTAATTAGATGTTGGGGTGGGAACCGAACCAGTGGAATTTTGTATGAACAAACAAACTGGGGAAATCTATTACAACCAAACCAAGTGATGGGGCATTCCTTCACAGTCTGCGTTTCATGTTGTCGAATGGTTGATTGTTCAATATCATTACCACTTGGGTAATTACCCGATCCCAGCGCATTAATGTCCTACTGAATGTCTAATAATAAGTATATATTTTTTTTATATACAGGTATTTCTTTTTTTGTTCCCCCTCACTATTTTTAGGGATACAATAGGTTTCATTTTATTGGGGAGAGGGGTGACTAGGGGTTTGGGAACCCCTAGACACTTGTGGGCGGGATTTTTTATATTTAGCCCACACTTGCCGCTCATGGGTGGGGGAGACAATAGGTTTCTTTTTTTACTTTTGGCACCCACCCGCTGCTCATGGGAGGAGGCCGCGGGGAGAAAATAGGTTTCTTTTTTTGCTTTTGGTCCCCACCCGCCGCTCGTGGGTGGGGGGCCAGGGGGAGACAATAGGTTAATCTCTATTGATCATTAGGGCCCCCACCCACCGATCATGGGTGGGGACCTTGGGGGGACATTAGGTCCCCCCATTATTTATTTAATTAAGGTCCCCACCTGGCGGTCAATGGTGGGGACTTGGGGGGGACACTATATTAATAGACCCCAATAACAATGTTGCAATATGAAAAAGTAGCTAATTAGATCAGTAACACAGCAATGTGTTAGGAATAGCCCTTAAAGGACCACTATAGTGCCAGGAAAGCATACTCGTTTTCCTGGCACTATAGTGCCCTCAGGGTCCCCCTCCCGTCCGGCTCTGGGGAGAGGAAAGGGGTTAAACTTACCTTTCTCCAGCGCCGGGCGGGGAGCTCTCCACCTCCGATCCTCCTCCTCTCCTCCCATCCGGCTGAATGCGCATGCGCGGCAAGAGCTGCGCGCGCATTCAGCCGGTCTCATAGGAAAGCATTTACAATGCTTTCCTATGAATGCTTGCGTGCTCTCACTGTGATTTTCATAGTGAGAATCACGCAAGCGCCTCTAGCGGCTGTCAGTGAGACAGCCACTAGAGGATTTGAGGGCTGGATTAACCCATTTATAAACATAGCAGTTTCTCTGAAACTGCTATGTTTATTAAAAAAAGGGTTAATCCTAGAGGGACCTGGCACCCAGACCACTTCATTAAGCTGAAGTGGTCTGGGTGCCTAGAGTGGTCCTTAAAAGGCTGTGTTACTGATCTAAATAGCTACTTTTTCATATTGCAATATTGTTATTGTTTTTGCTATAACTATTGTTTACACGTAATCTTACCATAGCTACCCTACTGCTGAACCCACCCTGCTATGTCAATTGAGGAATTACGCAGACACTTGGTAGAAAAGCACTTCTGACAAGTGCATCTCCACATTATCTCTTGGACTTGTTTTACTATGTGGACTTATTTGCTCTACTTAAAACTTTGTTCTATATATTTGTTTATCTACTCTGTACCATATACTGTATATATCAAAATTGTGGTGCTACCCCTAGTTCTCTCCCCTTTTTCTGCTGTTTACACAAATACCCACTTGTCCCTGTGGGTCACTTTCTCCTTTCCCAGGCAGGCATACATATACCAATCAATATACATATTTCACCCGCTAGGCAGATATGCTCGGTACCCCCTGTGACTAAAATCACAGCCCGCCACATTCACTAAACTATTAACTAAGGAGCATCAAGGATATCTCCTACTAAGAGCAGCATCAGGATCTGAGACATGTAAATATATAGAAGTATTTAAGGTTATTAGAAGCTTTCTTCAGGTTTCTACATGTTTTATATTGCTTATATTGTTTTTAAAATTTGTTTATATATATATATACACACACACGTGTTATATAC
>OW240914.1:261331269-261393567 GCA_933207985.1 Pelobates cultripes
GAGATGGGACAAAATAAGAGTGTAAAAACAAATACATACAGAGGTTATTCTAAGAATATAATTGATCAAAATATCTCAAAAAAAGTAAATCCATTTTTACCTTTCAAAAATATGCTGCATTCATGCTATATGCACTAGAGTGTGAATTACAAGTGAATTAAAAATTTAGGCCAAATTAAATTAACTGGTTATTCCAGTTTGGCAATTATGCTCTTGAAATTTGAAATTCACTTTGAATTCTAACTTTAGTGAATAATACTGTATTCATAATTCTATTGGTATTGTCACAGGGAAATCTTCCCAAATACAGAGACTCATCATTGACTTATCGGCTCCCCACTCATCGGCCAACCCCAGACTTAATTCCCTCATACCCTCTGAGGAATTCTCTCTGCAATACACCACCATAGATCACGCTATTACAGCTATCATACAAGCAGGGGTTGGAGCCTGGATCAGTAAGACCGACATTACTAACGCCTTCAAATTACTCCCTATCCACCCCATACTGTGGCACCTGCATGGCATCAAGTGGTCCGGGAACTACTATTTTTTCTCCCGGTTAACTTTTGGGTCCAAAAGAAGCCCAGCTATTTTCGACACATTTGCTGAAGCATTATGCTGGTTACTATTGAACATAGCCGGATGCACTACGGTATTACATTTCTTGGATGATTTCCTACTGGTTGAGGAGAATACTTCACCTCCCACTAGCCTCAAAGCTACCACTAAGCTGTTTGAGCAACTAGGTGTACCCATCTCCCCAAAGAAAACAGAAGGGCCAGACACGGTTATCACTTTTCTGGGTATCCAATTAGACACTGCCACAATGCAAGCGAGCCTACCATACGATAAGATAGAGAATATTCTCACTTACATAAACAACTACCTACAGCTCGGCACTTGCAACCGCAAAGAGCTACAGTCCCTGCTAGGGTCACTAAATTTTGCGATGCGCATCATACCTCAAGGCCGCTCCTTTATTTCACGACTATTGCATCTTTTCCCACTTTTTCTACATGACACGCACAGGTTGTCCTTAGATGCCCAAGCTACGGCAGATCTAAACATGTGGAAGAGATTTTTAACCACTTGGAATGGTAAAAGTATGTTCCTCCCTCAATTGACTGAATCATCTTCTACCATTTGGTCAGATGCGGCATCTACCACTGGTTTTGCAGCAATTTTTGGGAACGAATGGCTTTGGGGCAGCTGGCCTTCAGCAGTTCAGGATTTGGAAGGTTTTTCCACTACCTCAGCTCTTTTTGAGATCTACCCCATAGTGGCGGCTGCCGTAGCATGGGGTCATTTATGGGCTAATACGCCAGTGCGTTGTTACTCAGACAACCAGGCAACCTGTCACATCATCAACAAAGGTCGTTCCAAATCTCTTACGATCATGAGATTTCTGAGGAAACTCACCTGGTTGGCAGCTTGTCATAATTTCTTCCTATGTTGTTTCCATGTTCCAGGTGTATATAACACAGCTGCTGACAATTTGTCTTGTCTTAAATTTCAGGAGTTTCATCAAGCACTCCCGTCAGCAGCACCCACAGCCACCATCACTCCAACATTTCAACAATTCATACTGGACTAGAAGTCATCATGCAGCATAGCAGGACATTGTCCCAGTTGGCACTTTCAAACAATACAAACAAAACATACAGCAGGGCTTTCACACTATTCAAACGATTCCTTCTGGAACATAACATCATACAACCGTTTGTTATGACATCTTTTTGGGGGTTTGCTTCCTTTTGCCACCTTAAACTCAAAATGTCATACAACACCATCAAACTCTATCTCACTGGCATTCAACACCACATGCTCATCTTACACCCAAATAACAACAGTTGCATGGCCTCTCACCAAATTAAGACCATACTCAGAGGTATTCAAAAATCAGAACCCACACATTTGGCCCAGAGGCTACCCATAGATAACCATATCTTCAAAGCATTATCTAACCTACTTGACCTAAAACTGTTTGACACTAATACAAATTCTATCATCAAAACAGCAATATACATCGCTTTCTATGGATTTCTACGACCTAGAGAATTCACTACGACCTCCACGACCCAAACCACTCCATTCCTCCTCTATTCCCACTTGACAAAACATATGGATCATTACATCCTGTCTTTACCTCACTCCAAAACCAGTCAGCACATACCTGTTAACATTCTGTACTATCCCACTCACAACAGATGGTGTCCCGTCAAGGTTCTTGATGCCTACATACAGCACCATCACTTACTGCCCTCGCAACCGTTATTACAACTACAAGGTGCAGTACTCACCACTACAACCTTCATGACCTACGTCAGGTCCTTGCTCACACAACTGGGCCTCAACGCAAACAAATACTCAGGACACTCCTTTCGTATAGGAGCCGCGTCCACAGCCTCCAGTGTCAACATCCCAACTCATGTTATCAAAACACTGGGGCGCTGGAAGTCATCCGCTTACTCACGGTACATACCGAACCCAGTACAAGAATTAAGGGATGCTTTCATAAACATGTCTGGTTGATAAAATGTATATGTATTGGTTGTCTGTTAATAAATTTGATTACTTAATTTTTGCCCTCTTCTTTCTCAGGCCTACCTCATCGTCGGTTTCGGCACACCACAACCGACCTGCTCCTTTTACCATCTTACGCTTATTCATGGTATTTCACACTGTACTATCTTAAGCACCTAACACAAATAAATATATATATATATATATATATATATATAAATAACGTAAGTTTTAGCAGTTTGCTGGTGCATCAAAAAATGAAACGGTGAGTGAAAGGCATAGTTAAGCATCGTTATCTGAATTATAATTTACTATAAGCTATATTCTAAAGTTAAAACATATATTTACTAGCAAAATCCACACAAAAAAAGAACAAAATTATTTACAAATGTAACATGGTGTATGCATGCACCATCTAGTCAAACATGTAAGTTATACAATTAGACATTTAAGTATATAATTAGACACTTTTTTAACACATATATTAAATAATTTAGTTAAAAATTATATTACAAGATATTTACACAATTACCTGATTTTTTTTTTAATTACCACAATATATTTATCCAAGTTGCATCAAACTGCTAGGAAATAAAAATGTAATTCCTTGACAGCCATGTAATTAAGAGGGGCATGTAACAATACATTCAGGTTTTTTTGGTTTTTTTTTAAAATATACTCCATTAGTCTTCTCCATGTCTAAATTCTTTACTCTCTCTATCTTAAGGCAAGCTTGTCATTTAATCAGATGCTGATGTTGAGAAGCATTGTCAGTGATGAGCACATTGTACCAGCCAGACTAGAGGAAATTTCTAAGAAATTTTTGACAAGTTGATATGACAAAAGACAGTTGAGCAGGACAGCACTGAATAACTCAAGAGATAAGCTGCAAGAAAAGAATATGAATAGAGAAATGAATATATAAAATTTACACATACGTATGCTAATAATTCTGAAATAAATAGGTATATTATATACAAATCACAGCTTGTATGTTTAGAATGTTGTTATCTTTGGGATACAATAGTGTCGATGTAAAGCACAATAATTAATATAATAAAAACCACTTCAATAAGGAATGGTAATCTCACTGAGTTGTGTTAAGAGATTAAATGTCTATGCAAAAAGGCTAATCACTTGATAGCCTTATGTTAGTTGTTATATAATTTGTTTTATCATTCAACAATTAATCAGACTGAAAAATACATAATTCACAAGGTTCATCCATTTCAAGCATGCATGTCCATCAGGAGATTTATTGAAGAGAGCTTATCAATTAGCAATTTCTGATTGATAATTCATATTAGTTCTTTTGATTATTCCTTGTCTAGGCTAAGGCTACTCCCATGTGTTCCATATTAAGGACTAATAAGTATATTGGGGTGTATATAAACAATACCCTTCTCTGTCTCAGTGGAGATATCTTTGCCAGAAGCTCAAGGAAGCTCAGTGTAGGACCCGCTTTGGGGGGTCTGCCTTGACGTTGGCAGGCGGGCATTCCTTTCAATGGCCATTGGCATACCTAAATGACCTCCATTTGTCTAAATATATATAGGGATTAAGGAGAGAGTGCAGGTAACCTTTTTTCTTTGGTTTTTAATTATATATATTGGGGTTGATGTGTACTGTGGTCATTGCTGCTGCCCAGGAGTGATCGGAGTGAGCGCAGGACTTATCTTTTTGTATAAGGCTACTTTTAACTAATCAACTTTGAGTTGAGTTTTCCTACTTAGCTGGTCTCAGTAGGAAACTGAAGTAAAACTGTAGCTAATAAATAAATGTTTTGGGGGGCATTTAGTATATAAATAATTTTTTAGCAGTAAGTTTGACTGGAGTAGCTCATTCATTAGTATTAGTATATTGATACAATTGAGAACACTGTATCAGTTACCAAATTCTAACATGACTATTTTTTTTAAAACTGTGGTATCACACTTGAGAAGGAAAGAAAGGAGTCATAGAGATTATATGATATTCAGATATGGTGTGTCACACATTTGAGTGTCACACTTGCATGGATGAATTCCTACTTGCTTATGGCCAACATGCAGATGTAAATTGTAGATTATGCTAGCTTTAGTGTACCTATAATCTTAATTTTATTAATGACAGGAGGCGAGTATTTGCTTAAGACTTTCTTTACTTAAGCTTCACAGCAGCACTTTTTTACTTAGTAACAAGGTAACCAATCAGAAAAAAGGAATAACAAGGTATATAGGTCCCTCCCAGTGATGTCATTACCTCTTTCTGGCTGCGAACAAATAGGAACCGGAACTGAAGGAACCAGATGAGGGATTCAGGATGCCAGACGAGAAGAGTGATGCTTGAGAGGGAAACAGGAACATAGACTTGAGATCATGAGGAGTAGAGGTGAAGCTTGTGATGGAAACAGCAACTAGGCTTGACCTCTGAAGGGGGATTTACGCTGAAACGAGAGAGCAGAGTCGAAGCCAAGAATTAATCCATGAATTGGACTTTGAAATTATGATAACCAGTTGATATGGAACATATATTATAGCACGCTAGAAAAGTTAATCTATATATCATAGAAAAATAACTCTTAACCCCTATGGTAGTAAGGCATAGTGTGTTCGTTCTTGTCTTAGAAACTTACCTATAGGGGCGACCCTAGGGTGGGAAAAAACGAAAGTAAAAGTGGTGGGAAATACTCGCCTCCTGTCATTAATAAAATTAAGATTATAGGTACACTAAAGCTAGCATAATCTACAATTTTATAACATGACAGGAGGCTTCGTATTTGCTGTTTTAACGCTCCCCGAGAAGGGCCAAGGAAGCGTGCACAGCCGGACGAAAATAGAAGTTGCGGAACGTCTGTTCTCGGGACCAGTCTGCGGATTGAAGAATGTCTCGAAGCGAGGCTCCAGTGCTGAATGCCCCCGATGCCGCCGCTCCTCTGATGGAGTGGGCTCCGAAGGAGGCTTCAATCCCGGCTTGGGACAGCAACCACCTAACCCATCGGGCAAGGGTTGTGGTTGACACTGGATTATGTGGCCGGACGTATGAGACCAATAGTTGACTGGAAGAAGTTGGACGAAGAGAGGAGGTGAGTAACAAATAATGAGAAAGAAGAGATACCACACACAGTTTCGGGTGGTTAGGGAAGTAAGGGTAAAATATAGAAGAGGAGTTTGATTTTGTCCGTCTGGACACGGAGAAAGTGACACCCTCTGGGGAAAAGTTGATAGCGTCATGGTCAAATGCTCGAACATCCGACACTCGTCGGAAGGACACTAAGCAAAGTAATAGGGTGAATTTTGCTGAGAGTTGACGGAGGGATAGATCTTCGTTGTTCGGCCAAGTCTCGAGGAAACGAATCATGACATTAACGTCCCACAGATGGGAGTATTTCGGTTTAGGGGGGCGAGCCAGTTTGATGCCCCGCAATAGTCTACAAACCAGTTGGTCCTGGCCCACCGGAACTCCGTCTAGAGGAACATGGGCTGCCGAGATGGCTGAACGGGAAACATTGATGGATCTGTAGGAACGGCCTAGATCGAATAGATGAGAGAGGAAATTCAAAATGAACTGTCTAGGGGCCGTAAGGGATCGGTATTCCATTCCAGGCACCAATTGCACCAAGCGTTCCAGGAGGAAAGATAGCATCTTCTAGTTCCAGGGGCCCACGAATCCCAGAGGAGTTCTTTAGATCTCTGCGATAGTCCTCCGAAGTGCCAGGTTCCCCTGAAAGAGTCCAGGCTACAAGGTGGAGGTGGCCTTGTGTTATCATTGGATGAAGGTTCCCTTGAGGGTCCTCTAGGAGATTGGGCCATGGAGGCAGAAGGAGGGGCTCTTGGCAGGAGAGGTCCAGAAGATCTGGAAACCAAGCTTGGCCCCGCCAGAGTGGAGTGAGTAGTACAAGTGTGACCTGTTGTCTGCGAATCTGAAGGAGAACTCTGGGAATCATCGCAAATGGAGGAAAAGCATAGGCTCCCGTCGTCAGCCAACTCTGAAGGAAGGCATCTACCGCTGAACATTCTGGGTCTGGAAGCCAGCTGAAGAACCGTGGGACTTGAAAATTTGTCCGGGAGGCGAATAGGTCTAGGGTAAACGGGCCCCTGAGTTTGGAGATGTGGAGGAAGATTGTTCTGTGTAGGCGCCAGTCGCTGCCGTCTCTCCAATGTCGGGAGAACCAATCTGCGGTGATGTTCGATTCCCCTGGGAGATATTCCGCTCGAAGTGAGATGTTGCGTTGGAAGCAAAACTCGTAGATGTCTTTTGTCACTTCAGAGAGGATGCGGCATCTGGCCCCGCCCAATTTGTTGATGTATTGGACAGCTAAGATGTTGTCCATCCGATGGAGAATACAGCAGTTTGAGAGATGATTGGTCAAACTGCGAATTGCGAACGAGCCTGCGATTAACTCCAGACAATTGATGTGGAGAAAATGTTCTGAAGTGGTCCATGGTCCTCCGGTGGAGGTTGTATGACAGGTTGCACCCCAACCCTGGAGACTCGCATCTGATTCCACTACATAGTCCGGGGTAGGACCGAAAATTGCCTTGCCATTCCAGGCCGACATGTGGCGGAGCCACCAAAGGAGTTCCTCCCTCACCTCCGTAGTGATCGGAACCCTCTGGTCGTATGATGGATGAGTCCGGAGGAATTGAGCTTTCAAGCATTGCATGGCCCGGTAGTGAAGGGGGCCTGGGTAGATTGCCTGAATAGAAGCAGAAAGTAGGCCTACGATTCGAGCTAAACCTCGGAGAGGTAAATCCTCTTGATGAAGTGTTTTGCGTAGTTCCTTCCTGATCGCAGTTAACTTGGATTGAGGTAGGCGAAGAACACAGGTTGAAGAGTCGATCTCGAAGCCGAGAAATTGAATAACTCTGGATGGGTACAGTGACGATTTCTCTTGGTTTATGACAAACCCCAAGGATTCGATCAATACAGATGTATAGTTCGTCTGTGAACACAGCCTGGATGCGTCTTCGCAGAGAAGCAAGAGGTCGTCGAGGTAGATCAAACAACGGATGCCGTTTTCTCGAAGATGTGCGGTGACTGGTTTGAGCAGTTTGGTGAAGCACCACGGGGCGGAACTCAGGCCGAATGGAAGGCAGGTGAATTGGAAAATCCGGTGGTGCCAAAGAAAGCGAAGAAAACGCTGGCTGGATGGGTGTACTGGTACCGAGAGGTAAGCGTCCTTTAGGTCGAGACGAGTGAACCAATCGCCTGGTCGGAGAATGTCTCTGAGGAGATGAATCCCTTCCATTTTGAAATGTCTGTAAATAACGAAAGAGTTCAGTTGACGGCGGTTGATTACTGGGCGAAAGTCCCCTGATTTCTTCTTGACTAAGAAGATGGAGCTGAGGAAACCTTTGTCTAGTGGAGCGAGTTGAATCGCTCCTTTTGTTAGAAGTGAACGTAGTTCTGAATCTAGAAGAAGACTCTGAGACTTTGACATTTTTGGATAGTGAGGATAATCTATTTGAGAAGGGGGAGAGTGAAACTCTATGGAATAACCCTGAACTGTGTTTAGGACCCAGGTATCTGAAGACAGTGTCTTCCACATGTCTACACAGTGTGACAACCTGCCCGCATGATAAACAGTAGAAAGGTGAAAGGTAGGAGATCTCACCTGTTGGGTATCTGTTGCGTCCGCGGGATCTGTATCCTCTTCCCTTATCCGCCCTTTGGGTGTAAGAGCCTCTTGATTGATAGTTGGGGAAGAATGATGAAGTTGGGGTTCTCTGGCGTTGGTTTGTGGTCCAGAAACGGCTGACTGTACGACCCCTTGTACGGCCAGCCCTGCCAAAAACCCGTGAGGGTTGATGATGAAACACCCTTTTCATGGATGACTGCGCCTTGTTTAATGTGGCGTATAGGTTTACATGCTTATGTAATTCTTTAATATAGGGTTCTCCAAACAATAGACCCTTTGCTTTGGGGCCCAATTCTTTGGTTCCCAAGTCAGCTAACTTGGCATCCATACGCAGCAGCACTGCTTTTCTACGCTCAGTACAGAAGGATGTATTCGCATTGCCCAGCAGGCAAATAGAGCGTAGCGCCCATTCTCTAATCACAGATGGGTCTAGAGGGCCTTCATTAGATAAGGCTTCATCAGCCAGAAAAATAATTTTAGCCAGAGGTCCTAGGATATCTAGCATTTTGTCTTGGGTTAGGCGTAGGCTGCGCTCAATGCCCTTCTTTGGGTCACGGCCCGATCTGGCCAGGTATGTGTAGAGTAGCGTATCAAACTCCGGGGTCACCGCGACCTTATCCGGTAGAGCGGGTCTAGGGCATTCCACTCGTAGTCTTTTCCGGATCTCCCGATCTAGGGGTCTCCTGATCCAGTAATGAATATACTGGGAAAGATGATCTGGTAGTGACCATTCAGATGATCGGGGATATCTAATTTGCGTTGGGTCAAAAAGAGGCCGGCCAAGTGTATCTAGAAAAAATTCAGCGTCCTCAGATGGATTCGATCCGGATATCGTAACTTCGGTTGGGAGTTCTCCCATGATAGATTGAGGGAGAGGTGCTTCTTTAAAAGGTGTCTCGGGCCAGTCTTCCTCATCTTCTGAGGAGTGGTCAGCTTGCCATTCATCTAGGATGGCTAAGAGGTGTAAGTTGAAAGAGTCTTCCTCCTCTTCCGACAGAGTAGGCTGGATGGAGTGTTTCTCTCTAACATCCGCCTGTTTAGGGCGTTTCGCCGGTTCTTTCCCCTTACGTTTGAGTGGTTCAGGCCCATTCCCTTTCCAATAACGTTTACTGGGTTTGGAAGGGTTTCTTTTTGAGGAGTCGGAATCCTCCGCATCTTCATCAGAATGCGGGGTTTCTGGAATTTTTGGCTCTTTTGATTCAACGGGCAGCACCCGAGCCAGGGCCTTTTCTAGTGAAGCAGCTACAGCTGCATTAATAATTGCTTGCAAGTTTTGATCTTGATTTGAAGCCTCCATAGCAACAGTGTTGGTACCTATGGGGCAGAATAGGCCAGTGTTAGAGTGTATTGTAAGGCCGTCACGAAAAAATCACAGTATGTTATAATTCCACATTGCAAGCTGTAATTGGGGGTCACCCAGTATAAATCACCTCAGGGAATACTTTTACATACCCGTATAGAGGTATAGTGGCACAGACAAAGTGGGCCAATCATGGGCTGTATAAATTAACAGCAATCATATTTAAAATTTAGGTAATTAACCTTATACACATGCACAGTGTAAATATGAGATGTATCAATCATATAGGATATATGTGGAATTGCTCAAAATAAATATTTAGAGAAATGTGATTCCAGTTATTGGTAGGACTATATTGGTGTAAATCCAAGTAAAACAGTATTGTATTGAGAATAAAATGTGCAAGGTAGTTTGTATGCAGTATAAGTTTCTCCACTAGAGGGAGGTAATCTGAGATAAAGATGCACTAATCTTTGAAGTGAAACTCCCTTCTTTGTGAGTGAGGGGAGTATGCAGGAAATTTTATTAAACTTATAATTAAATTGATTAATGAAAAACAGTAGAAAATTTATGTAACTATATATAACCGCTGTGTAAAGCGGTATAATGGCCGCCGCACGGCCGGACGAAAAGCAGATCGCGGCTCCAAGAAAATGGCCGCCGCGATCTCGCGTGTGCGCACTAGAGAAGGGAGGAAGCCGTTTGGATCTCGCAGAGGAGCGCGAGATCCAAGATGGCCGCCGTGCGCACTCAGGACCGTTGGGGGCGTTCCCCACGGTCTAAAAAGCCCGGGAAAACGGGGCAAGAATGCCGCTCAAAGAAAAACCGAGTTAGAGCAAAGGTGAAAGTAATAAAATGGCAAAGGGACAAAATAAACAGGATAGAGAGAGATAAATAAAGAAATACCAAAGAAATAACTAAATGAGGAAAAAATATATATTTAATAGATGAGTTTAGGAAAGTAATAGGTAAATGAACAAATTCAAAAGTATGTGGTATAAGTAGAATATGTATATATAAGCAGAAATATGAATAAAGCAGATGACAGATAGATTAATAAATAAACCACAGAAACCCACAGAAGTAGGAGACAGTGGCACTCTGACCTGTACTGGTGTGAAGCAGCAAAGAAAGAGGAAATGACATCACTGGGAGGGACCTATATACCTTGTTATTCCTTGTTTCTGATTGGTTACCTTGTTACTAAGTAAAAAAGTGCTGCTGTGAAGCTTAAGTAAAGAAAGTCTTAAACAAATACGAAGCCTCCTGTCATGTTATAAAATTGCACAGGAGTGCACACACTCAAAAGCTTTTTTTATTTCAATCCTACAAAAACCAGATGGAATCTTTCTCTTAACAATGTAAACCCATGAGTATTAATGGAAACAAAACATGGTCCACCCTTTTATTTGTTTAACCCCTTAACCCCTTAACGCCGTTACGACGTTCTATGCCGTCCCTCATTGAGTGGGATTTAAAGCCGTTGCGGCGGCATAGAACGCCGTAACGGCTTGCAGCCCCTGGAGGTCTGGCGTACTTACCTCCGCCGCGATCCTCTTCTGGAGGGCTGCCTGACAGCCCAGGCAGCCCTCCCCCGGCAAATTAGGCCCCCGGGGGCCTCTTAAAGAGCGATCACATGGCCCCCTACAGCTGGCTGTGGTTCGGCCAGCAGGGGGACTGTCTGAAATGTCAGATAGTCCCCCTGCTGGTGGGAAGTGTAAAAAAAAAAACAATTAAACGTGCAAAATGAATTAAAAGTATTTTTATATATATAATAGATGTATATCTATTATATATAATATATATATATACATATTATATATGTGTAACTTCATACAAAGTGTATTTTAATATTAATATAAGTACATATATTAGTATTAAAATCCACTTAGAATGACGTTACATGTATATATATTATATATATAATAGATATATACACATATATTATATATATACATATAATTACAATAATAAATAAAACGATAAAATAAGTAAATAAAATATTGAAACAAAATGTAATATACATTATATATTCATATTTAATTTCATTCTAACTGTATTTTGTTATTGTAACGGACCGTTTTGCACACAAGGGGTAAAAAACGTTTAGGCTATCGGCCCCCTTTCCAGAGATACAGGCACAGATACTGCAGAACACCAAACTCCCGAACTGGATACAAAATAGCACTCCAACTCCCGAACTGGAACCTCCCAAATAGGTGCTAGCAGACAAACAGGAAAAGCAGACAATCAGCTTACACTCCTGGCAATCAGTCTCTAACAGCATACAGTGAATCCCCCCAAGAACGAGACAAGGCTCCGTGTTGAGGGTCAAGCAGTGGTCTGAGGTGCTGGCACACCCAGCCTGGTTTTTATTACAGTCTTTTCAAATACAGGACCGCCCACAGGGAGGTATAAAACAACCAATCACATATCAGTTACATCCCACATATTCCCTCCCCTTATCCTGAGAGGAAACTCAATTACACATACAGTTAAAACATACTTTCTACCCAACTTTCATAACTCTAAAACCATACATCACATTCACATAAAATTGCATATTTACAATCAATCCATTCATGGGAACAACATATTAAAAAATGTCATGAATCAGACCAGGGGTTCAAAAGTTAATAAAAGTATCTTTTGGGCCATGGCTGGCACATGGCTATCTGGCTCAAACAGGTTTTACAGAGCCCTCTATTCTGGAGACAATGGGGAAAGTAATCCAATTATCCAGGGATAGAGGCAGACTCCATTGAGCACATGGTTGCAAAAAAAAATAAAACACTTTAAAATAAATAAAGTCACCTTTTACACATAACACACAGACATTTCACATATCCCCAGATAGCTGGGATCTGAGCGCACAAAACTACCGAATAGCGCTCAGATCCTATTCACACAGTTCAATTGCCATGGAGCCGAAGTCTTTAACTACACGAATGGGCTCCATGGCATAGCTATCTGGGTTAACACATTTACATAAAGTCTGGTCCATAGTCCAAAGGCAACAGGTGGGCAGCCAGGCTTCTCCAATGCAATGTGGCGAGATTGCTCTTGTCACAGTTATTAATATATAATATTTGTGACTAAGTTGCTACTAAAAAAGACTAAACATACCCCACTTTCAATACCTTGGGTTGCCTACATTTTCAAATGGTATGCCATTATGGGGGTAATTCTCATTCCTGGGCTACCATACCGTCTCAAAGGTAACATTACTAATCTGGCAAATTTCAATTTGAAATGGAACGTTCTATATTTGACCCTGTAACTTTCCAAAACACCATGAAACCTGTTAATGGGGGGTACTGTTGTACTCGTGAGACATCGCTGATTAGAAATATGTGCATTTTTTTACCGTAAAACCAAACAGTATTATGACATTAACAGCTAAAATGTCAGATGGAAATACAAATAAAAAAACAACAACTTATTTTCTCAATTTTTTTTAAATTTTATTCATAATAAATAATGTTCCATATATGAATAGTTAATGATAAATTAAAGCCCTGTTTCTCCTGAACAAAATTATATATAATAAGTGTGGGTGCACTTAATGTGACAGCAGTGAATTACGGTTGAACAGACATATAGCGCAAATTCCAGTTTTTGTTTACGTTTTGTTTTGATTAGAACGTGTACTATTGACTCGGTCCTGAAGGGGTTAAGGACTGAGCCAAATGTACATGTTGTGGAGGTCAGCGGCTTCAGCGGTGTTCGCGCAAAACTGTGTCCGATTTCAGTTCCATGAATTAAGCATCGAACACAAGCTCCTCTCCCATATATATTTCCAGACCGACTGTCTCTGCTCCCAATACAGAGTCCTGCTGCTGGGGAAAGGAGACTGGGCTCTCTATTCCCGGTAGGACACTCTGCCTCTGGGGAATGGAGACTGGGCTCCCAATTCCCAATAAATCATTCTGCCGCTGGGGAATGGAGACTGGGCTCCCAATTCCCTGCAATTCATTCTGCTGCTGAGGGACAGGAGCAACTATCTCTGTCCCCTGTAACTCAGCCTTCCGCTGGGGAATGGAGACTGTGCTCCTAATTCCCTGCTGTATCTCCCGCTGGGGAATGGAGCTCGGGCTCCCACTTCCTTGCAATATCTCCCGCTGGGGAATGGAGACTGGACTCCCAATTCCCTGCAATTCACACTGCCGCTGGGGATCTGAGCCAACCGCCCAGCATCCCTGTAGCTCACCCTGCCACGGGGGAGGGAGGACACTGCTCTCCTCTCCCTGCAAGGTACACTGCCGCTGGGGGACAGGACCACCTGTCTCTGCCCCCTGTAACTCAGCCTGCCGCTGGGGAATGGAGACTGGGCTCCTAATTCCCTGCAATATCTCCCGCTGGGGAATGGAGCTCGGGCTCCCAATTCCCTGCAATATCTCCCACTGGGGAATGGAGACTGGGCTCCCAATTCCCTGCAATTCACTCTGCCGCTGGGGAATGGAGACTGGGCTCCCAATTCCCTGCATATCACACTGCCACTGGGGAATGGAGACTGGGCTCCCAATTCCCTGCAGTACCTGCCGCTGGAGTTCCTCCCAACATGCCAGCTGACCTTCCCTTTCTGCCCGGTATTGCAGATTCTTGAACACTAGGTTCCTTATAAGCTACACTGATTTCTCTGGTGAATTGGGTCCGTAGTACTTCAGCCGCAATCCCATCATATTGTCAAACTCTTTCATAGAGTAGCTGTACGCCACTGCTGGTTCCATCCTGGTGCTGTCAGGGTCGCTGTACTCAGACATGCATTGCCCTCAAATTGTAAATTCCATGGAATGATGTCTCCTGTAGCTGTCCCGTTGTCTGTGGGAACGATCCCAATGCTAACACCAATTGTAACGGACCGTTTTGCACACAAGGGGTAAAAACCGTTTAGGCGATCGTCCCCCTTTCCAGAGATGCAGGCACAGCTATTGTAGAACACCAAACTCATGAACCGCCAATAAGTGAATGCTCCAAACTCCCGAACGGCATCCAATATAGCACTCCAAACACACGAACAGGAACCATACGAATAGCTGCTAGCAGACGAATAGGAAAAGCACCCAAGCGGCTTACACTCCTAGCAATCAGTCTCTATCAGCATTCAGTAAATCCCCCCAAAGACGAGACAAGGCTCCGTGTTGAGGGTCAAGCAGTGGTCTCTTTAATGAGGGCTACCTGCCCAGTATTTATGCAGGTCTCCCACCTGGTGGACACTCCCCTAGGGGACCAAATGGGATACTGTGACAAGGGACAGACAATCAGCAAAATAGGACACACAGTCACATTGTATTCCCACAATGCATTATGGCTTCCTCCCCTCTGCCTTGGAGATAATTGAGAAGTAATTCAATTATCTTCCAAGACCAAGGCAAATCACCATTATGGACGTGGGGATACTAACACACAAATTACTATTAAAATACAATATGTGAGACACATAACATTAAAAGCATACATTTAACATATACCCAGATAGCTCAGGTCTGAGCGCCCGTTATTAAGCGAATGGCGCTCAGACCACACAAATACAGTTTAATCGCCATGGAACTAAAGTCTTTACACAGTCGGTTTCATGCGAATGGGCTCCAGGGGATTCCTATCTGGGGTATAACATATTCCAGTAAAACTACCGAACGCTGGGCCATTCGTGCACTTTCCCCGACCAAGAAGGGAGGTCGGCAGCTTCAGCGGTGTTCGCGCAAAACTGTGTCCGATTTCAGTTCCATGAATTAAGCATCGAACACCGCTGTGCATTCGCATGTTTAAAATGGCCGCGACCTCGTGTTCGTGATACAAATGGCGGCCACCCAGCATTCGTCAATTAAGCTCTGGTTAACCGCAGTTTCAGGGAGGCTAATTGCCAGCACACTCAAGCTCCCAGGTGGTCCAGTCATTCGTGCGGTTGTTCGGTAGATTGAAGCTACCGAACACCAGGCAGAAAAGCATGAATAAAGCTTTTCTGCAGGCGAAACAAAGTCTTTTAACATGGGGGCCATAGTCCAAGGGCAACAGGCGAGCAACCAGGCTTCTCCAGATTGGTCTCGTCACAACCTCTTTCATATTAAATGCACCCACCCTTGTTATATATCATTTTATTCAGGGGAAACAGAAACAGGGCTTTCATTTAATATCAAATATTTAGCTATGAAACATAATTTAATATGAAAAAAAATTAGAGAAAAAAAATATTTTTTTTTAGTTCTACATGACATTTTAACTGTCAGTGTCATAATACTGTTTGCTTTTACTGCAATAAAATACACATATTTGTATTCAGCAAAGTCTCACATGTAAAACAGTACCCCCTATGTACAGGTGGTGTTTTGGGAAGTTACAGGGTCAAATATAGCACGTTACATTTTAAATTGAAATTCACCAGATTGGTTACGTTGCCTTTGAAACTGTATAGTAGCCCAGGAATGAAATTTACACCCATAATGGCATACCATTTGCAATAGAAGACAACCCAAGGTATTGCAAATTGGGTATGTCCAGTCTTTTTTAGTAGCCATTTGGTCACAAACACTGGCCAAAGTTAGCGTTAATATTTGTTTGTGTGTGAAAAATGCAAAAAACACCAATTTTGCCCAGTGTTTGTGACTAAGTGGCTACTAAAAAAGACTGGACATACCCCATTTCCAATACCTTGGGTTGTCTACTATTGCAAATGGTATGCCATCATAGGGGTAATTTTCATTCTTGGGCTACCATAGGGTCTCAAAGGCAACGTAACCAATCTGGCGAATTTTAATGTGAAAAAAATGAAACACAAGGCTTATATTTGATGCTGTAACTTTTGAAAATGCCATAAAACCTGTACATGAGGGGTACTGTTGTACTCGGGAGACTTCGCTGAACACAAATATTTGTGTTTCAAAACAGTAAAAAGTATCACAGCAATAATATCGTCCGATACATTGAAACTCTGGGTCTCCTTCTGGCCCAGATAAACCTAGATACATCAGAATTCCCTTCTGCAAAATATGATTTTGTTAAAGGCAATGGAAGAGTGAAAAATAAATATTGTAATTTAGAATAACTGGACATTTTGATAGCTGCTATACAGTCTGACAATGACAAAAACAGTGGAGACACGGTTTTCTGTAGTGAGCGTCAGACTTGCCAAACCTTATATAATATAATTTGCTGAATGCAGCTCAAGTGGATTTTTGGTGATAGCCAATAGATATTGTCTTTCCTCCACTCAAATGGGTAGACTATGCTGAGCAGGGATCTGGTAGGGGTTGCCACACACCCAGAGCTTGTGTAGAAAACTCCACTTTACAATTAAATTGCTTCCATAAGGCTTGGAAAGGAATTGGATAACCGAGTAAAAAATGATAAGGCATTGTCCGCAAAGGCACTAAGCCTTCTGTACTGCTGTTATGTTAGCATTACTCCTGGTGGCTTGCAGAAGTGGTTCTGCTTGTAATCCTGCTTGTAAAAATTGTGCTCTGATTTCTGCATGTAGCGCGAATATAAAGCAAATAAAATCAGATGGAAACTCACATTTACCCAGCACCGCCTCCAGAAATCCCCAACTCAGACATTGAAGGCCTTTTCAGCTTCTAAGGCCAGAAGAAACCCCGAGCAATACTCCCTCAGTCATTTAAAGGATAAGACGCAACTATCTGAATTTCTACATCAGGTCTTCCCCACACAAACCCAGTTTGATCCTGCCCTAATAATTGTGGAAAATAGAATGTAATAGATTTTTTATTAAAGAGTTTGGTCTGTCAGTTTTTTGCCGGCTGTAGGGAATTTGTCTGGTTTAATGAATGTGTTGTGATAAATTAGTGGATACATTTTTTTTCTGCACTAATTTTCAGACTTGAAGATTTGTTTTGTTCCAAACTGATTTTGAGCTGATTAGGTGATCGGTCAATTTCCCAAACTTCAAGTGGAAATGATTGATGGAAAAAAGTAAGAGATGGTTGGTTAGACCTAGAAACTGGGAGAAAATAGCGTATGCCTGTACTACATAATAACCAGAAGGAATATGAAGATAAAAGGCACGCGTAAAAAGACCAAAAGGTCAAAAAACTAAAAATAATTTATTGTATACTAAATAGTGCTATATCAAAAAAATCCACTAAAAACAAAAAAGATACAATGTTGATTAACTTGAATAGACTCTAATGTCTTGAATGGTATAGGAGTAATAAGCGACAGCACACATCTGTGCTGCTTGGGAAAGACGTTTAGCTGATAGTAGCCATAATTATGGGAGAGTGATGGAATGTAAAAGAGTGGCTACTATCAGCTAAACATCTTTCCCAAGCAACACAGACTGGTCTGACTCTGACTCTAGCACGTCTAGACAAGACTATCAGAAAACTCAATCTAAATCATCTAGGAGTAGGGGCATCCTAAAAACTAGGAACGTCACTTTCCCCGAGACTCCAGTCCTTGAAACTGGGATAATAAACCAAACTTCTAATAAAGAGGGAGAACTTCCTTTTTTAGAGGAGGACTGGTCTCTCCCACAGAGAGACAAGTTACGAGACAGATGCAAATGGGGTTACAAAAGAGAAAGAAGAACGAACCAGTACCAATAAGCGATTATTCTAATCAAATTATAAATCTATCTAAATTTAACTTACAAGAACACCATATCTCACTCCTCAATAAAGGATTATTATTTATACCTACCCCAAACACCAATAAATTAGAGTGGATCAAGGATACAAATCTCTTTGGCCGCAAATTGTCTCTCAATGTTGTTCTCAAAAGAAAGGATCATAAATTGGCCAAAGAGGCAGGCATTCCCTATGAGGAATTCCTACTTCATCAAACACTACTATCACTAATTGAGGAACAAGATTCAGAACCATCACTCACAGATTTGAAACCCAAAAGTTGGTTTACCCCTAACTTAAGTGAAGTGTCAGGTGTCGATTTATTTATTCAAATGACCACATCTGCAATTGAATCACTTACTGCTCCCAAGATCAGACACGACAACCTTACTACACCACAGAGGAGGGCTCTTAAGGAACTAAGTACAGCAGCAGATCTTATAATTAAACCCTCCGATAAAGGTGGTAATGTAGTTTTGATGAACAAAGAACAGTACATAGAGATGTGTATGGAACACCTTAGAGATCCACTAGCATACAATAAACTTACCAAGGACCCTACTCCACAGTATCTTAATGAACTTAAGTCTATTCTAGATCCAGCACTAGATAACATATCACAAGATGAATACAAGTTCATATTGCCACACCTCACTCCAACTATCGCTACTCTCTACTGTCTCCCGAAGGTACACAAAAATATCAATAAACCACCTGGTAGACCAATAGTGTCTGGTAATGGATCCATCACTGAGCAAAACAGTAACTATCTGGAAAAAATATTACATCCACTAGTGATTGGACTCCCATCATATCTACAAGACACTAAAAAAACTCTTATTCTACTAGAAGATCTCATTGTACCACCTTATTGTCTTTTAGGAACCTAGATGTTGTGGCACTCTATAATAACATCCCTCACAACATAGGACTTATTGCAACTAGATATTTCCTCCTCAAATCCAGCAAAATTTTCTCCAACGCAGAGTGATTTTTATCATTCAACTTTTGGAATACGTATTAACACACAATTTCTTTGTATTCAACAGCGTATATTACCTCCAACTTAGGGGCACAGCGATGGGCACAGCTTGTGCCCCCA
Source organism: Pelobates cultripes (assembly GCA_933207985.1). NCBI lineage: Eukaryota > Metazoa > Chordata > Amphibia > Anura > Pelobatidae > Pelobates > Pelobates cultripes. Next base: position 261,350,400 of record OW240914.1, read on the forward strand.
AGCTATGCCAATCTTTACCTTGGCTGGTGGGAAGAAACCATCTTGGATCAAATCATCAAAACTAATTACCAGACCTGCATTTACAGCTGGCATAGGTACATAGATGATATCTTGGTATTCTGGTTGGGGTCTGTTAATCAATTTGAAGAATTGGTTGAACTATTGAATAAGAATTCCATTGGTCTTCAATTGACCCACGTGATTGACGCTGAACATCTGCTCTTTCTTGACTTGAATATCAAAATTCTACCTGATGGAGTAATTGAAACAGAATTACATCGCAAACCTACAGCAACAAACAGTCTATTAAACTGGAATAGCCATCATCCAATGAAACTTAAATCTGGTATCTCTTATGGGCAATACTTAAGGGCCAGACACAACTGTTCCAATGATGAAACCTTCCATCAGGAAGCGAAAACATTAAGAATGATGTTTAAACAAAAATGCTATCCTAACAGAATACTAAAAAGAGCGTACCAACAAGCAGCTGCTAAAAACAGAAGTGAAGGTTTACACATTAACAGACCAAAGGTAGATTCTCACACTATTCGTTGTATTGGGACATTTGATCAATACTGGGAACCAGTATTACAAATTATGTCTCATAATTGGCCGATCCTTAATTACGATAAGGAACTTAAGGACAACATCAGCAAGTTTCCCAGTATCACCACCCGCAGAGCCAAGAATTTACGTGACCACCTTGTGCACAGTCACACTGAACCCAGTAACCATAATCCAACCTGGTTAACCCCAGTTTCAGGTGTCTGCCAATGTGGTCACTGTAAGGCCTGCAAGCATATCAAACCCTCCAAAACCATCCTAAGCACAATCACGACGAAAGAATACAAAATCAAAAGATCTCTACTCCAGTGTCCAATCATGTTAGACTACACCATGGTGGTGATCCAACACACCTTACCTTTCAGGCTATTGAAAAAATAACCATGAATTCCAGGAAGGGCAATTTCAATAAAATACTGTTAATGAAAGAATCAAGGTGGATCTATCACTTTAAAACTCTAACCCCAAATGGTCTGAACGAGGAGTTCAATTTTACACCGTTTATCCATAAACAAGCTCTCTAATTCAGATTCTGGTTCATTAATTGTTAGTCTTCTTTATTTATTTTTCACACTTACAGAAACCTAATTTCATAAAATGTTGCTGTTAACAAATAGGATCTAAGTGGATCCATCACTTTAATTCCAAATGACTCTAATGTAGTTTTTAGTTTCACATCTCCTTTCCACTAATAAGTCTTCTCATTTAGACTCTGCTTTACCATTTTTGAGTCTTCTTTATTTTTTCACACATCTTATTATCTTACATATATCTATCGGAGACTTTCAGCTATTATCATTATTATTTATTTTTCTTTTTCTTTCTGCCTTCCATCTTTTGTTATATTTTTTCATTTTTTATGTTACATATAATAGTTGCTCATTCAGTCAGTGTTCTCCTTTAACAAGACTGACATTTATCGCTTAATGTCTTTTTCTGAATTAATCACTATTTCCCAATATTTTCATTCATTAATAATTAACCTTACAAATCAGATATTAATATAATCTGTTACCTTAGAGTCACTCTTATTGATATATAGATTTACATCTGTTTACTAATATAAGTATTATTCTTTCTCCTTTTTCCATCGTGTATCTAACTTTAAGTTTGGCTTTCTACACTTAGGGGTTAATTTCAGTTCTTCCTTACGGCTCGGTAAGCGTTGTATCCACATTCTATGACGTCACCAAATTCCATCCAATTGTAGCCACTGACCTGGTCCAATCAACATCGACCTTTTCCTTTTTAAACCCGGCATTTCTCCTCAACCGGTTCCCCTCTGACGAGCTAGGTGGGCGAAACGCGCGTGTCAGGGGCTTTACACAAGTCGTCTTTTTATTAGATGATGACAGGAACTCTAATTGTCTTTTTTCTACACAGTTTACTTTCTAGCCAGGTTAGACTTAGGTGCCATCGAAGGCACGGGGGTGCATCGGCAGCGATAGTGCAGCTAGCTATTTATAGCATTCTTTACATTTCCGTCTTAATTATCTTGACAGCATAGGCCAGTTACTACTTTAGTACCCTTTTAGGTACAGAGGCAAACCTTTAGCGTGTTGCTTATTTCCACTAGCACCATATTCTCGGTTTTATTATACTCATATTATTGGCTACCAATAAAGTACTGTCTTATCTGTCCAACTCTTTTTTTGGTGCTTTTTATTTACAGCACGCCATTAGATCATTCATTATTAGTGGTACAGATTAAGATCTGCTATTCTATCACTTCAGCGTTTCTCATAGTATTTGGCTTGGTTACCATTATACATTACTTACATGTTAATTACTATATATTGAAACTTCCAACAGTATACAGCAGTCATGTGCTTACAGGCTCTATTGGTATAAATGCACCTGCGATCTCCATCCCAATTAATCGAAGACAGCTCTTTGAGCCAATTGCCTAGCATATTAGTCAAGTATAACCTCTAATTGTTATACTCTTTGTCACTGCCTTTTATTAGAATTACAGATTTAGAGCCGCTACCATTATCACTGCAGCACTTTTTACAGTACCTGGCTTTGTTACCATTATACATTACTTATATGTCAATTTTATAACAAGACACGGAGGCTCATATTGCATATCCCTTTCTTTACTGTCCACCAATAGCAGCAAAGAATACATACAGAATGAAAAATAATGAACATAGGCCCCTCCCCGCTCAGGTCCCAGTATAATAGGCAGCACTTCCCTTCCATTTCCCTCTTTCTTTGCTGCTCCGACACAAAGATAAGTACATGTCACTTTTTTCTCTTCATATTTTTCTATTGTACTGGTTTTTTGCTCATTAATTTTATCATACAGTTGCTTACCAGTAACTGGTAGCATTCTGCATTATTGTCATATTTGTTTTACATTTATTTCATTTCATATATTTATTTATTTATATATTTATTTATTTATATTTATCTTCCTATCTAACCTGTCGGCTACTGTTCCTTTATGTTTTCACAGCTTAATTTGACAAGAAGGCAAGCAGTCATCCGGCTTAGGAGGACTCCCCCCGCTGTTATCCAGTGGTCCTATGAATCCTATGGTCAAGCTTCCCAGTTGTTGATGTTCTATCCTCTTCAGTTATAAGTTATTACCTTGGGACTTTTCTCTCACTACTCTTGTTTTGGACATTTTACCTTGGTCGCATCTTCAGAAAGAGGGAAATGGAAGGGAAGTGATGCCCATTATACTGGGACCTGAGCGGAGAGGGGCCTATGTTACTTTATGTTCATTATTTTTCATTCTGTATGTATTCTTTGCTGCTATTGGTGGACAGTAAAGAAAGGGATATGCAATACTCGCCTCCGTGTCTTTAATAAAATCATGACTTTTCATCATGTAATAGCAAAATCATGTAATTATCACACACGGAAACTTTTAATAGTATACAGCATCTATACGCTTGCAGGCTCCATTACAATATATGTAGACCTGCGTCTTTATCATTAGGGATTACACACATTATACCTATCTAACAATCATATGTTAGGACCTGCGGTTTCCAGTATATTGTCTGCACTTTTACATTCCATCACTCTCCCATAATTATGGCTACTATCAGCTAAACGTCTTTCCCAAGCAGCACAGACGTGTGCTGTCGCTTATTACTCTTATACCATTCAAGACATTAGAGTCTATTCAAGTTAATCAACATTGTATCTTTTTTGTTTTTAGTGGATTTTTTTATATAGCACTTTTGCGTTATTGTTATTTTTTTCGATACTATTTAGTATACAATAAATTCTTTTTTGTTTTTTGACCTTTTGGTCTTTTTACTTGTGCCTTTTATCTTCACATTCCTTCTGTTTATTATGTAGTACAGGAATACGCTATTTTCTCACAGTTTTTAGGTACACTACTCTATAGTTTACTGCCTATTTTCACTAGGGGTTTCCCCCCTGTACTCAGTGTACCTTATTTGACTGTATCCAATTGGTTTGTTAGACAGTAAATAAATGAAAAAGATTAAGAATAGAGTTGAGGTTCGTTGAGAACATTAGTTTTTTTGGACCCCGAACCCAAACACGGACATATCACAGTATGTTCGGGTTGGAGTTCGGTGTTCGTCAATTTAATGGCGCGTTTTCAAAGGCTGCAGGGCAGCCAATCAACAAGCGTTTGACTCGTGTGCCCTACTAATGGCATGGCTGTGATTGGCCAGTGCAGCATGTGACCCAGCCTCTATATATAAGCTGGAGTCGCGTAGCACCGCACACACATGCGTTCTTATTAGTGTAGGGAGAGGATAGGGACAGCTTAGTAAAGAATTCTGCAAACTAATACATTAGTGGGGTGCACTTCATATCTGAGAGTCAAATAGAAGCTTCAAATACCGTGGTTACATCAGAGTTTTAAAAAGTAAATTTTTTTTGGTGCTAAATAGTACATTAGTGGGGTATTACATTAGTGGGGTGCACTTCATATCTGAGAGTCAAATAGAAGTGTCAAATAGTGCTGTCACATTGCAGTTTTAAAACTTAAAATTATTTGGGTCCTAAACTGCTAAATAGTATTGTAGTGGGATGCACTTCTGAGAGTCAAATAGAAGCATTTAATAGTGTGCTTACAGCGCAGTGGTAAACATCCTTATTTCTGCTAAATAGTACATTTTTAGCAGAAAAAAAATCCTAATCTGCTAAATAGTACATTTTGGGGGATGCACCGCAGGCCGCAAATGTTAATTTTGTTGTATGTCCTAATATTTTGTGAGCTACCACAATAAAAAAAAAAACAACCCATAAATAACAGTGTTGGCTACCTCATCCTCCACCACCACCACAGTCACCGCCTCCTCAACCTATTAGTCACTTAGGGAATCAACACAGTAAAGGAGGAGACTATATTTAAAAGAAGAAAAACTACCACAACAAGAGGACATAGTCTTAAATTAGAGGGACAAAGGTAAAAATAATTTCAGGAAGTATTACTTTACTGAGAGGGTAGTGGATGCATGGAATAGCCTTCCAGCTGGAGTGGTAGAGGTTAACACAGTAAAGGAGTTTAAGCATGCGTGGGATAGTCATAAGGCTATCCTAACTATAAGATAAGGCTAGGGACTAATGAAAGTATTTAGAAAATTGGGCAGACTAGATGGGCCGAATGGTTCTTATCTGCCGTCACATTCTATGTTTCTATGTTTCTAAGTATAAACTAGGTACACATTAGCAGAGGCTTGTGAAGGCCTTTTCTCCATGCATCAGGAGTTGAGCATTTCTCCATGCATCAGGACTGCAAGAAATGCACCACAGGCGGCAAATGTTTCTTTTGTTGTATGTCCCAATATTTTGTGGGCTACCACAATTAAAAAAATAAAAAACAGTGTTGGCTACCTCATCCTCCTTCTCCACCGCTGCTTCCTGCTCCACCGCCACTGTCACTGTCTCCTCATCCTATGGGTCACTTAGTATGCACCACAGGCGGCAAATGTTTCTTTTGTTGTATGTCCCAATATTTTGTGGGCTACCACAATAAAAAAAAAAAAGAAAAACATAAAAAACTGTGTTGGCTACCTCATCCTCCTCCTTCACCGCCACGGTCACCGCCTCCTCAACCTATGGGTCACTTAGTATAAACTAGGTACACATTAGCAGAGGCTTGTGAAGGCCTTTTCTCCATGCATCAGGAGTTGAGCATTTCTCCATGCATCAGGACTGCAAGAAATGCACCGCAGGCTGCAAATGTTTCTTTTGTTGCATGTCCCAATATTTTGTGGGCTACCACAATAAAAAAAAACAAAAACATAAAAAACAGTGTTGGCTACCTCATCCTCCTCCTTCACCGCCACGGTCACCGCCTCCTCAACCTATGGGTCACTTAGTATAAACTAGGTACACATTAGCAGAGGCTTGTTGAAGGCCTTTTCTCCAAAAAATAAAAAACAGTGTTGGCTACCTCATCCTCCTCCTTCACCGCCACGGTCACCGCCTCCTCAACCTATGGGTCACTTAGTATAAACTAGGTACACATTAGCAGAGGCATGTGAAGGCCTTTTCTCCATGCATCAGGAGTTGAGCATTTCTCCATGCATCAGGACTGCAAGAAATGCACCGAAGGCCGCAAATGTTTCTTTTGTTGTATGTCCCAATAGTTTGTGGGCTACCATAATAAAAAAAAAAAAAAACATAAATAACAGTGTTGGCTACCTCCTCCTCCTCCACTGACATGGTCACCGCCTCCTCAACCTATGGGTCACTTGGTATAAACTAGGTACACATTAGCAGAGGCTTGTGAAGGCCGTTTCTCCATGCATCAGGAGTTGAGCATTTCTCCATGCATCAGGACTGCAAGAAATGCACCGCAGGCCGCAAATATTTATTTTGTTGTATGTCCCAATATTTTGTGGGCTACTACAATGAAAAAAAAAAAAAAAACAGTGTTGGCAACCTCATCCTCCTCCTCCACCGCTGCTTCCACCTGCACCGCCATGGTCACCGCCTCCTCAACCTATGTGTCACTTAGTATAAACTATGTACACAATAGCAGAGGCTTGTGAATGTCTCTTGTGAATGTCTTTTTTCCATGCATCAGGAGTTGAGCTCAGTTTGAACAATGAAAGAGAATACCCTGCACTCCAACCCTCTCTCAAATGGATAATTATGTTGATCCTCCTGACAGCCATGCTTCAGATTTTGATTTATGTTCTTCCAAAGCTAAAATCAAAGATTCCATCTAGTGCTATTTTATGGCTCAGCTGTATTTTAGCTGTTATTTTAAGTGATTTCCCTATCCTCATTTGATTGCAGGGCACTTGTCCTACTCTTTCCCCATTTTACTTGCTTTTGCAGCTCTTTCCAGGAGTTTTTTAGAGGCATTTTTGTGGCCAAAAGTTCGGGTCCCCGTTGACTTCAATTGGGGTAAAGTTCGAGCCTGAACCCAGACTTTTTTTTAAACTTCGGCCGAACATCCAGGTGTCCTCTCAACTCAAATTAAGAAGTAAACAATAGAGGGGAAAAAAAGTAGGAGCAATAACAGAAAAGAGAAAAAATAAAATTACATATATATATATATATATATATATATATATATATGTCCGTTCATGTAAATTAAAAACGATACCATTATTGACATCGGTGTCATGGGATGTGGCTGCATCTTGAAGTTGTTTAGTAGATAACTACCTAAATGTTTACCCTTATGAGATTGCCATGTATTTGGGAACCAAATTAGGAAGCTGTTTAGTAGATAGCTCACTAATCCTTGTGGGATTTCCTTAAAGCCAAAAAAGAGGCTATCTAAAATACCTTCCTTTTCATAGTTTTGATCTTTCAGACAACATTATTAATACTAAGTAAATACTATGCAAAACAAATATATAATTAGTATTACTAAATTAGATAAATCTCTTGCTCCTACCCATGTCCTGCAAGTGGGGGCTATTAAATTAAACTAAACTAGGGGACTTAATGTCCCATTCCAGCCCCCACCTGTGACTACTAAATAAACTAAATGGGGGGGGGGGGACATGGTAGTCCCCCAGCCTTTATCTATAAGCGGTGGGTTGGTGGTCAATAAGTCTATCTCAATCACTATTTAGAACCCCCACCCACCACCAATGAGCTGGAGATGGGGATGTCAATAGGTCTAACACCTGTTATTATTTTGGGCCCCCATGGGGCTGTGGGAGGACAATAGGTTGACCCCCATTATTATTTAGTGCCCCTACCCTCCACCAATGGGTGGGGTTGGACAGTGTCCTAAATCCCCCCATTTAGTTTAATAGCCCCGACTCATGGGACATGGCTGTGGGTACAGAAAGAACACTGTGTTCCACCCAGTTAATTCATCTAATACTTGCCCCAACATGGGGAGATGGGGAATGTGTACCCGATTTCCCCTTTATTGGATTAGTAACTGGGCAGCAATTGCTGCCCAGTTGCTAGTCTTTTCTTATAACAACAAGCAGCCAGTGGCTGCTTGCTGTTTAGTAGACATGCCCCAACTTGTGTTAGGGCAAAAGGGAGAATTTAAATTTCCTTATACAAATATGGCTGTTCTTCTACTTTTAAATATTACAAAAAGAGAGCCATTAGCCAGCTCCTTATAATATAAAATGAACAAATTAAAAAAGTAATTGCATGGGGAAAATTTTGTTCTTTGCTTCATTTGTTGTAATTTGTGGCTGTTTGTTTTTCAGATTAATGGACGAATACTAGAAATTCAGATAAAAGCGTGTTCGTTTGAAAATGAATGCCCAAGTCTAATTGACATGTACTTCTTTAAAAAATAAAAATCCATAAATAACATTGTTCTACAGTAGAATATAAATGATAGCTCAATAAATGTAAGCATATATGATTTTCCTTCACCTAAAGATTAATAATGTGCGTTCTCATCCTAGTCCTTTATTTATCTTTATTGCAATTTATCATGCGCAGTAATAATAATTTTATCACAAATTCAATTTCTCTATCATTTTAGTTTTGTTCTAAATTTTCCATTTCAATAGAACTTTCTGTATATAGTTGTTTTAATTAGAGTACTATGTTTCAAAGATGCAGGCTTTAGCATTTATTTTCAACTGAATTACTGATGTGCTCAATATACACTTTGAGTTAAATTCCATATAATGCATTTGTATATAGTGGTTAGTTTTAATTTGTTATTTAAGCAGATTGACAAACATGCATTACTACCTTATAATACTGAAAGGGAGCATATTACTTAGGCATTTGGTTTGTGTACAGATAATAATTTTTTTTAATCATCAGTAAATCAGAGACTTGTTCTCAAACTTGCATTTAACAAAATAATTGTAATGTAGTTTATTTCCATTTAACTCACTGGTGCAAATTCCAATAACTAACAAAACACATTTATACAATTTTAAATTATGCTAGCTTTGGTGTACGTATAATCTCAATTTTATTAATGACAGGAGGCAAATATGTTGCTCAAGTCTCTCTTTACTAAAACTCCATAACAACACATAACAACCAATCCGAAAACATCAAGGTAAATAAATGTCCCATGATCCTCTAGCACTTTCTCGTTTGTGCTGCATAAAACAAAACAGTACAGAGAATTTACAATGTAAACTAATAGAAGTGCAAAAGAGACATGTGAAGAAGGTTGAAAGGAGAGTTGTCTGAACATGTCCCCCTGAGACCAGTCCACAAGATGTCCCTAAGAGAGGCACCTGCCAAATCTAAACAAGTGTGCACCAAAAGAAAGGTCCATGGAAACCAAGGATAAATAACAGTGGATCCACTGAGTCAAATAAGTAGTGGAAACTGGCTTATGTGGTCAAAAATATGAAATAAGCAGTTGCGTTGAATGGGACAATCGCAATGTAGACATAACTTTCATATAGAGAGTGCAGAAATGAAGCAAAATACAGAATACAGAGGAGGAATACAATTTACTATGACTAGAAATAGTAAAAGTGACTCCATCTGGAGAAAAGATGAATGCATTAACATCAAACATTGCGTATGTCTGACTATCACCGGAAGGAGACAAGACATAACAGGAGGGTGAATTAAGTTGAGAGTTGTCAAAGGGATAGGTCTATGTTGTCAGGCCAATCATGCAAGTAATGAGGAACGAAGTCCACATCCCATAGATTAGAATATTTTGGAACAGGAATTCAAAATAACTTAAATTGAAAAGAAGCTGGCAGACCAATGGCTTTTTCCCATTTGGAGAACCCTGCACCAGAACATGAGCTGCCGATATAACGGACCGTACTACATTAATAAAATTGTAAGATTTCTCTAACTCAAACAAGCGTGGCAAGAAATGTAAAAAAACAGGAGCAGGTGCAGCAAAGGGATGCAATACCAACTACAGCAGGCATTGCATGCCAAAAGGTAACTCCTACTTGTTCCATAAGCCCAGGATTTCCAGAGTAGTTCTTTATCTGGCTGCCAATAATCCAATCCCCTGAAAAAGTTCACACCACTAATTGAAGGGGGTGAGGATTTCAAAATGCTAGCAAATTTGAGAGCAATTGCTAGCATTTTTTCAGTAACAGTAGCTAAGTTTATTTATTTACCCTTATTCACAAACTGTAAAATGTCTCACAATGTTGTTATATGTAATACTAGTGTGGTTTAACACCTAAAGGACTGGACTGTTTTTGCGATGTTGTACATTTGCGACCAGGCCTCTTTTTACACTTTTGTTGTGTTTGTGTTTAGCTGTAATTTTCCGCTCTCTCATTTACTGTTTCCATACAAATTATATATATTTTTTTTTTCAGGACAAAAGGGGCTTTCATTACATACCATTATTTATATAATCTCATGTAATTTAATTTAATTTAAAAAAAATATAATGAAAAATTGAAAAAATTGAAAAAATACATGTTTTTTTACTTTTACTTGAAAAATCTTTTACTCATCTACAAAAGGAAATGAAAAAAACTGCTAAATAGATTAAAAATGTTGTCCTGAGTTTAGAAAATACCCAGTGTTTACTTGTTTTTTTGACTTTTTTTGAAAGTTATAGGGCTTTAGGTACAAGTAGGATATTGCGGTTTCAAAACATAAATTTTTTAAAATTTATCAATAGTGACATTGTAACACTATTATCTGTCATAAATCTCTGAATAACACCCCACATGTACTTATTTTTTTTAAAGTAGACAACCCAGGGTATTCAATATGGGGTATGTCCAGTCTTTTTTAGTAGCCACTTAGTCGAAAACACTGGCCAAAGTTAGCATTCATATTTGTTTGTGTGTGAAAAAAGTAAAAAACTAAATTGAACGGTAATTTTGGCCAGTGTTTGTGTTACGATTGCCCCCGGTCTAGCAGGGGGGTTGATCGCTTGGATGTCCTGGTTCCCGCTGCAGAGAGTCGAACGGAGGTCTTTCGGTAGTCGGCTGTAAGTGTAGAATATCCCCAAGCACGATATAAGCATCAATATCCCGGATCCCTACAACATGAGTCGAGGCTGCAAGTTGAGGGTCAAAACGAACTGGCTTTACTGGCACATAGCATGGCAATTTATGTGATTCCTCAGGTCCAAGGACAGCCCCCTGTGGACCTGATGGAATACAGGTACAGTGCAAACAGGTAACCAATCACAGTACACTGTATTATTTGAATTAGTACCCGCCTAGCTTGGAGATAATGAGGCCAACGGTTTTACAATCTAATTATCTCCAAGCGCACAAAAGACCACGTTTTATTATGTCCCAGAAAACTACCTAAAAATCCATAACTTGTACATTATTACAGGAAAACCATTCATTCCACCATTCATTTGAAGGCTCGCGTTCGTATAGATAAACCAGGCGAATGCCGCTCTAATCCCACGAACAGAATGTACTGTTTCTGCCGTATAAAGTCCGTTCGGCATTTTGAGATGGTTAGTCTTTGTTGGCGGCCATGTTTTCTGCTGGTTTAGCGAGCAGCGGGACTTCGTGTCTAACTCGTGGAACTAAACTCGGTATCAGTTCCTGCGAAGTCCCGCTGTCGGGCTGGTAGTGGGCTCGTTCGGTAAGGGAATGAGGACCACCTGGGAGCAGGGTACTTGACCTGCGGTTAACCGCAGAAACCACAGTTAAGGAGCGCCACGCGACCCGCTGTAGGGGGTCGTCGTTCGGTGGATCGTTCGGTATTTTCCCTTCGGCACTTTGGGTGCGAACGTCGATGCCCCCGGGCCTACCAATTACCTTGTGGTTAACCGCAAACTGCAGCCATCTGGGTGGTTAATGGCTACCACACTCCGCGAGCCGGGGGGGGCGCCCGTTCGGTAGTTTGCGGGGTGACGGAGTTAAGTGGCGGCACACGCCAGTTTCTGGGGGGTCCCCCGTTCGTACCACGAATGGAGCCTCCCTAAGAGTTCGTGTAATCCATTTGTGTGGTTTTCTGTTTAACTTATGTAGTGGCAAACAGTATCAATCAGTGAGTAAAAACAGCAACATGGTGATTTCCAGTCTTTTGTAACAATGCTCCCTCTTTGTGGAACACTCTGGCAGACACTGTCTGACCTCTTTTCGGGGCAGACTAAGGCTGTCCAGACTCGTGGGGTTATGCTGGGCTAAGATCTGTTTGCCGGGATAATCCGTCGGCGTTGCCGTTCTGCTTCCCAGGTCGGTAGGTGATTGTAAAATTAAAGGGTTGCAGGGATAAGCTCCAGCGTAACAATCTGCCATTGTCCCCAGCGACCCGGTTGAGCCACACTAGCGGGTTATGGTCTGTAACCAGAGTGAACTCTTGTCCATACAAATAGGGGGTTAACTTCTTTAATGCCCACACCAGAGCCAAACACTCCTTTTCTACCGCGGCATAGCTGACTTCGCGTGGTAGGAGTTTTCGACTGATGTAGGCAATCGGGTGTTCCTTCCCATCATCTCCTACTTGGCTGAGGACAGCTCCCAGCCCGAACATGGAAGCGTCTGTGTGGACAATAAAACGTCGATTAGGGGCTGGGGCAGCCAAGACAGGAGCATTAATCAACGCAGTTTTGAGGGCTTGGAAAGCCGTTTCACAGTGGGGAGACCACAGGACCTGTCGGGGAAGGTTTTTCTTTGTCAGGTCGGTCAGGGGTTTGGCAATGGCGCTATACTCCGGTACAAATTTTCTGTAGTACCCAGCGGTGCCCAGAAAGGCTAGCACTTGGGTCTTAGTGTGGGGAGTGGGCCAGCTGGCGACCGCTTCTATTTTAGCTGGCTCTGGTCGTTGCTTCCCACAGCCTACCCGGTGCCCCAGGTACTGAACTTCAGCCATCCCAAAGTGGCATTTTTCGGGCTTTAGCGTCAGGCCGGCAGCTCGAATCTGGTCTAGGACCATTCCCACATGAGCCAAGTGTTCCTCCCAGGATTCACTGTGGATCGCTATGTCGTCCAGATATGCGCAGGCAAACTCCTGGAAGCCATCAAGGAGTCTGTCCACCAAGCGCTGGAAGGTAGCGGGGGCATTCTTCATCCCGAACGGCATGACCTTAAAGTGGTACAGACCGAACGGGGTGACGAAGGCCGACTTGGGGACAGCCTCCCTGGCCAGGGGGATTTGCCAGTAACCTTTACAGAGGTCAATGGTAGTTAGGTAGTTCCCCCTGGCTATGCGATCCAACAGCTCATCCACTCTGGGCATGGGGTAGGCATCGGTGACCGTTTTGTCATTGAGTTTCCGGTAGTCCACACAGAACCTGGTGGTGCCGTCCTTTTTGGGAACCAGCACCACCGGGGATGCCCAGGGACTATCGGAAGCTTCAATGACCCCTAGTCGCAGCATCTCGTCTATCTCCTTTTTCATGCCTGTCCTTACTGCCTCCGGAATTCGGTAGGGCGCCTGTCTCAAAGGGTTTTGGCCGGGGGTATCTACTTGGTGAGTGGTCAGCTCCGTGTACCCTGGTTCTTGGGAGAACATGGCTTGTTTCTCTCGGAGCAGTTTGTGTAGCTGCTCCCTCTCAGACTTGGCTAAGTCTGTCCCCGATCTGTACTTGGCTCACTATTTCAACCGGGGAGTTAGGGGTTAATAGGTCGGGTATAGGTAAACTATCTGCGTCCTCGTGCGCAGGGCTACATATGGCTGACACTTCCTCGGGTCTCTGCAAGTATTCCTTCAGCATGTTCACGTGAAATATCTTTCTTAAGTTTTCATTGTGACAGCTGGCAATTACATAAGTGGTGTCCCCTCTCTTTTCCACTATCTGGTAGGGACCCTGCCAAGCGGCTTGCAGCTTGTCCGTCTTAACTGGTTTTAGGACCATGACTTTCTGCCCGAGACAGAAGCTTCTTCGCCGTGCCCCCCGGTCGTACCAGACTTTCTGTCGCCCCTGGGCCGCCTGGAGGTTGGCCTGGACTGACTTAGCCAATTGCTCCATTCGGTCCCGGAGCTCCAGTACGTAAGGTACGATGGGGACCCCAGCGTTCTCTGTCTCTCCCTCCCAGTGCTCACGGATCAAGTTCAGGGGACCCCGTACCTTGCGACCGTATAACAGCTCAAAGGGAGAGAACCCGGTGGTTTCCTGGGGCACTTCCCGGTAAGCGAACAGGAGGTGCGGCAGGAAACGTTCCCAGTCCCTATACTCCTGAGTAAAGGTTTTTAACATCTGCTTGAGGGTTCCGTTGAACCGCTCACATAACCCATTGGTCTGGGGGTGGTATGGAGAGCTAAGCAGGGATTTAATTTTGCAAACGTGCCAGAGCTGCTGGGTCAGCTCTGCCGTGAACTGTGAGCCTCTGTCGGATAAAATCTCCCTAGGGAATCCTACCCGAGAGAATACCTGTACCGTTTCAGCAGCGTCTCTTTGACTGTGGTGTATTGGGCTACCTCTTCGGCGCTGAGGGTTCTGAAGGCTTCCATGGCCCGCCCGGTTAATTTTCCTGCCAGGATCCGCGGCATTAGCCACTGTGTCTGCCTGGATATTGGATAAAGCCACAGCTTCTGGGTAGCGGGTAGCGTAATCCACTATGGTAAGGATGTATCTCTTGCCAGAGGGACTAGGGGTGGCCAGGGGCCCAACTAAGTCGATGGCTACCCGGCTAAATGGCTCGTCGATAATGGGCATGTTCACGAGATGTGCCTTAGGGTGGTCTCCTCGTTTGCCTACCCGTTGGCACACCTCACACGTATTACAATAGGACCTTACATCGGCATGTACTCCTGGCCAGAACAAGGTATGGGTAATACGGTGTAGGGTACGTGTTACTGCCAAGTGCCCGGCTAAGGGAATATCATGACCCACCCGGAGGATATCCCGCCTATACTTGTGGGGTATCACTAACTGTCTCCTTCGGTGCCCCTTTTTCTCTGTGTGTCGGTACAGTTGACCCTGTTCCCATGCAAAAGTCTCCTGGTCTGTTCCCCCAGCCCCAGTGTCGGCTCGTTCCCTATATTTTTGGAGCGTCGGATCAGTTTTGGTCTCAGCCTCGAAGGCTGCAGGGGTGTCCCAGGGCAACGGGGGTAGGAGGGGGGGTCACAGTCGGGTTAAGTCTTACCTGCGTCTCCCGCACCGAAAAAGGGTCTCGGGCTCGTCCAGCTTGTGACCGGGTCGTCACAGGATGTGCCTCAGCATTGTAGGACGGGGCATAAGCTGAAGTCATAGGTCCCAGGTCGTTTCCCAGCAGAACTTCGGCTGGCAAATTATCCATAATTCCACAAGTCCTTTTCCCGCACCCCTATCCTAGTGTACCTTTGCTGTGGGTAGTTTGTATATGTCCCCTCCAGCCACCCGGACAGCCACTGTGTCAGGCGAGCGCTTGTAGTCGGGGACTAATCGGCTTTGTACCAAGGTGATCGTGGCCCCGGTATCTCTTAACCCCTGTGTGGGACGCCCCTCCAGTAGTACCTCTTGCTGGTGGTGTTGTCTATTGTCGCTGGCGGCATACACAGGATTCGCTTCATGAAGGGGTCCCAGGTATTCTTCTAGAGGACTGTCTTGTTCTAGGCAAAACGCTCGAGCTGGACGATTGTTTCCCGTTGGAGAAGAATTATAGTTCCGTGCGGGGTAATTGTTGTTAAGGGGGCAACTCGCTATCAGGTGCCCCGGCTGCTTGCACTTATAACATGTGGGTCGGGAGCGTTCCTGAGGGTAGTGGCTGGGTGGTCCCATGTACCGTGTAGGGCCTGCGGGTACAGGGTTGCGAAACTCCGTTCGTGGAGTTGATCGGTATCCCTCTCTTGCTTCGGGGCGAGTTACCGTTCGGGCATTGTTGAACTCCTGTACTTGCGCATCCCGGTGCTCGTCTGCCAACCGGGCTGCTTCGTGTAGGTTAGCGGGACGCCGGTCTTTCAACCACTCCCGGTCTTTTTGTTCCAGACCCTCATAAAAATGCTCTAATAAGAAAAGTTCCAATATTTCCGGCGGCCGTGACGGCCCGACACCCGGTAATCCAATGGGTTGCAGCTCTCCGCATACGATGTGCCCATTCGGCATGGGTATCATTCGCTTTTTTCTTCGTGCTGCGGAACTGCCTTCGGTAGGTGTCTGGGGTCACAGCGTACCGTTTCAGCAGCGTCTCTTTGACTGTGGTGTATTGGGCTACCTCTTCGGCGCTGAGGGTTCTGAAGGCTTCCATGGCCCGCCCGGTTAATTTTCCTGCCAGGATCCGCGGCCACGCTGCGACGGGGATCTGATGCAGGGCACATTGTCTTTCAAAATCGGCCAAGAATTCGTCTATCCCCATCTCATTCTCCGCGAACGGTTTGAATGCCGCGAACGGGATCTTTGGCTGTTCGGTAGTTTCCAGGGGGCCGTTGTGGCTATCAGCGGTCTTCATGCTCAGCTCGTGGGCTCTAGTCCGCTGTACGTCCGCCTCGGCTTCGGCCATTAGTTGCTGTATCAGCTCCACGGATGGGTTTGGTCCGTACAGAGGCAGCCTTTCTCGGACGATCCTGGTCTTCTCATCGCTGCATGTTGCCGTTGGTTCTGCCATTGTGAAGCTTTGATCCAACTCGTTAAGGTCGGCAATCAATTCTCTCCTCGGCCGGTTACTTGCGTTCCCTCCCCGGCTCTCGAGTAAATCCTTTAACGTGGTACGCTTTAGTTTGTCGTAGTTACTCTCCATCCGTCCTAGATATCTCTCTTTAGGAATTCCAGGATGATCCCGCCGCTGCCACCAATTGTTACGATTGCCCCCGGTCTAGCAGGGGGGTTGATCGCTTGGATGTCCTGGTTCCCGCTGCAGAGAGTCGAACGGAGGTCTTTCGGTAGTCGGCTGTAAGTGTAGAATATCCCCAAGCACGATATAAGCATCAATATCCCGGATCCCTACAACATGAGTCGAGGCTGCAAGTTGAGGGTCAAAACGAACTGGCTTTACTGGCACATAGCATGGCAATTTATGTGATTCCTCAGGTCCAAGGACAGCCCCCTGTGGACCTGATGGAATACAGGTACAGTACAAACAGGTAACCAATCACAGTACACTGTATTATTTGAATTAGTACCCGCCTAGCTTGGAGATAATGAGGCCAACGGTTTTACAATCTAATTATCTCCAAGCGCACAAAAGACCACGTTTTATTATGTCCCAGAAAACTACATAAAAATCCATAACTTGTACATTATTACAGGAAAACCATTCATTCCACCATTCATTTGAAGGCTCGCGTTCGTATAGATAAACCAGGCGAATGCCGCTCTAATCCCACGAACAGAATGTACTGTTTCTGCCGTATAAAGTCCGTTCGGCATTTCGAGATGGTTAGTCTTTGTTGGCGGCCATGTTTTCTGCTGGTTTAGCGAGCAGCGGGACTTCGTGTCTAACTCGTGGAACTAAACTCGGTATCAGTTCCTGCGAAGTCCCGCTGTCGGGCTGGTAGTGGGCTCGTTCGGTAAGGGAATGAGGACCACCTGGGAGCAGGGTACTTGACCTGCGGTTAACCGCAGAAACCACAGTTAAGGAGCGCCACGCGACCCGCTGTAGGGGGTCGTCGTTCGGTGGATCGTTCGGTATTTTCCCTTCAGCACTTTGGGTGCGAACGTCGATGCCCCCGGGCCTACCAATTACCTTGTGGTTAACCGCAAACCGCAGCCATCTGGGTGGTTAATGGCTACCACACTCCGCGAGCCGGGGGGGCCGCCCGTTCGGTAGTTTGCGGGGTGACGGGGTTAAGTGGCGGCACACGCCAGTTTCTGGGGGGTCCCCCCGTTCGTACCACGAATGGAGCCTCCCTAAGAGTTCGTGTAATCCATTTGTGTGGTTTTCTGTTTAACTTATGTAGTGGCAAACAGTATCAATCAGTGAGTAAAAACAGCAACATGGTGATTTCCAGTCTTTTGTAACAGTTTGTGACTAAGTGGCTGCTAAAAAAGACTGGACATACCACATTTGCAATACTTTGGGTTGTCTTCTTTTGCAAATGGTATGTCATCATGGGGGTAATTCTCATTCCCGGGCTACCATATGCTCTCAAAGGCAACATAACCAACCGGCCTTTTTCAATGTAAAAATATTTGACCCATATATTTAACCCCTTAAGGACTGGACTGTTTTTGCGATGTTGTACATTTGCGACCAGGCATATTTTTACACTTTTGTGGTGTTTGTGTTTGGCTGTAATTTTCCGCTTTCTCATTTACTGTTCCCATACAAATTATATATTGTTTTTTTCAGGACAAAAGGGGCTTTCTTTACATACCATTATTTATATAATCTCATGTATTTTAATTTAAAAAAAATTAAAAAATATGATGAAAAATTGAAAAAAATACATGTTTTTTGACTTTTACTTGAAAAATCTTTTACTCATCTACAAAAGCGAATGAAAAAAACTACTAACTAGATTCAAAATGTTGTCCTGAGTTTAAAAATACCTGTATTTATGAGCTTTTTTGCTTTTTTTTGCATGTTATAGGGCTATAGGTACAAGTAGGATATTGCGGTTTCAAAACATACATTTTTAAAATTTATCAATAGTGACATTGTAACACTATTATCTGTCAGTCATAAATCTCTGAATAACACCCCACATATACATTTTTTTTTTAAAGTAGACAACCCAGGGTATTCAATATGGGGTATGTCCAGTCTTTTTTAGTAGCCACTTAGTCGAAAACACTGGCCAAAGTAAGCATTCATATTTGTTTGTGTGTGAAAAAAGTAAAAAAACTAAATTGAACGCCAATTTTGGCCAGTGTTTGTGACCAAGTGGTTACTAAAAAAGACTGGACATACCCCATTTGCAATACCTTGGGTTGTCTTCTTTTGCAAATGGTATGCCATCATGGGGTAATTCTCATTCCTGGGCTACCATACGCTCTCAAAGGCAACGTAACCAACCTGGCCATTTTCAATGTAAAATATTTGACCCATATATTTGACCTTGTAACTTTCAAAAATGCTATAAAACCTGTACATGGGGGTTACTGTTTTACTCGGGAGACATCGCTGAACACAAATATTAGTGTTTAAAAACTGGAAAACGTATCACAACAATTATATCATCAGTAAAAGTGCTGTTTGTGCGTGAAAAATGCAAAAAAAAATCACTTTCACTGACAATATCATCGCTGTGATATGTTTTACTGTTTTGAATCACTAATATTTGTGTTCAGCGAAGTCTCCCGAGTAAAACGGTACACCCATGTACAGGATTTAGGGTGTAATAGAAAGTAACAGGGTAAAATACAGTGCTAGCAAATTAAATTCTCT
Organism: Pelobates cultripes; assembly: GCA_933207985.1. Lineage (NCBI taxonomy): Eukaryota > Metazoa > Chordata > Amphibia > Anura > Pelobatidae > Pelobates > Pelobates cultripes. The sequence goes on from OW240914.1 coordinate 261,369,518, forward strand.
GGGTTGGCAGGCAGGTCCCTCAAATTGCAATTAATAAAATTACTTAATTATGTAAAAATATTACATAAATATGCACGTAGAATTTTATGCATATTTATATATTTGATGTCTATGTGTATATTTATATAATTATTTATGGAATTTTGTATATGGACATATGTATATTTCGTATTATTTTTATTTATTTATATATATATATATATATATATATATATATATATATATATATATACAATTTCATTCTAAGTGTATTTTGATATAAATATATATATATATATATATATATATATATTACTATCAAAATACAGTTAGAATAACATTTCATATAGATATATATATATTTTTTTTATTATTATTTTTACGTTTTTATTTAATTTAAATTTCTTATTATTTGTATTTTATAATAATATTTATATACAATATATATAGTTATTATACATATTATATATATATATACGTGTGTAATTTAATTATAAGTGTATTTTTATATTAATATATATACATATTAATATAAAAATACACTTAGTATGACATTATATATATGATATATAGAGCGATCACATGGCCCCAGGCGTCCTAATCCACCATGGGGAGACTGTCTGGGCTGCAGGCAGTATCCCCACAACGGGAGCAACACCGATCACCGATCGGGTAAGTACATCTGACCGTTAGGATGGTTCAGGACCGTCACCAGTCGGCAACGCGAAAATGCTGATGACGGTCCTGAACCGTCCTCGGCCCTGAAGGGGTTAAAATGCACTCTATGTTTACAAGGTCTGTCACTTACGCACATAGCTATGACTATTCATACAACTATTACTACCAAGCCTCAACTTTATTGAAAACAAAATCTATAAATAAAGGATAAAAAAAATGAACTTCAACTCTAAAATTGTCAGGTTATGACTGTAGCAGACTTTTTGAATTTTGTCTACATTTTGCAATTCAGTTTTTAGTTCTCTATCATTCCTTGTTTCCATGAAGAAAACTTTAATATTAATGCTAAATGTAATGTTTAGTAACTTAAATTTTTTTTTTTTTTAATCACAAGTGATGCCTTGTTGGCTTAAATTGAACACATTGGATCAGAAGAAAGCAAGAAAGCAAAAAAGCATATTTATTTTTTTAAATTCCATTTTTCTTTAAGTAATTTTTTTTATTTATTTACCCACAGCATTAGAAAAAAAATAATTTGTGTTTATTCATTAAAAGGACATGCATCACTTGACAATTATTATTATTTTTTAAATCAGCAAGCAAACACTTTTAAACAAATACAGAAACCAAAATAAAGCAAGAGAAGCTTTGGAAAGTATGTAATAAACATTTATAAACTTACTATAAACTTGGTCTGATTTCATCACAGGGCATCTCAACTAAGGATGTTTCTTCAGTCCCCCCACACCTATTACCACCCCATCTCAGTTTTAGACCAGTCAATTAATCTTTTTTAGAAGCAGGAGAGAGAAATCTGTACCTGAGCCTGTTTTGTATGATCACACAAATCAGACCCCCTCTATTTTATCATTGTCAAGATGTTTCTAGGTGAAGAGATCTTCCAACTGAACATGTGCACCTTCCCCCCTCTCACCCAGTTACCCTCTCTCACCCAGCAGCCCCCTCTCACCCAGCAGCCCCCTCTCACCCAGTAGTGCCTGCCCCCTCTCACTTAGCACCCCTGCCCACTTTCAACCACCGGCCCTTTCCCCTGCCCTTCACTCTATCCTGCAGCTCCTGCCCTTCCCTATCACCCAGCAGCCAGTACAAACCCTCACTCAGGATCCCTCTCTCTTCCAGCAGACCCTGCCCCCACTCACCCAGAAGTCCCCTCTCACCTAGTAGCACCTGCCCCCCCCTCTCACCCAGTTGCCCTCTCTCACCCAGCAGCCCCCTCTCACCCAGTAGTGCCTGCCCCCTTTCACTTAGCAGCCCTGCTTACTTTCAACCACCGGCCCTTGCCCCCCTTACCAAGCAGCCCCTGCCCTTCCCTCTCACCCAGCAGCCCCTGCCCTCCCTCTTACTCACACAGAAGCCCCTCACACCCAGCAGACCCTGTCTCCCCCTCTCACACCTAGCAGTCCGACTCTCTGCCTAACCCAGCCCCCTCTCACCCACAGGAGCTCCTGCACCCTTTACCCAGCAGCTCCCACTCACCTAGCAGCCCATGCCCTCCTCACCCTGCAGCCCCTGCCCCTTCCCCTAGCAGTCCCCTCTCACTCAGCAGCTCCTACCCCCACTTACCCAGCAGCCCCTTTCAACCAGTAGCACCTGCCCCCTTTAACTTAGAACCCTTTCCCCCTCACTTAGCACCCCTGCCTACTCTCACCCAGCAACCATTTCCCCCCTCACCCAGCAGCCCATGCCCCATCACCAAGCAGCACCCTCTCACCCAGAAGCCCCTGCCCACCCCTCACCTAGCTCATGCCCACCCCTCAGGAGCAGCCCCTGCCCCCCTCACCTAGTCCTCTCTCACCCAGTAGTGCCTGCCCACCTCTCATCTAGTTGCCCTCTCCTTTACCCAGCAGCCCCTGTCCCCACTCACCCAGCAGCCCACTCTCACCCAGTAGCACCTGCCCCCTATTACTTAGCCCCCTTGTCCACTCTCACCCAGCAACCCCTGATCCCCTCACTCAGCAGTCCCTGCCCCCCTCTTACCCAGCAGCCCCTGGCCCCTCTCACACCTAGCAGCCCAACTCTTCCCCTAAGCCAGCCCCCCCACCCACAGCTGCTCTTGCCCCCTCACCCAGCAGCCCCTGTCTCCCCCTCTCTCACCCAGCAGCCTCATGTTCCCCTCTCACACCCAGCAGCCCCATATCACACCCTGCTGTCCGACTCTCCCCCTAACTCAGCCGTCCTCAACCACAGCTGCTCCTGACCCCCTCACCCAGCAGCCCCTGTCTCCCACTCTCTCACCCAGCAGCCTCATGTTCCCCTCTCACACCCAGCAGCCTCGTGCCACCCTCTCACACCCCATCTCACACCCAGCAGTCCCATGACCCCATCTCACACTCTGCAGCCTACATCACCCCTCTCACAACCTGCAGCTCCTCTCACACCCTGTAGCCCCATGTCCCGTTCTTATACTCTGCAGTCCAATGTCTCCCTTTCACACTCTAGATCTCCTATGACCCCTCTCACAAAACATCCTCTCCCCCGACACACACATCCCTATGCCATCACATTACACATTGGCTCTCCTGTGGGGCATTAAACCGATATACCTACTTTGGAGAGGCATGCATGTCACTTGTGATGACACAACATGCACCTTCTCAAGCAGCTCCCCTCCTAGGGCTGCTCTGCCTTTAAATGCCATGGCTGAATTTTTGTCCCAGTCCGGCCCTGGAGTCAGGCAATTGTCTAACAGTGATGAAAATTGTCTAACAATGATGCATGTCTTTCAAATGCATTTTCAATATAGGTACAAATAGTGTCATTTTGCATTTATCAAAAAATGCTCACTTTTTGGCTAAAAAAAATATGGTGAAAAACAAAATATTAGAGAAAGCATTTGATTATCACGACAATAACTTGCAAATGTAGCTAACCTTTTTTAAACCAGGTACAATTACTTAAATTACCCTGGAAATGAAATGATTCTGCATATTCCCTGGTACCTCAACCAAAGACATTTGCAGGAAGAATAATATGTTTCTAAATGGGACACCTCTCTTTCAAGATAGGCAGGTGGAAATAGCTGTTGGTCAGCCGTGATAAGAGTTATAATAGCATAACTCACTAGTGATAGGTTTTGTGTCCCTGTGCCAATACATCTCATTGTTTGACAGCTAAGAAAATTGTAGTCTTGAAGGTTTAATATGTTTTCTCATATGAAGCTCTGTTCACAAAAATTCCAACCAACCACATTTGCATGATAATTTAAATTGAGATTGTGTGGTGTGTATATTATCAAATATTTAATAATTTATTTTTCTAATGATCTTTTGTTCTTTTTAACTGTGGGGCTAAATGTATTCCAAGATAGAAAATGATTTTGAGGCAAATCAAGTAAGTCAACTAAAAAGAATTTCTGTATTGCTTATTTTGATGCCAATGTCAGTTCATGGGCAAAATTATTGTTAGGTAGGTGTATTGAAAAATATTTTAGATGCATTTTTCTGCATGTTTGTGTTATATATCTATATCAACCTGTTTCACGAAATAAAAGCAGTTACAATTTAAATTGAATCTACAACACAAACATGCAGAAAAATGCTTCCCAAATAAATATAAAAAAATAAAAAAATAAATATATATATATATATGTGTGTGTGTAAAAGGACATAGGCCTGAATTGGTGGGAAGAGTTTTCCCAATATAAATTCAACCCCTCCTACTATTAGAACTTTATATTAAGGATCCAATGATGACAATTCCTAGTTTAGTGAAATGATCTGGTTGGATGAAAAATGATTAGAGAAGAGAAGAGTAGAGTTGAGCGGACACCTGGATGTTCGGGTCGGGCGAGTTCACCCGAACTTTGAAAAAAAAGTCCGGGTTGAAGTTAATGGGGACCCAAACCTTTGGACAGAAAAATTCCTCTAAAAAACTCCTGAAAAGGCTAGAGAGCTGCAAAAGGAAGTAAAATGGGGGTAAGAGTAGGACAAGTGCCCTGCAAACAAATGTGGATAGAGAAATCACTTAAAATAACATAAAATACCTAAAAATTCAAAATACAGCTGAGCCATAAAATACCACTAGATGGAATCTTTGATTTTAGCTTTGGGAGAGCATAAATCAAAATCTAAAGCATGGCTGTCAGTGGGATCACCAGAATTATTCATTTGAGAGAGGGTTGGAGTGCAGGGTATTCTGTTTCATTGTTCAAACTGAGCTCAACTACATTTGTGGCCTGCAGTGCATTTCTTGCAGTCCTGATGCATGGAGAAACGGCCTTCACAAGCCTCTGCTAATGTGTACATAGTTTATACTAAGTGACCCATAGATTGAGGAGGCGGTGACCACGGCGGTGTAGGTGGAAGTAGCGGTGGAGGAGGAGGATGAGGTGGCCAACACTGTTTTTTATTTCTTTTATTATGGTAGCCCCCAAAATATACAAAAAAAGATACATTTGCGGCCAGCGGTGGAGGAGGATGATGAGGTAGCCAACACTGTTTTTTATGTTTTTGTTTTTTTTTCATTGTGGTAGCCCACAAAATATTGGGACATATAAAAAAAGACAACTCTGTTACGCAGAGTAGCTGTTGACATTATAGTTGTGCAGGCACTTTGTTGACTCTAGAGAACCTCGGGCCAATCGCACATCCCCGTGACGGTGACTTTGCACTCGGATGTCATCCATATCAACTTTCGATGCCAGTTTCTGCGCCTACCATGGTGACCACGGGTAACGGGGAATCAGGGTTCCATTCCGTACAGGGACCCTGAGAAACGGCTACCACATGCAAGGAAGGCAGCAGGCGCACAAATGACCCACTCCCGACGCGGGAAGGTAGTGACGACAAATAACAATACAGGACTCTTTAGAGACCCTGTAATTGTAATGAGTCCACTTGAAATCCTTTAACTCTGATCAATTTGAGGGAAGTCTGGTGCAGAGGCACTGACCTGTGCGTGCTGCAGCTGAAACCCCACTATCGCCTGCTGCTGCTTGCACAGTCTCATGAGGCGGTGAGTGGGAAGGCTGAAGTTACGTTGCAGTACAGACAGGCGAGCAGCAGCAGGGTGAGAATGCCAAAAGCGCGCACAGCCGCTACAGTGAATGTCACATCCTGTTCCAAGTTGCGGATCAGTCTGGTGATTGCTTCTGGTATCCAGTACTCTTTTTACTGTAGCTGCATCAGGGTCCTGGTATGTGGCCGCACAAACGCTGGTGCTCAACAACAGGGGGCATGCGGTTACCCTGCACTAGACCCTGCCAATCCATTCCACACTCTAACTCCTAACTTCAACATTAGGCATACTGGGTCCTGGTCATCCGACCGCCGCAGCAGGGTGAGAACACCAAAAGCGCGCACACCCGCTACAGTGAATGTCACATCCTGTTCCAAGTTGCGGATCAGTCTGGTGATTGCTTCTGGTATCCAGTACTCTTTTTACTGAAGCTGCATCAGGGTCCTGGTATGTGGCTGCACAAACGCTGGTGCTCAACACCAGGGGGCATGCGGTTACCCTGCACTAAACCCTGCTAATCCATTCCACACTCTGACTCCTAACTTCAACATCAGGCATACTGGGTCCCGGTCATTCAACCGCCGCCCAGACAGTGTCTGGGTCTTGGTCACCGGACTGCCCACCTGACTGTGAAACTACGAATGGATCGTTAAATCTGGTACAATCTGGTTTGCTCAACTCTATTAAGGATCCTTTGATCACTACATGTATTACTTGGATAACTGGTAATTCTTGAGCAAATACATGCCGACAAGTGCTAGGGGACGGCCGCTCCACTTTTGCACCCTGCTCCCTCTTATGCTGTGCTGGTGTCTCTGTGCAACCAGCGCCTCTTCCTCCAAACTGCATACGTCACTTGCATGACCTTGATTCCATGTGGGGTCTAGGACCTCATCATCCTCCACATCATCTTCCACCCACTCCTCAACCCTGCCTTCCTTGCTGGTATGCACACTGCAGAAAGCCACAGCAATTGGCACCTGTGTTTTTCCAGCATGTAAAGTCTGCAAAAGACATATGGAAATTGTTTTAGAATTGTATTCAGGCAACAGTTTTCCCAATAAACTGACCTCTCAGTTTGACTTGTGAGGGTATTGCCCCAGAATTACAATATTGTTGAAGTACCTCTTAGCTATTGATAACTGGTTTAAATATAGCAGCTTGTTATCTGGTAGTTTCTAGTGTAGAAAATATCAATCTGTTTTCTATCAGTTAGATCTGTGTAACAAGTGTTGTAGGTGTGAAACAATATTACAAGTGACCGATGTAGTAAATTCAAATCAAAGTTACGCTTCAATTTGACTCTCAGATATGAAGTGAACACCCCAAATATACTATTTAGCACCAAAAAAAATAATTAATTTTTAAAACTCCAATGTAAGCAGCAGATTAGCAGCAAAACAATTAGAATATTTACAACTGCGCAGTAAGAGCACTATTTGACGCTTCTATTTGACTCTCAGATATGAAGTGCACCGCAGGCCGCAAATGTACTATTTAGCAGATTAGCACCAAGAAAATTAGAATTTTTACAACTGCTCTGTAAGCACACTATTAGACGCTTCTATTTGACTCTCAGATATGAAGTGCACCCCACTAAAATACTATTTAGCAGTTTAGCACCCAAAATTTTGTAAGTTTTAAAACTGCAATGTGACAGCAGTATTTGACCATTCTATTTGACTCTCAGATATGAAGTGCACCCCACTAATGTGCTATCCCACTAATGTACTATTTAGCACCAAAAAAATTGACTTTTTAAAACTCTGATGTAACCGCGGTATTTGAAGCTTCTATTTGACTCTCAGATATGAAGTGCACCTCACTAATGTACTAGTTTGCAGAATACTTTCCTAAGCTGTCCCTCACAGCGGCACCATCCTCTCCCTACACTAATAAGACTTCATGTGCATGCAGCGCTACGCGACTCCAGCTTATAAATAGAGGCTGGGTCACATGCTGCACTGGCCAATCACAGCCATGCCATTAGTAGGCATGGCTGTGATGGCTTCTAAGGGCACACGAGTCAAACGCTTGTTGATTGGCTGCCCTGTAGCCTTTCAAAACGTGCCATTAAATCGCCAAACACCGAACTCCAACCTGAACATACAGTGATATTTCCGTGTTCAGGTCCGGGGTCCAAAAAACTTAATGTTCGGTACGAACCCGAACTTTACAGTTCGGGTTCACTCAACTCTAGAGAAGAAGGTCAATATTCAACAGTTTGTAAGATGGTTAATTCATTACACCCCCTTTTTACATATATAATCTTAGGACGCAGCTTAAAGGTTATATAACCCCTGGGGGATTACCATACTCCTACTATTATACATAGGAATATATGACAACTTTTATTACATACTCCTTTCATTTGACACAAGTTCAATTTATGACTAACACATTTTCATTATGAATGGATTTCTTAATTCTGTCTTTGCACATGAGGATATATGTATACTCTTTTATTACTATCTCACAAACTGCTGAATTTTCACCCTCTTCTCTAATCATTTTTCATCTAACCAGATAATTTCACTAAACTAGGAATTGTCATCACTGGATCCTTAATATAAAGTTCTAATATATTGGTCTCAACTAAATTGCTCAACCGCTCAACGAATATTTCAAAATTACATAAAAAGATTAAGAAATTCTGTTATCAATATACTATCTAAATAGCCCTTATTAACAGTTTTCTTGCACTCTCAGAATAATGACATAATTCTTGTAGACTAGCATTTTTACAACACTTTAAATAACATATAATAATTTCAGTAACCCAAGGGTTAATTTACTAAACAACCCTGGTATGCAGCCCAATTACATAAGACCACTCCTACTAAAAGAGAGTTTCAAATCTGACTGGCCACATCAAGTGTCAGTCTTTACCTTTAACACATGATTGGTTAGGCTCTGTATCCAATCAAACCATGTCTATGATTATTTAAACTTCGGTTATGGAGGGTAACTGTTTTCCCTGCCAAACTGTCGAATGCACGTCTGGGCTCCTTCCTAACCTGCAGGAACGAGCATTAGCTAATTGATCATAATTTATAAGATACTTTCAGGACAGACAATATTTTCCTGCAGGTGTACAAAGTGGATTTTTTGATGCTGCATGTAGACAGACAATGATTGTTAGAGATTTTTAGGTCCCCACGAAGGCACAGTCTAGATTTCAAACCATGCATGCAATAACCACTTTGTTTCCCTCTCTCAGTTACATGCACTGTTGCTATTGGGACAAATAACTATCTTAGCAGCAGTACTATCAAATTCAGGAACATCGATCTTCTGACTGACTAGGGATCAGCTGTATATTCAAAGACGCTAGTGATTTTTGCAACATTGTTTCTTCATATCGCTACTAAGTTTTCACACAATAGTTACTTCTTATGAGACATGTCGAAATAGGCAGACTTCTATTAGTTCCATACCTTTCCAGTGATAGCATTATTTAACCATGTGTGTTAGCTTCTGTTTAACTAGGCAGATTGACTAAAGCTCTGTACCTTTTAAGTAATAGCACCATTTAACCCTTAGGGTAAGCTTTTGTAATAATAGGCAGACTGTCAAAAGCGCTCTGCTTCTCTAGTGATATCAACACTTAATGCCCAGTGTAAGCTTCTGTTATAATAGGCAGACTGGCAAAAGCTCTGTGCTTCTCTAGTGATATCATCACTTAACGCCCAGTGTAAGCCTCTGTTTATAAAAAAGCAGACTGCCAAAAGCGCTGGCCTTTTCAAGAGCTGGTTCCAGCGCCAGGAGCCTCGTGAAGCCGCGCTCCCTATTTCGCTAAATGACGAAATAGGCGGGCGCTAGCAGGTAGCAATCAGACGCTTCATGCCGCCCTCTGAAGTCTTGAGCGCACTACCACGCATGCGCACGGTGTGCGCGGCCACGAGCTGAGCTGACTGACAGCTCACCTCGCGGTCTTTGCCCACCCCTCTCCTCTGCTGACAGGCTGGAGAGAGAAGGCGCGCATATAGTGCCTTCTCTCTCCTGCACACGTCAGACGTATCTTAATACGTCTGATGTGTACAAGCCCTTGATAGGAAGTTCCTCTGGTGGCCGTCTGAGTGACGGCCACTGGAGGTATTCCTATCAATCAATGTAAACACTGTATTTTCTCTGAAAATACAGTGTTTACATTAGATTGCCTGCAGGGAGCTATAGATCTCACCTGAACAAATACATTAAGCTGTAGTTGTTCAGGTGACTATAGTGTCCCTTTAACCTTTAGTATAAACCTCTGCCAGACAGGGACTTGACACACATTTCAGTGCATATGATCCTTCCCCTGAGCATCTCTCCGTTCAGATAAGCAACTGAGATTTGGAAAGTCTTTTGTATATACTTTGTTTTGGAGTATATCTTTTACTCTTTTTCACCTTATTTTTTTTAAATACAATTTTTATTATCAATTTTGGTTTGGGATTATTAACACTTTCTTAAAATTTCCTATTTCCTCCTTTTTTGTTATTATTTAGTGAGCACGTTAAAGTGAAAAAAATGTTGTTTTAATTATTCCATGTGAAATGTACAAAAAATCTCTCTCTCTCTCTCTCTCTCTATGTGAAATGTACAAAAAATCTCTCTCTCTCTCTCTCTCTCTCTCTCTCTCTCTCTCTATATATATATAGAGAGAGAGAGAGAGAGAGAGAGAGAGAGAGAGAGAGAGATTTTTTGTACATTTCACATTGAATAATTAAAACAACATTTTTTTCACTTTAATTAAGACCTGTGAGTGCATCCTGTTTTTGGATTTCTGTGTATATTTTTGGCGTTTAGGATAGAGCACCCAGGCAAGAATTCCCTATTTATTTCTAAAAGGAGAGTGTCAAGCATCCATTTTGTTGTTATATATATTTAGAAAAGGAATGAAGACAATATCCAAGGTGTTCACTCCAAATGGAAGTAAATGTCTAGGAATGGGTACAACGTAGGTTAAATAAGTATATTACATGCCAAGAAATATAGTAAAAACCTTTATTAGTCCATAAGATATAGATCTACTATTTACAGTGAAAGGATCCCAAATAGGAACAGAGTATATATGTTAGGTATAGGGAAACACCATAGGGTGCAGACAGGCAATCCACTATAAAGGGAAATCTTGCTATTAAGCAGAATCAATAAGTGGTGATAAGGAAAGGGGAAAGTGGTCTAAATTCCTACACAGAGAGGAGGAGAAAAAAAACCCCTAGATATCTACTAATTGAAGATTAATCAGGATCGAGCAGAAGGGAGATATCTCCTGGCTATTGTAGCGACCACTATTCTATTCCCACCATAACCACACAAAGCTAATGTCTACCTGAACTAAAGACCCTATATATATATATATACACCCTGTTCCAAATTATTATGCAAATTCTATTTGTGTCACAAAGATTAAATATTTTGCTTTTCAGTTTAACTCATGGATGGCATTGTGTCTCAGGGCTCTTTTGATCACTGAAAACAATCTTGGACACCTGTGATAATTAGATTGCCAGGTGAGCCCAATTTAAGGAAAAACTACTAAAGGAGGGTGTTCCACGTTATTAAGCAGAGCTCCATTTTCATGCAATATGGGGAAGAAAAAGGATCTCTCTGCTGCCGAAAGAGTGAAATAGTTCAATGCCTTGGACAAGGTATGAAAACATTAGATATTTCATGAAAACTTAAGCGTAATCATCACACTATTTAGAGATTTGTGGCTGATTCAGAGCACAGACAGGTTTGTGCAGATAAAGGCACATTGAGGAAGATTTCTGCCAGATCTATGCATTGGATCAAGAGAGCAGCTGCTAAAATACCATTACATAGCAGCAAACAGATATTTGAAGCTGCTGGTGCCTCTGGAGTCCCACGGACATCAAGGTGTAGAGTCCTCCAGAATCTTGCAACTGTGCATAAACCTTCTATTTGGCCACCACTAACCAATACTCACAAGCAGAAACGGCTGCCTTGGGCAGAAAAATCCATGAAGACTAATTTTCAAACAGTCCTGTTCACTGATGAGGGCCGTGCAACCCTGGATGGTCCAGATGGATGGAGTAGTGGATGGTTGGTGGACGGCCACTCTGTTCCAACAAGGCTGCAATGTCAGCAAGGTGATGGTGCAGTCATGTTTTGGTCCGGAATCATGGGAAGAGAGCTGGTCAGCCCCTTTAGGATCCCCAAAGGTGTAAAGATGACCTCTGCAAAGTATGTGGAGTTTCTGACTGACCACTTTCTTCCCTGGTACAGAAGGAAGAACTATGCTTTCCATAATAAAATCATCTTCATGCATGACAATGCACCATTTCATGCTGCAAAGAATACCTCTGCATCGATGACTGCTATGGGGATAAAAGGAGAGAAAGTCATGGTGTGGCCTCCATCCTCCCCTGACCTCAATCCTATTGAGAACCTTTGGAGCATCCTCAAGCAAAAGATCTATGAGCGTGGGAGGCAGTTTTTCATACAAACAGCAGCTCTTGGAGGCTATTCTGACATCTTGCAAACAAATTCAAGCAGAAACTGTCCAAAAACTCACAAGTTCACTGGATGCAAGACTTGTGAAGCTGCTATCAAATAAGGGGTCCTATGTTAAAATGTAACGTGACCTGAAATGTTTAAAAAGTTAAAATGTTGTTTTAACCCCTTAAGGACGGAGCCAAATGTACACGTTGTGAACAAAACAAAATGTAAACAAAACCTGGCATTTGCGCTACATGTCTGTCCAACTGTAATACACCTCTTTCATAGTAAATGCACCCACCCTTATTATATATCATTTTATTCAGGGGAAACAGGGCTTTCATTTAATATCAAATATTTAGCTATGAAACATAATTTAATATGAAAAAAATGGGAGAAAATACGATTTTATTGGATTTTTTAGTTCTACATGACAATTAAACGGTCAGTGTCATAATACTGTTTGCTTTTACTGCAATAAAATACACATATTTGTATTCAGCAAAGTCTCACGTGTAAAACAGTACCCCCTATGTACAGGTTTTATGGCGTTTTGGGAAGTTACAGGGTCAAATATAGCACGTTACATTTGAAATTCGCCAGATTGGTTACGTTGCCTTTGAGACTGTATAGTAGCCCGGGAATGAAATTTACACTCATAATGGCATACCATTTGCAATAGTAGACAACCCAAGGTATTGCAAATGGGGTATGTCCAGTCTTTTTTAGTAGCCATTTGGTCACAAACACTGGCCAAAGTTAGCGTTAGTATTTGTTTGTGTGTGAAATGCAAAAAACGCCAATTTTGGCCAGTGTTTGTGACTAAGTGGCTACTAAAAAAGACTGGACATACCCTGTTTACAATACCTTGGGTTGTCTACTATTGCAAATGGTATGCCATCATAGGGGTAATTTTCATTCTTGGGCTACCATAGGGTCTCAAAGGCAATGTAACCAATCTGGCGAATTTTAATGTGAAAAAAATGAAACGCAAGCCTTATATTTGATGCTGTAACTTTTGAAAACACTATAAAACCTGTACATGAGGGGTACTGTTGTACTTGGGAGACTTCACTGAACACAAATATTTGTGTTTCAAAACAGTAAAAAGTATCATAGCAATAATATTGTCCGTTTAATGCTGTTTGTGCGTGAAAAATGCAAAAACGTCACTTTTACTGGCGATATCATCGTTGTAATACATTTTACTGTTTTGAAACACTAATATTTGTGTTCAGCGAAGTCTCCCGAGTAGAACAGTACCCCCCATGTACAGGTTTTATGGTGTCTCGGAAAGTTATAGGGTTGAATATAGTGCTAGCAAATTAAATTCCCTTTACTTTCGGCATGGGTTGTCATGCAGGTCCTGCTAATTGTAATTAATTAAGATACCTAATTATGTAAAAATATTACATAAATATATATATAGAATCAATATATGTATATATATACGTATGTGTATATATATGTATATATCTATATAATTTTTTTTAAATATTTTTATTTATATATAGGTATATATATAGTGATATATAAGTATATATTTATGTGTATAAATATATATATTATTTCGTTCTATGTGTATTTTGATATATATATATATATATTAATTTCACAATACAGTTAGAACGAAATAACACACATCTATATATTTTTTAATTATTTATTTTTAATTATTTTTGTAATTTTATTTTTTAACGTATTTACATTTTTAATTTTTTTTATAATATATATAAATATATATATAACAATAATTATATATATATTTAATCAGTATCAGTGTACGTGTAATTTGATATTAATATATATATATAATTATATATATATTAATAGTAAAATACACCTAGACGGTGTACATGTGTGTATGTATATGTGTATATATATACTTTGATCATATATATAATATATATATATGATCTAAGTATATATTATTTATTTTTTTACACTATTTATTTATTTCATTTTTATTTTCAGCCAGCAGGGGGACCACCTGTCATTACAGGCAGCCCCCCTGCTGGCAATACAGAAGCCAGCTATCCCCGGCCATGTGATTGTGGGGTCCTCGCTAGGACCCCACTCTCACATGGCCGGGGGGCTTCCAGGAGGACGGAGGTGCCGCGGGGGGGCTCCCTGGGAGTCCCCCCAACCGCGATCGCCGGGTAAGTACAGAAAGACCGGAGGGCGTACTATTACGCCCGGCGGCGTTTAGAGCCGCCTATTAGAGGACGTAATAGTACGCCCTCCGGTCTTAAGGGGTTAAGTTTGATTGAAATAGCTTTTGATTTCAGTAAATATGCTGCAAACACAATAAATGACAATTTTCAGTTCTTTACAACCTATAAAGTGTTTTGAAACATACTGTGCGTAATAATTTAGAACAGCGCATTGTAAGTTTTTTATGTTTAAAAAAAATACTGTTATCATTAGGAGGTTTGTTCAATAAAATTTGAATTGTACTCTTAATAGTTGATAACATGAGAATTATGCTGACTGTTATTTACATCAATTATTTAGGTAAACGAGAAAAATATCATTTGCATAATAATTTGGAAAAGGGTGTATATATATATATATATATAGGTAACTTCAACACAAAATAAAAAAGGTGCTACCTAACAAGTGAAAAAGTGCATATTAAAATAAATAAATCGAGCCCGACGCGCATTTCAGCGTATTATAACGCCGTCGTCAGGGGCAGAGTGAGCTCTCTCCTCACAGGATCTGCTTAAATACCCAAGTTCATTAACCCTACTTAGGATCAGCCTTTTAGGGGAGGGTCTCCTTAAGTGTCTCATCCAATGTGAAAAGTTCAATATACAGGGAGACTCCCACGTGGATATAACCTAAATTGGTTAGGGGAGTAGCACCAATTAGCCAATCATATGTGGTGCTCATGTTTTCATGTGTCAGTCAAATACTCACTGCCCTAACTTAATGCTTAGATGTAAATGACAGCTCAACTATTAAGGAGAAATGTCAACAGTTGACAAGCTAGAGCTACTCAGTTACATGTTGCACCTAGGTGTGTTTAACACCTTACTCGCTCAATTGGGGATATAATCCACAATTTTATGTTTGTCATATTGAAAAGGTGAATATAAGTAGTGACAATATAATCACACATAGATAGATATCCTGATATTGCTGTTCATCAGACCCTGCCAAATCATCCTCCACAATTTTAATTCTAGATGTAATGACTATATTGGCATTTAAGGTTCAGCAACATCGTGATACACCTTTAAAAGTTCTCTAGCAAAAGATATCATCACAAACGTGAGAATCACTAGAGGCTAGTATAGGAAATGTGATCCATATTAGTTGTATGGGTATCTATGAAGTTTATATCTAAAGTGAGAGAGGGCAAGTGACAAAAAACACCCAAAAAGAAACTATAATCAAAAGAGGTAATTGAAAACTTGGACAATTATACGTTGTATAAACTACTGAAAATGCCACTCAGTCATATTGAGAGAAAGACATCTTATATAAAGGACGAATATAAGAACCCTTCATTTAACCCTTGTGGTGATAAAGTTTATAGCGTATATATCCAGAAGGTCTCCCTCTGACGAGGTTTGATATCCCACCCACCTTTGCGCGGTGGTTGTGGTATGTATTCCAAGCCCATAAAACAAATACCAACAGATGAATGGTCATGATGCAGATGTAAATGCCTAGAGATTGGAGTTTCTAAATGTCTTTTTACTGAGTTCACATGTTCCCTGTTTCTGTATTTAAAGTGGAGGAATGTCTTCCCCACATACATCAAACCACAGGAGCATGTGAGTAAATAGATTACTCCAACCGTGCAGCAATTGAAAAATGAACGTGAATAAAACGTTTCTGTTTTAGTGCTATCAGAGTAGCTTTTAGAGTGTCTATTAATGAAGGGTCATGCACTGCAATGGCCACATTGGTAGGTGCCTGCTGGTAAGTAGTTCTGGAAGTTTCCTTGATTAACAGTAGTGGGAAGATTACTGGGTACCAAAAGGTCTCTCAGATTCCTCCCTCTATGTGCCGTAATTGATGGATAGGGAGTTACAACTTCTTTAAGATGTCTATCCAATGTTAAAATAGGCCAAAACTTCCTGAAGATACTCTGCATGGGTTTCCAGCCTGCATCGAAGGTGCCAATACACCGTATTATGCCACCTTCTGATTTTTTGGTATTCTCTTCAATTAGGGACTGGCGATCTGTTTCAAGAACTCTAGTATAGGCCCTATTTAGAACCCTATTTGGGTATCCCTGTTCCCTAAAGGAATGCCGTAGGGCTCTTGCTTTGTCCTTGAAGTCATCCAAGGAGGAGCAGTTACATCACAACCTCAAATATTGGCCTTGGTAGGGATCCCGGCCTTTAATGGTTTAGGATGGTAACTTGACCATTTGAGATGGCTATTTGTTGCTGACTTTTTCCTAAAAAGAGTGGTCTGTATTTTTACGGTCCCTCCCTAAGAATATGGAAATATTGAGGAAGGAAAGTTTTGATCCACCTATCTCACTCCTGAAGCATAGATTGAAGTGATTGATGTTAAGTCTCTTAACAAATTCCTTAAAATCACACACGGCACCAAGCCAGACAACAAAAGTGTTGTCTATATACCTTTTCCAATGGACTTGGTCCGTGTATGGTTTAGGGGAAGTGCCAGCCATAATATACTTTTCCCACCAGCCTAGGTGTAGGTTTGCATAAGATGTTACAGGGCGTACCCATTGCAGTGCCAGTTACTTGTTGGTATAATTTACCATTAAATAGGAAGATGTTGCGTGTTAGCACAAATCTGAGCAGTTCTGATATGAGGTCCACATATGCCTCTGGTAATTTAGGGTTAAGGTGGAGGAAGGCCCGAATGTGTTCAATTCCCAAAGTGTGTGGAATTGAACTATAAAGTGTCACAACATCTAGGCTGCAAATGATAGCATTGCTGGGGAGCTCCAGTTGAGTAAAAAATTTGACTAACTGCTTAGTATCCCTTAAATAAGAGGGAAATCTTTGTATCAAAGGTAGCAGGATCCTGTCCACAAAAATGCTTACATTTTGAGTAAGATTTGGCCTGCCTGTTGGCTTCCTTCAGGGACTTATGTATCTTAGGTAAGCAATAAAAGGTGGACAGGATGGGTTATTTAGTGTTCATAAAATCAAACTTGTCTCTGGAGATAAGATCTGAATTCAAAGCCTCAGTCAGTAGGGTTTGTAATTCATCCATAAATTGGGGGGGGTTGGGTCAGCTGTGAGGATACGGTATGTAGCCTTATCCAGCAGAAGGTGCTCTGCTATACTGATATAACGTTCCTTGTCCATTACTACCACATTGCCTCCTTTATCTGAGGCCTTGATAATTATGTCAGGGTTTTTTTGAAGTTGTTTAATTGCCAACCTTTCCTGTCTAGTGAGGTTCTTCTCAACATTTAGTTGAGATTCATCAATTGTTAAGGACTCATTTTCTCTACACACTATATGCAGGAACACCTCCAGATTATTTTAGTATAGTATATATCTTTTACTCTTTTTCACCTTATTTTTTTAAATATTTTTATTATCAATTTTGGTTTGGGATTATTAACACTTTCTTAGAATTTCCTCCTTTTTTTGTTATTGGTTTAGTGAGCACTTTCATGTTTATTTTTGGTAGCACCTTAGGAGATATCGTTTCTCCACTCTCACTCATGCTTCAGCATCTTCTGAGCCAAATTAGTTAGGAAAGTATATAAAGCAAACTACAAAATATTTTATACTTATATCATAATAAAAGCAAATTTTTAAATTTCTAACCAGAATCTCAACCTCTTTACTAATTACCAAAAATTGGGTCCACGCCCTGTTGTCCTTGGACCTACTATATTTCCCCCATCCTCTACTATATATATACTATATATATATAGTAGAGGATGGTGGAAATATATTGTGTATATATATATATACAATGTAGCTAAAATCTTCAAAGAATTAAATAATTAATTAAGTAAACAGTGGTTATCCAAATAATAATATTTGATGCAATTGTATCTAATACACATGGAACTTAAATTCATCTGAATTTGGGCCAATTGGATAATATGTCGAATTCCCTAGTTCTGAGCTACCACAATCACAAACTGACACCAGCAATGGCTAAGCATGTTCGGAATGATAGCTATGAAAAATTTGAAAATGTTAATTTTATTCACAGATCAAATGGGAAATGAACAATAAAAGAAAAAAAAGCAGCAGTAAAAAAAATCAAAATGTTTATATTTAATAAATATATACTCTATATTTATAAATTATACACTTACTAAATATATAACAATAGTTGTTTTTTTTTTTTTTGTACTGCTCCTCCTATTTTTCCCTCTGCTCACTTCTCATTTGATCTGCAAAACAAATGATGGAACTATGTTCATATCAGTGTACTGCACAATATTACATAATATAACATAATATTATAATGTATATATATTTTGCAGTACACTCGTTGGCACAATTTCATGTATTTTTTTATTCATCTGATTCAGTTCCAGTACTGATATACTACTGAGCTGAACCGACACAGAAGAGAAAATAGCACAGTCAGTAAAAAAGGGGGACAAAACATTTTTTAGATACATAAATGAGAAAAGAAAAGTAAAACAAGGATTAGTTAGATTAAAAACAAAAGAAGGAAGGTATGTAGAAGAGGATAAATGTCTAGCTGACTGCCTCAATGAATATTTTTGTTCAGTATTTACAGATGAAAATGAAGGAAAAGGACCTCAGTTGAGAAAAAGGATAAATGAGTCATTTATTACACATGAGTTTACAGAGGAAGAGGTTCTATTTCAACTGTCACGCCATTAGATCATTCATTATTAGTGGTACAGATTAAGATCTGCTATTCTATCACTTCAGCGTTTCTCATAGTATTTGGCTTGGTTACCATTATACATTACTTACATGTTAAATACTATATATTGAAACTTCCAACAGTATACAGCATTCATGTGCTTACAGGCTCTATTGGTATAAATGCACCTGCGATCTCCATCCCAATTAATCGAAGACAGCTCTTTGAGCCAATTGCCTAGCATATTAGTCAAGTATAACCTCTAATTGTTATACTCTTTGTCACTGCCTTTTATTAGAATTACAGATTTAGAGCCGCTACCATTATCACTGCAGCACTTTTTACAGTACCTGGCTTTGTTACCATTATACATTACTTATATGTCAATTTTATAACAAGACACGGAGGCTCATATTGCATATCCCTTTCTTTACTGTCCACCAATAGCAGCAAAGAATACATACAGAATGAAAAATAATGAACATAGGCCCCATAGGTCCCAGTATAATAGGCAGCACTTCCCTTCCATTTCCCTCTTTCTTTGCTGCTCCGACACAAAGATAAGTACATGTCACTTTTTTCTCTTCATATTTTTCTATTGTACTGGTTTTTTGCTCATTAATTTTATCATACAGTTGCTTACCAGTAACTGGTAGCATTCTGCATTATTGTCATATTTGTTTTACATTTATTTCATTTCATATATTTATTTATTTATATATTTATTTATTTATATTTATCTTCCTATCTAGTATTATATTGTTTTTATTGTACTTGGATGTCTTTATCCTGCATTGCTTTTCTGTACACTGTTTGTTTCTCACTTACCCAGGGTCCAGACCTCCCCTACTGTATTCTATTCTCCTTTTCCGTCCTCCCTGCCCTCGGCGCCATTTTGCGCACGTTCTTTCTCCCCTACCCGGCTGTGTATGCGCGCGAATTAAGCCTATTCGGCTGATTCGCCACACATACATAACATTCCCCATTCGGCTGACAGTGCGTTCGCATGTTTGCTGCAATCAAAATTTTTATGCGAATGGCCCGTTCGCCTACTCTTTATTCTCCTATACTTACCTATCTGGTTCCCGAATTCACCTTTTTTCTACCGAACGTTCGTTTTTTTGCCGGTAATCTCGCGGATGCTGCGAATCCCGCGAGATTACCGGCGGCCATTTTCAGACTTCCTGTCTTCTTTCCTACCCTGCATCTTAGTGTGCCACTGGTCTGGGCCCTGGTGAGAGCGTTTTAGTTTTTGTCTATTGCTGTTTGGGTGACTAACCCATACTATTCCTATTGTTAGGTTATACTCTCTGCTAGTTTAACATGCCTAAACCCAGACTATCCTCTGGGTCTATCCCTTCTGGGGAGTCTGATACCCCACTCATTTGGAGTGAGGCCCCTGTCACCTCAGGCAATTCGCCCATTATGACAGATGGAACTACCCACCCTGATGGGGCACAGTTCCTAGTGCTGCAACGCTCGGTGACAGACGCCATTATGGCGACCATGGGGTCTATGTCCTCCACCCTCTCCCACACCATTTCACAGGCCCTCTTGCCACGTCCTTCAGACGAGCAATTCTCGGGTTCCTCAACGCCTTTACCGCGTCCCACTGTGAACCCTCAGGGAGAGATATATAAAAAGGCTACCCATAAGTCCAAACACCCCTCTGCCTCCAGAAACACCATGACTGGCGTACCTTCGGTCGCCCCAGAAAGCGTGTCCCATCCACGCAAAAGAGCCTTTCCGCGTCAGGCAGAATGGGCGCGGCTATGGAAATGTGCCAGAGCACAGCTAGAGAGCGACTCCGACTCCGAAATCAGGTCAAATGAGGAGGCTAAGAGCGAGTCGGACAGTGACTCTGATGCGGATGCCGCCGATACTGGATTTGACCTCCTTTCCTCTGCTCAGGCAGAGATGCTCGGAGGCGAGACAGGGATCAGGAACCCCGCGGCCGCGGGGTCCACCCTTGTGGATCCGTCGGGTGTCCCACTCTTCGACCCGGATGACCTACACCATCCGAGATTGGCAGAGTGGCTCCCGGCTGACCACATTGCCACATATGTAGAAAATTGGGTCAGACGTCCCTTGAGTAAAGCGGCCCGCAACAAATTGAGGGCAGAGTGTCCTAGGCCTGTGGTGCCTAATAAAGTCTGCGACACTCCGGAGGTAGACCCCGAGATGACCCAGTTCCTCACTAAATTGGGCTGGAACCCCCGTAAAGGACTGGAATCTGCATTAAAGTCCTTACAAGTATCGACTTTAACCTCTCGGCTCCTGTTCCTTTATGTTTTCACAGCTTAATTTGACAAGAAGGCAAGCAGTCATCCGGCTTAGGAGGACTCCCCCCGCTGTTATCCAGTGGTCCTATGAATCCTATGGTCAAGCTTCCCAGTTGTTGATGTTCTACCCTCTTCAGTTATAAGTTATTACCTTGGAACTTTTCTCTCACTACTCTTGTTTTGGACATTTTACCTTGGTCGCATCTTCAGAAAGAGGGAAATGGAAGGGAAGTGATGCCTATTATACTGGGACCTGAGCGGAGAGGGGCCTATGTTACTTCATGTTCATTATTTTTCATTCTGTATGTATTCTTTGCTGCTATTGGTGGACAGTAAAGAAAGGGATATGCAATACTCGCCTCCGTGTCTTTAATAAAATCATGACTTTTCATCATGTAATAGCAAAATCATGTAATTATCACACACGGAAACTTTTAATAGTATACAGCATCTATACGCTTGCAGGCTCCATTACAATATATGTAGACCTGTGTCTTTATCATTAGGGATTACACACATTATACCTATCTAACAATCATATGTTAGGACCTGCGGTTTCCAGTATATTTTCTGCACTTTTACATTCCATCACTCTCCCATAATTATGGCTACTATCAGCTAAACGTCTTTCCCAAGCAGCACAGACGTGTGCTGTCGCTTATTACTCTTATACCATTCAAGACATTAGAGTCTATTCAAGTTAATCAACATTGTATCTTTTTTGTTTTTAGTGGATTTTTTTATATAGCACTTTTGCGTTATTGTTATTTTTTTCGATACTATTTAGTACACAATAAATTCTTTTTTGTTTTTTGACCTTTTGGTCTTTTTACTTGTGCCTTTTATCTTCACATTCCTTCTGTTTATTATGTAGTACAGGAATACGCTATTTTCTCACAGTTTTTAGGTACACTACTCTATAGTTTACTGCCTATTTCCACTAGGGGTTTCCCCCCTGTACTCAGTGTACCTTATTTGACTGTATCCAATTGGTTTGTTAGACAGTAAATAAATGAAAAAGATTAAGAATAGAGTTGAGGTTTGTAACGGATCACCTGGCACCCCGACTGGGTACCTCCGTTGAAGGATGCTCCTAGCACTTCCTGAGGACTCCAAGCACTGCAGCAGACACCAAAACCACCGACCCGTAGGAGCATATGAATGCTCTAGACAGTTGAATAGGAACCATACGAATAGGTTTACTCTCCTAGCAGTCAAACTGGAACAGCATACAATAAATCTTCCCCCAATAATGAGACGACACTTCACTTTGAGGGTTAAGCAGGAACTCCCTGTACTGTCACATACAGTCTCTTTTATTCCCAATCCACAAACATAGTACAGCCCACAGGCGTTACAAAACAACCAATCACATCACAGTTACATCCCACATATTCCCTCCCCTTATCCTGAGAGGAAACTCAATTATACATACAGTTAAAACATACTTTCTACCCAACTTTCATAACTCCAAAACCATACATCACATTCACATAAAATTACATATTCTCAATCAATCCATTCAGGGGAACAACATATTCAAAAATGGCACAAATCAGACAAGGGGTTCAAAAGTTAGTAAAAGTCCTTTGTGACTAAATGAAGCATGGCTTTCTGGCCCAAACCAGTTTCAGAGTTTTCTATCCTGGAGATAAGTAATTCAATTATCTCCCAGGACAGACACAAGACTCCATTAAGCACATGGTTGCAAAAAGACACAAAACACTTTAAAATACATAAAGTCACATTTACACATAACACACAGACATTTCACATATCCCCAGATAGTTGGGATCTGAGCGCACATTATTAGATGAATGGCACTCAGATCACACAAATAAGCCTTTCTGCAGGGGAAATAAACAGTTTAACCTGCAGGGCCATAGTCCAAAGGGAGCAGGCGAGCAACCAGGCCTCTCCAGTTCACAGTGGCGAGGTTGGTTTCGCCACACTTCTCCCCTTTACCAACTAGACTAACAGGGTATCTGACCTCCTGCCGGTCAGTGCCCTTGTTAGTCCAGCAGCCCACCCACAAAACACAATCAGCAATACAGCCCACCCACAATAACTGGCTACTACACCTGGGTAGAGGAGAACTTTGTCCGTGTCCAGGTGCCTCACCATGGCTGTGTGGGTGACTGGTCAGCGTACTGGGTGGGTTGCTGAGTGGGCAGAGACCAGCGGTACTCGGTCCTGGTGCCAGCACTACCACGGGAGTAGTCTGGTTGGAGCCTGGTTGCTGGAGGGGGGGACAGACTGTCTCCCCTTTGCCTAAACAGTCCTGCTGCTGGGGGACAGGACCGACTGTCCCTACCCCTGGTGGTGCATGTGCAGAGACCACTGTCCCATCTGCACTGTTGTGGAGATTACTGTCTCCCCTTGGTGGGCTAAGCTGCCGCTGGGGAGAGGGGGTAACAAGCTCCTCTCCCATACAAACTTTCAGCCGCTTGGGAGAGGGGATAACAAGCTCCTCTCCCTGACACTCTCTCTGCTGTTGAAGGGGGAGACCGACTGTCTCCCCTTTCAATAATTTGTCCTGTTGCTGGGGAGAGGTGATAACTGGTTCCTCTCCCTGGAACACTCTCTGCTGTTGGAGAAGGGGACCAACTGTCTCTCCCCTTTTAATATATTGTCCTGCTGCTGGAGAGCGAGACCGACTGTCTCCGCTTCCTGCACGACATACTGCCGCTGGGGAGGAAGGACGGCACCTTCAG
Organism: Pelobates cultripes; assembly: GCA_933207985.1. Lineage (NCBI taxonomy): Eukaryota > Metazoa > Chordata > Amphibia > Anura > Pelobatidae > Pelobates > Pelobates cultripes. The sequence continues at coordinate 261,393,399 of OW240914.1, forward strand.
CTCCCTGGGGTACACACTGCCGCTGGGGAGGAAGGACTGCACCTTCAGCTCCCTGGGGTACACACTGCCGCTGGGGAGGAAGGACTGCACCTTCAGCTCCCTGGGGTACACACTGCCGCTTGGGAGGAAGGACGGCACCTTCAGTTCCCTGGGGTACACTGCCGCCGGG
>OW240914.1:261409192-261420210 GCA_933207985.1 Pelobates cultripes
ACATAGGGTCACTTAGCAGATATGGATTGACACCTGTCCTAAGGATCCCTGATACACACTGACACAGAGCAGAATAGAGACTGTTCCCCTACATAGGGTCACTTGGCAGATATGGATTGACACCTGTCCTCAGAGACCATGATACACACTGACACAGAGCAGAATAGAAACTGTTGCCCCTACATAGGGTCACTTGGCAGATATGCTTCCTGGCAGGGCCCATACAAGGTGGTAGAGCAGGTTTGTGATACCACCTTTGTGATCGGTGCGGTCACAGGCACGGGAGGCAAGCGCATGCTCCATGTGAACATGTTCAAGCCATACCACGAGCGCACGGAAGAGGTAACCGCGATCTGTGCACCTGCCACTGAAGATTATGATAATTTGCCACTCCCAGATCTCCTAGACCTAGAGGGCCAGAGCATAGACCTGGGAGAAGTACAGTTAGGAGAACAGTTAGACCCCCAGGAGCGAACCCAGGTCCAAAGACTAATCCAGGACAAGGGGGCCACGTTTTCCAACCTTCCTGGGTACAGTCCGTTAACCACTCACAAAGTTGAAACCCTATCGCATACCCGAAGCAGTTAAAGAAGCAGTTAAAGAAAATATTCAGAAAGAAATTGAGGAAATTATGCAGTTAGGGGTGATAGAACACTCTGACAGCCCCTGGGCCTCCCTGGTAGTACTAGTACCGAAACGGGACGGCACGACCTGTTTCATTGTAGACTATCGGAGGCTTAATGATAAAACAACCTCAGACGCCTACCCTATGCCCCGGATAGACGAGCTCCTAGACAAAATGGCCAGAGGCCAGTACCTCACCACAATAGATCTGTGCAAGGAGTACTGAGAAATTCCATTAGCCGAGGATGCCATCCACAAGTCAGCATTTGTCACCTCGTTTGGCCTGTATCAGTTTAAGGCCATGCCATTCGGGATGAAGAATGCCCTGGCTAACTTTCAGAGGATGGTAGATCGGCTACTGGATGGGTTTCAGGAGTATGCCTGCGCCTACTTGGATGATATAGCCATTTTTAGCTGCTCCTGGCCCTATCACCTGACCCACATAGGAGCCGTACTAGACCGGATTAGGGAGGCCGGACTGACCCTAAAGCCCAGTAAGTGCCATATAGGAACGCGTAAAAACCTCCCCAAGATAGTAGTATGGGCCCCAGAGTGTGAACAGGCCTTCCAACAGCTCAAGACGGCGCTCATTAAATCAACTGTACTTTCTGCTCCTGATCCAACAAAACGCTTTCTCGTCCATACAGATGCTTCTATGTTTGGATTGGGAGCAGTACTGAGCCAAGTCGGAGCAGATGGCGGTGAACAACCCGGGGCTTATCTAAGCCAGAAACTTTTGCCCAGGGAAGTAGATACACTGCCATTGAAAAGGAGTGCCTGGCGGTGGTGTGGGCCCAAAAAGCTGCAACCTTACTTGTATGGACAACCGTTTACCTTACTCACAGATCACAACAAATTTGGGGCACTGTGCGTGCAATCTAATGTGCCACCAGATAGGAGTGGTTTGTTAAGTAGTACTATTCTTATCAGTTTAATCCCTGTTACGTCCCCTATCCGTTGATGTGGAGCAACACGCAGCAGCAGAAGAGGACTCAGCCGAGGAGGTTATGGAAGAAGATGGAGTAGGAGGAGTAGAGGAGGTGGCAGCAGGCCTGCCTCCAAGTCCTGGCGGTGTCACTAACTCCTCTGCAGAGCCACGCATTACATGCTTGGCAGCCATCAGCAGGTTTGCCCAATGCGCAGTGTAGGTGATATACCTGCCCTGACCATGCTTTGCAGACCAGGATCAGTGGTCAGATGGACCCTTGCCCCGACACTGTGTGCCAGACATGCCATTATTTCCTTTTGCACAATCGAGTACAGGTTGGGGATTGCATTTTGTGAGAAGAAATTTTGTCCGGGTACCAGTGAGTGAGTGGTGACACTGGGCACAGTATCCACTGTGATAAACACAAAAAGAATTCAGCGCTAGTAATCACAAAATTAGTCAAGGTAGGCAGCAAGCCAAATGAAGGAAAACCCCTCGGGTCCTTCGGTGGATAGATACAAAAAGATATGGAAGGGCTGCGCCAAATAAGGGTAGATAGTCCAGTAAAGTATTGCTAGGGTGCCAATAGATGGTCTAGGATACTTGATAGAGTTCCTCTGTGGATGCGTCTAGTGTAGACCGTTCCGTATATGTAAATACAAAGAGAGGTAGAGGCGACTAATGGTATAGTATGAAAGTTCAGGGTGTGATAGGGAACAAAAAGTAAAGAACTCACATTCAGGAGAGCTATGGCCAGCTCTGGTGTGGATTGTGTACAGCGGTATAATCCCCGCTTATGGGATATGTAGGGAGGGGTCTCCGTCAGCACCGTCTGGTAGTCCAGAGCTCGAAAAAGAAAGACAGAAAGCAACAATAGTGCTCTCAATTTTGATGTGGTTCAATGTGCAGATAAGAAGAGGTAAAAAACTCACATTTGAGGGAGCTATGGCCAGCTCTGGTGTGGATAGCGTACAGCGGTATAATCCCAGCTTATAGGATATGTAGCGGCGATACGTCCGTCAGCACCGTCTGGTGATCCAAGGCTCCAATATAGAAGAATAAAAAGCAGCAATAGTGCTCTCAATTGTGATAGGTTAAGAGAGTAGTAGAGAAAATAAAATAATACTCACAAAGATAGAGCAGAGGTACTGCTCTATGGATAGGCGCCGGTGGTATGATCCCCACCTAGGATTTCTTGGAGTACTGGAACTTTAAAATTGCCAATGGAAGTAAAAGTAACCAGGAAAGGTTAAAATGCCAGGAATAGGTAAAAACAAAAGTTGTTTAAAGTGCATAAAGAGTGCAATAAAAAGAGGATTGGTACAATAAAGTAGCCAAAAAACTTTTATTGATCTAAAATACACAGTAAAATACAGAATTAATAACCATAAACGCGTTTCACCATAAGTGGCTTCTTCAGAATGGGATAAAAGTAGTAACCTGGCAGGGGTTGTTTAAATAGGGCTATGTTAATGCGATACGTCCGTCAGCACCGTCTGGTGATCCAAGGCTCCAATATAGAAGAATAAAAAGCAGCAATAGTGCTCTCAATTGTGGTAGGTTAAGAGAGTAGTAGAGAAAATAAAATAATACTCACAAAGATAGAGCAGAGGTACTGCTCTATGGATAGGCGCCGGTGGTATGATCCCCACCTAGGATTTCTTGGAGTACTGGAACTTTAAAATTGCCAATGGAAGTAAAAGTAACCAGGAAAGGTTAAAATGCCAGGAATAGGTAAAAACAAAAGTTGTTTAAAGTGCATAAAGAGTGCAATAAAAAGAGGATTGGTACAATAAAGTAGCCAAAAAACTTTTATTGATCTAAAATACACAGTAAAATACAGAATTAATAACCATAAACGCGTTTCACCATAAGTGGCTTCTTCAGAATGGGATAAAAGTAGTAACCTGGCAGGGGTTGTTTAAATAGGGCTATGTTAATTTGAAAATTGCGCCAAAAGTGTAATTGGCCAATCAGAGACAATTTTTAAAATCACTTTTCAAAATTAGGATTCAAGAGTATGGGAGTGATGTTATAAAGGTGATGAGTCCATTTAAATTATTTAAATGTGAAAACTAGAGTGAGAAAGTTGTTTTTAAAGAGAAAGAAAGGAAGAAAAAAAAAAAAAAGTTGTTTGATTAAAGTTCAAAACAAACAAACAAAAAAGTTAACAAACAATCAAATTATCTAAAAGAAAAATTTATTGAGAAAAATTACTCACCAACCCGCCTCAACACCATTATAAATACCATCACCAAAAAAGATAGAGCAGACCTCCTAACTTACAATACCCAACCCACCACCAACACCATGCCCCTTCCTGTTATTTTCAATTTTAATAACAAAAGTGGCCATGTCAAAAAAAATTATCAAAAAACATTGGCACCTCTTAAAAGAAGATGAAATACTTAAAAATATTATACCTGACAAGCCTAATGTTGTCTTTAGAGGTGCCCCAAACTTCAAATCCATTTTAACCACCAATTTTACAAAAGAAACCAAACCTACTTTTAATTCTTTTATGCCCAATGCCAGTAGCTTTTATAAATGTAAAAGATGCATTGTATGCAAAAACACAGACCCCTCCGTCCCTTCCAAAACCACCAGTTTTAAATCTAATATCACCAACAAAACCTATAAAATTAAAGATTTTATCAGTTGCGATACCAAAAATGTCATCTACTTGTTGGAGTGCCCTTGTGGTCTCCAGTATGTAGGGATGACCACAAGAAGTCTTAAAGTGAGACTGAGTGAACACTGTAGAAATATCAAAAAGGCTACCTGAATCACTCAGTCTCCAAACACTTTTGTACACATAACAACGACATAAGACACCTTAAATGCATCGGCATAAAAAAATGTATAATACCATGGAGAGGTGGTAACATTAAGAACATATTAGGTAAAGCTGAGATGGAATGGGTTTTTAACCTCAAAACTCTTACGCCATCTGGTTTAAATGTTGATTTTGACCTGTTTAATTTTATTTAAATTCCTATATACAACCCTTATCTACATGCTTTTATTCTTTATGTCTGGACCTAACCAACCCTCATAATAATAATAATCTTTTAAGTTTTATTTTTTCATCTATGCCTTTCCATTTATGTATCTTGTATTCTGTGTAATCTTTTATTTAATTTTATTTTTATTTTATCTATTATTTTCATTTAACATCTGTATTATTACTCTGGGGTATAATATAACCCCTATTTAAATCATTATGTTTGGAATTATATTACCCCCTTTTCATGCATATTCCATTTACATATATCTCTGTATCTCTGTACCTTTAAACCATCTATTTTTTTTTATTTTTTTTTGTTGTTCTTTTAATGAACTTTAATCAAACCCTTTTTTTTTTTGTTCTTTTAATGAACTTTAATCAAACCCTTTTTTTTTTGTTCTTTTAATGAACTTTAATCAAACCCTTTTTTTTTGTTCTTTTAATGAACTTTAATCAAACTTTTTTTTTTTTGAACTTTAATCAAACAACTTTTTTTTTCTTCCTTTCTTTCTCTTTAAAAACAACTTTCTCACTCTAGTTTTCACATTTAAATAATTTAAATGGACTCATCACCTTTATAACATCACTCCCATACTCTTGAATCCTAATTTTGAAAAGTGATTTTAAAAATTGTCTCTGATTGGCCAATTACACTTTTGGCGCAATTTTCAAATTAACATACCCCTATTTAAACAACCCCTGCCAGGTTACTACTTTTATCCCATTCTGAAGAAGCCACTTATGGTGAAACGCGTTTATGGTTATTAATTCTGTATTTTTACTGTGTATTTTAGATCAATAAAAGTTTTTTGGCTACTTTATTGTACCAATCCTCTTTTTATTGCACTCTTTATGCACTTTAAACAACTTTTGTTTTTACCTATTCCTGGCATTTTAACCTTTCCTGGTTACTTTTACTTCCATTGGCAATTTTAAAGTTCCAGTACTCCAAGAAATCCTAGTTGGGGATCATACCTCCGGCTCCTATCCATAGAGCAGTACCTCTGCTCTATCTTTGTGAGTATTATTTTATTTTCTCTACTACTCTCTTAACCTATCACAATTGAGAGCACTATTGCTGCTTTTATTCTTCTATATTGGAGCCTTGGATCACCAGACGGTGCTGACGGACGTATCGCCGCTACATATCCTATAAGCGGGGATTATACCGCTGTACGCTATCCACACCAGAGCTGGCTATAGCTCCCTCAAATGTGAGTTTTTTACCTCTTCTTATCTGCACATTGAACCACATCAAAATTGAGAGCACTATTGTTGCTTTCTGTCTTTCTTTTCCGAGTTCTGGACTACCAGACGGTGTTGACGGAGACCCCCTCCCTACATATCCCATAAGCGGGGATTATACCGCTGTACACAATCCACACCAGAGCTGGCCATAGCTCTCCTGAATGTGAGTTCTTTACTTTTTGTTCCCTATCACACCCTGAACTTTCATACTATACCATTAGTCGCCTCTACCTCCCTTACAGTATCCACTGTGATCCCGACACACCCGCTTTGAGACAACTAACTGCTATTCAATCTATAACAGTGAAAAATGTTTTTTGTTTTTAAATGCAAGCTATTGTGACACCAGATATGAGTGGCACTGTAAACTGGCAGAGTACACGCTGTAGGGCTGACACACCTGCTTTGAGACAACTAACCGCTATTCAATCTATAACAGTGAAAAATGTTTTTTGGTTTTTAAATGCACGCTATTGTGACACCAGTGAGTGAGTGGTGGCACTGGGCACAGTATCCATTGTGAGCCTGACACAGACGCTGGCTGACAACTAACTGCTATTCAATCTATAACAGTGAAAAAAGTTTTTGGGTTTTAAATGCAAGCTATTGTGGCACTGGGCACAGTATCCACTGTGAGCCTGACACACCCGCTTTGAGACAACTAACTGCTAAAAGCACGCTATAGAGACACCAGATATGAGTGGCAAAGTACACGGGCAAAGGTCTGCAGAGCACACGCTGAAGGAGGCCTGACACTCGCTTTAAGGACACTGACTGTTATTAGCTTACACTGAAAAACTTTTTTTCTTTGTAAAAGCACGCTGTAGAGACACCAGATATGAGTGGCAAAGTACATGGGCAGAGGTCTGCAGAGCACACGCTGAAGGAGGCCTGACACCCAGACGCTTGCAGACAACTAACTGCTATTCAATCTATTACAGTGAAAACATTTTTTGTTTCTTTTTAAATGTCAATCTTAAGCTATTGTGACACCAGATATGAGTCGTGGTACTGGGCAAATGGGCACAGTATCCACTGTGAGCCTGACACACCCGCTTTAAGGACACTGACTGCTATTCAATCTATAACAGTGAAAAAAGTTTTTTGTTTTTAAATGCAAGCTATTGTGACACCAGTGAGTGAGTGGTAGCACTGGGCACAGTATCCACTGTGAGCCTGACACACCCGCTTAAGGACACTGACTGCTATTCAATCTATAACAGTGAAAAAAGTTTTTTGTTTTTAAATGCAAGCTATTGTGACACCAGTAAGTGAGTGGTGGCACTGACTGGGCAAATGGGCACATTATCCACTGTGAGCCTGACACAGAAGCTGGCAGCAGTGGCAGACAACTAACTGCTATTCAATCTATAACAGTGAAAAAAGTTTTTTGTTTTTAAATGCAAGCTATTGTGACACCACTGTTAGCCTGACACACCCGCTTTAAGGACACTGACTGATATTCAATCTATAACAGTGAAAAAAGTTTTTTGTTTTTAAATGCAAGCTATTGTGACATCAGTGAGTGGTGGCACTGGGCACCGTATCCACTGTGAGCTTAACACACCCGCTTTAAGGACACTGACTGCTATTCAATCTATAACAGTGAAAAAAGTTTTTTGTTTTTAAATGCAAGCTATTGTGACACCAGTGAGTGGTGGACTGGGCACCATATCCACTGTGAGCTTAACACACCCGCTTTAAGGACACTGACTGCTATTCAATCTATAACAGTGAAAAAAGTTTTTTGTTTTTAAATGCAAGCTATTGTGACACCAGTGAGTGGTGGCACTGGGCACCGTATCCACTGTGAGCTTAACACATCCGCTTTAAGGACACTGACTGCTATTCAATCTATAACAGTGAAAAAAGTTTTTTGTTTTTAAATGCAAGCTATTGTGAGACCAGTGAGTGGTGGCACTGGGCACCGTATCCACTGTGAGCGTAACACACCCGCTTTAAGGACACTGACTGCTATTCAATCTATAACAGTGAAAAAAGTTTTTTGTTTTTAAATGCAAGCTATTGTGACACCAGTGAGTGGTGGCACTGGGCACTGTATCCACTGTGAGCTTAACACACCCGCTTTAAGGACACTGACTGCTATTCAATCTATAACAGTGAAAAAAGTTTTTTGTTTTGAAATGCAAGCTATTGTGACACCAGTGAGTGAGTGGTGGCACTGGGCACAGTATCCACTGTGAGCCTGACACACCCGCTTTAAGGACACTGACTGCTATTCAATCTATAACAGTGAAAAAAGTTTTTTGTTTTTAAATGCAAGTTATTGTGACACCAGTGAGTGAGTGGTGGCACTGGGCACAGTATCCACTGTGAGCCTGACACACCGCTTTAAGGACACTGACTGCTATTCAATCTATAACAGTGAAAAAAGTTTTTTGTTTTTAAATGCAAGCTATTGTGACACCAGTGAGTGAGTGGTGGCACTGACTGGGCAAATGGGCACAGTATCCACTGTGAGCCTGACACAGAAGCTGGCAGCAGTGGCAGACAACCAACTGTACTACCACAGAAAAAAAAAAGCATACCCTAAACCTAACCTAGCTATGCATTTCCCTATCTAATCAACAGCAGCTACACTTTCCCTCCTCTCACTAAGCATGCAGATTGAGAATGAATGTAAAATGGATGCCTTCCAGTAGGTGGGAGGGTCTGCTAGGGAGGGTGTGCTGCTAATTGGCTGGAATGTGTCTGCTGACTGTGAGGTACAGGGTCAAAGTTTACTCAATGATGACGAATATGGGGCGGATCGAACCGCGCATGTGTTCGCCATCCGCGGCGGACGCGAACACGCTATGTTCGCCAGGAACTGTTCGCCAGCGAACCGTTCAGTGCATCACTATCTGAGGATAGTCTTAATCTGGTGAGATGCCATGAAACTTGTGTTGTTTGGTTGTAAGATTAGCATATGGTGTTGAATGCCTGTGAGATAAAGTTTGATGGTGTTGTATGACATTTTAAGTTTAAGGTGGCAAAAAGAAGCAAAACCCAAAAAACATGTCATGACAAAAGGTTGCATGATGTTATGTTCCGAAAGCAATCTTTTGAATAATGCAAAAGCCCTGTTGTATGTTTTGTGCATATTTTTTGACACTGCCAATTGGGACAGTACCCTGCTATGATGAATCATGGTGTCTAGTCCAGTACTAGTTGTTGAAATGTTGGAGTAGTGGTGGCTGTGAGGGCAGCTGACGGGAGTGCTTGATAAAATGCTTGAAATTTAAAACGAGACAAACTGTCAGCAGTTGTGTTACATACAGGGAGTGCAGAATTATTAGGCAAATGAGTATTTTGACCACATCATCCTCTTTATGCATGTTGTCTTACTCCAAGCTGTATAGGCTCGAAAGCCTAATACCAATTAAGCATATTAGGTGATGTGCATCTCTGTAATGAGAAGGGGTGTGGTCTAATGACATCAACACCCTATATCAGGTGTGCATAATTATTAGGCAACTTCCTTTCCTTTGGCAAAATGGGTCAAAAGAAGGACTTGACAGGCTCAGAAAAGTCAAAAAATAGTGAGATATCTTGCAGAGGGATGCAGCACTCTTAAAATTGCAAAGCTTCTGAAGCGTGATCATCGAACAATCAAGCGTTTCATTCAAAATAGTCAACAGGGTCGCAAGAAGCGTGTGGAAAAACCAAGGCGCAAAATAACCGCCCATGAACTGAGAAAAGTCAAGCGTGCAGCTGCCACGATGCCACTTGCCACCAGTTTGGCCATATTTCAGAGCTGCAACATCACTGGAGTGCCCAAAAGCACAAGGTGTGCAATACTCAGAGACATGGCCAAGGTAAGAAAGGCTGAAAGACCACCACTGAACAAGACACACAAGCTGAAACGTCAAGACTGGGCCAAGAAATATCTCAAGACTGATTTTTCTAAGGTTTTATGGACTGATGAAATGAGAGTGAGTCTGATGGGCCAGATGGATGGGCCCGTGGCTGGATTGGTAAAGGGCAGAGAGCTCCAGTCCGACTCAGATGCCAGCAAGGTGGAGGTGGAGTACTGGTTTGGGCTGGTATCATCAAAGATGAGCTTGTGGGGCCTTTTCGGGTTGAGGATGGAGTCAAGCTCAACTCCCAGTCCTACTGCCAGTTCCCGGAAGACACCTTCTTCAAGCAGTGGTACAGGAAGAAGTCTGCATCCTTCAAGAAAACATGATTTTCATGCAGGACAATGCTCCATCACACGCGTCCAAGTACTCCACAGCGTGGCTGGCAAGAAAGGGTATAAAAGAAGAAAATCTAATGACATGGCCTCCTTGTTCACCTGATCTGAACCCATTGAGAACCTGTGGTCCATCATCAAATGTGAGATTTACAAGGAGGGAAAACAGTACACCTCTCTGAACAGTGTCTGAGAGGCTGTGGTTGCTGCTGCACGCAATGTTGATGGTGAATAGATCAAAACACTGACAGAATCCATGGATGGCAGGCTTTTGAGTGTCCTTGCAAAGAAAGGTGGCTATATTGGTCACTGATTTGTTTTTATTTTGTTTTTGAATGTCAGAAATGTATATTTGTGAATGTTGAGATGTTATATTGGTTTCACTGGTAATAATAAATAATTGAAATGGGTATATATTTGTTTTTTGTTAAGTTGCCTAATAATTATGCACAGTAATAGTCACCTGCACACACAGATATCCCCCTAACATAGCTATAACTAAAACAAACTAAAAACTACTTCCAAAAATATTCAGCTTTGATATTAATGAGTTTTTTGGGTTCATTGAGAACATGGTTGTTGTTCAATAATAAAATTAATCCTCAAAAATACAACTTGCCTAATAATTCTGCACTCCCTGTATACCTGGAACATGGAAACAATACAGAAAGAAATTATGACAGGTCGCCAACCAAGTAAGTTTCCTCAGAAATCTCATGCTCGTAAGGGATTTGTAAAAACTTTTGTTGATGATGTGACCGGTTGCCTGGATATCTGAGTAGCAACGTACTGGCATGTTTGCCCATAAATGACCCCATGCTACGGCACCTGACACGATGGGATAGATCTCAAAGAGAGCTGAGGTAGTGGAAAACCCTTCCAAATCCTGAACTGCTGTAGGCCAGCTGCCCCAAAGCCATTCATTCCCAAAGATTGCTGCAAAACCTGTGGTAGATGCCGCATCTGACCAAATGGTAGGTGATGAGTCAGTCAATTGAGGGAGGAACATACTTTTA
>OW240914.1:261420310-261434547 GCA_933207985.1 Pelobates cultripes
CCATTCCAAGTGGTTAAAAATCCTTTCCACATGCATAAGTCTGCCGTAGCTTGATTATCTAAGGACAACCTGTGTGTGTCATGTAGGAAGAGTGGAAAAAGATACAGGAGTCGTGATATGAAGGAGCGGCCTTGAGGTATGATACGCATGTCAAGATTTAGTGAACCGAGCAGGGATTGTAGTTCTTTGCGGTTGCAAGTACCGAGCTGAAGGTAGTGGTCAATGTAGGTAAGAATGTTCGCTATCTTGTCGTGTGGCAGGCTTGCTTGCATTGTGGTTGAGTCTAATTAAATACCCAAGAATGTGATAATCGTGTCTGGCCCCTCCATTTTCTTAGGGGAGATTGGGACACCTAGCTGCTCGAATAGCTTGGTGGTAGCTTTGAGGCTACTGGGAGGGGAAGTATTCTCCTCGACCAGTAAGAAATCATCCAGGTAGTGTAATACAGTAGGGCATCTGGCTATGTTCAATAGTAACCAGCACAATGCTTCGGCAAATTTGTCGAAAATAGCTGGGCTACTTTTGGACCCAAAAGATAAACAGGAGAAAAAAATAGTAGTTCCCGAACCACTTGATACCATGCAGGTGCCACAGTGTGGGGTGGATTGGCAGCAATTTAAAGGCATTAGTAATATCGGTCTTACTAAGCCATGCTCCGACCCTGCTTGTATGATAGCTGTAATGGCGTGATCTATGGTGGTGTATTGCAGGGAGAATTCTTCGGAGGGTATGAGGGAATTAAGACTGGGGTATGAGGGAATTAAGACATCACCCAAGTGTTTAGACGGGTGATGTGACAGAAATGCTGTAAATACCAAAATATTTATGGACGTTAGGTAAGGCTTAGAGTACATTTTATTTGGACACATGGTTTTTGCATGTGCCCTAAAACATTTTAAACAGATATGCAATAATCTGCAACCGCTATAATTACAAGACCCAACATTGAAATTATTACATATCTGGGACTTGCCCAGAAACTTGATCGGGCGTCCCAGTTTGTCTCTGGTCAATTTCTCTGGAACACCAGAGGAACTGGCTCCTTGCGTGGAGGCATGTTCGTCCGCCATGTTGGGACAGAAATTTGTCGTATGTGCCATAGAGGAGCAATATGCACAAGCCTGTGTTTTTAGACCTGCAAAGTGTCTGCAAAATATGACGTATCAATCCTTCCCCAGTTGGATCTTGTTCCATACTGGGAGAAGGCTCCAGACACTTTTGCAGAAAAAGACCTATGGTAGTCATAAAAGGTTGATCCACCATATTTGTTGCCCATGTCTACCAGCTTGTGCATATAAAGATCAAACTCCTCTTGCCTATTGGGATAGACCGCACAGATGACATCCCGGTAAATACCAAAAGCCAGTACAAACTTGGGAATAGTCAGTTTCCTGTTTAGGTGGGCGTCCCTAGATCTGACAACAACAGACACCTCATCATAAGCATAAGTCTTATTCTCCACAATATCCTGGGAGGCAATCAGTAGAGAAGCCAGGTTGACGTCTTTACCTTCCAGGATATCTCTTTATGTGCTCAAGGATCATATGAGCAGGGCTAACTTCCTGGTCAACCTGGGTGATGGCTGGAGCAACTAATAGTAAGTCAGCTGGTGCTTGTGAAGCAGCAGCGGGTGGCCCTGCTAGAGTAGGGGCCGTGGTGACCGACTCAAGTTTCACCAGCCTGGAGTTGACCTTGCTCATGGACGCCATGAGTGATGACAACATTGAATGTATGTCTCCTGGGTTGGATTGGCTAGGTCCTTCCCCGGCATCTATGTTGTTAGTTGAAGTACGTAGCCGTTTGAAAAGTTCTGCTTTCCTTGCTGTAGCGGGGTAGGGGATTTGCTGTCTCCTCAATTCCGTAGTTATACGAGGGATCGTCCAGGATCTGATCGATGCTGGACTAGTTACCTCTCCTCCTTGTGTAGTAGTGATAGCTCTAGCCGGAGTGCTAGGCAAGGAGAAATCCTCTACCCCTTCCTGAGACATACTAAAAATAAAAAATTAATTAGTGTATGAAAACCACCAAGATCGTACTGGCAGGCTAGCTAAGCCGGATGGCGAAACATTACACTTGTTTGGTGACAGGTGAGGCCCTACTAGTTGCCAAGTGGCTTGAGAGGCTCTATCTATGAGTTGGTGCGAGGGGATTTGAGGCCACTCATCGTAGTGGCAGGATTGTAGGCCTCTCGGTGACTGTAACACAGAAAACCAGGGAAAGGGAGTGACAGGTGAGTCCCTCTCTATGCGACATACGAGGCGACTAGCTCACGTGTGGCCCGATGGGTGTTTGCCTCCGAAACCTTGAGGCGGGGTGTTGGCCTCGCGGGACCACTAACTGATGGCAAATGCCAAGAAGGGGTAAATACCTATTGGGGAGCCTTTGATCCTATTGCCAGTACTCTAACATAGGGGGGAGAAATTAAATGTATGGCAAAATACCATATGAGCATGCGTACATACCTGGTAGTATGAATATCTCACAGCGAATTCGTGTGGTGAAATATATATAAACCTGGACATCCTGAAACGTGTAAAATAAAATGAAAAGGGTAATATAGTGACTGTGGACTGTGTGGGAATGATGTAGACTGTGTAGCCGGTACCAGCTGTGTTTTTTAAGGGCTTGATAGGAGTTTTAATGGTAACTGAAGTGTAGTGATATACCATGACAATATAAATGTGTTACAAAGGCCAAGTGATGCAGTGTCTTTAATGCCAAAATTCTGGCTAGAAACAGGGGGGGATGTATGATGGGTGTCAACTGAAAAAAAGGATGGGGTGGAGGAGACCGTGGCCTATATGTAAATGCGTTATGCTGATATATAATTGACAACAACAAAGGGGCAGGGATGAAAACAATTCTTTAAAGTGATGTAAAGTTGTATATAATATTACTGTAATGTAAAAGACGTATGATTGGTTGGATCAGTATGTGTGATTCAACCTGAGAATTCATGACTTGGAAAAGGAAACTGTATCCTTATGTATATGTTGTGTCGTAGTTTAAAACACAGAAATGAGGCCTGTAATTGTAGGCTGAACCAATTTGACTGAAATGGATAAGTGTGGAGAACCCCTGAAAGCGTGGGAGTCAAAATGATCCATACAGATATGTGAGCTGGTTTTTTATGGAAACCAATACAATACTGATACCTCTAAACAGTAATAGAATTAATCTATATGTATTTAAGCAAAGCAAATCGTTAAGCAAATGGTATATAAATGAAATGATGAATGTAATCCACGAAAGGATTTATGCGAAATACATTTAGCAAGAAAAACCGAAACCCTATGGCAAGGGAAACAGAAACTGAAACGAACAGTTTATACGCATGAAATTTTATGCGAACGTGCAAGCGTGTTTAAGCATATCATGAATAAGTGCCAAACGGCGAAACAACCGAAAGGATAACTTGTTTTACTGCAACACGGAACAGTTTTATGTGAAATGACAACCTTAACTAATATACTGATTGGCCGAATACCGCACGAAATGAAACCGCGAACGGCTTGTTCAATTGCCACATAACAGGGAAAAAAACGTAAAGCGAGGGACCAGTGCTGTACCGGATGCCGTGGGAACTGATCCTGGCGTGACAGGTAGGTCTAACTTACGGTTTAGGAGTCCCTGGGATGCGATCTATGATGATGACCAGGGTCAGAAGAGGCTGGACGGACGGAAAGGCCTGGAACAGGATTCCTGGACACAGCTTGCCACGGAAAAAACTCGTGGATACTGAAAACCAAGATGGCGTCTGGATCCTCATTCAACGCTGACCTTGAACGGTAAGGAGCAAGGTAAGGGGTGTGCCTTAAGTAGGCTAGGAGTGGATAACAAGCACCGCCCACAAATACAGGCCAATGTACTTGAATGTACTCGATAATTATGTTAATTCTTTGTATGTAGTTTCTAATTATGCTAAATCTTTATTGATTCTAATTATCAATTATGTTAATTGCTGTGCCTATTTATGCATAGATGTTGTGAGACAACATTATTGTTCCTGATGAAAGTCCCGGAGGAGGACTGAAACGTTAAGCTGTTAAGCTGTTAGTTTTTATTTTTCATTAAACTTTGGATGTTTTAACCTTTTCATGAATCCGTGAGTGCTGGTCACCTGTTGCTATGTGGATATCTGATTTTTCCCTAGGACTACAAGCACCCGGTATGTAATCTTTTTGAGTCTGAGTGCAAGGATTTCATGTTTTTATATTTATATATATATATATATATATATATATATATATAATAACTATATATATAAAAAATAAATAATTAAAAATACAATAACAATATTCTAACTGTATTATATATATATATATATATATATATCAAAATACACTTAGACTGAAATTTTATATATATATATACAGATATATATATATATATATATATATATATATATATAAATAAATAAAAATAATAAGACATATACATATGTCCATATACATAATTACTTAAATAATTTCATAAATATACATGAAGACTTCAAATATATAAATATGTATATATATTTAAATTCTACCTGCATATTTATGTAATATTTTTACATAATTAAGTAATTTTATTGATTGCAATCTGGGGGACCTGCCTTACAGCCCTGGCCGAAAGTCCAGAGAATTTCTACATTTAACCCTGTACCTTTCCAAGACGCCCTAAAACCTGTACATGGGGGGGTACTGTTTTGCTCAGGAGACTTGGCTGAACACAAATATTAGTGTTTCAAAACAGTAAAACTTATCATAGCGATGATATTGTCAGTGAAACTGACGTTTTTTGCATTTTTCACACGCAAACGTCACTTTTACTGATGATATTGTTGTGATACGTTTTACTATCTTGAATTACTTTTTATAGATAAAAAAATGTGAGAAACATTTGAAAACTTACCAATCACAGGCAAGTCACATTTGTGAGTTTTGCCAATAATATTTTCAATGAAATCACAGGTTATGCTTGAAAGAAATAATACTTGCCTGAAAATGCACTTTGATTTCTTGTCTTTGCAAACTAATGCTCTGGCAGGTTTATTGGAAATTAAACAAAGGTTTGGGCTCCAAAAGGAGCCTTTCTCAGGCAAACAAGAACGTATAATGAACTCATTTAAATAGCAAATATAGTTACTTACAATTAAAGTGTTGTGTGCAAAAAAGCTGTGTGCAAAATAGCACTTTAATTGTAAGATGTATGAAATTTAATAGGCTCATTATGACATTTTAAAAGAATCAAAAACAAAAAAATAATGTTATGATACCAAATCACTATGTCACATAACCATAATGGGAGAGCTTAAAGTATTATAAATAGTTGTTCATTATCACAAAATTCAACTAGAAATCATTTAGTACAGAAAAGAAGAAAAACAGAAGAAAAAAACTAAAAACTTCTATTGCATCAGTGCAATTGCGGTATGAGAAAGTTAAATATAAAGTAACTTTTTAAAGACCATTGGTATAATTAAGTAAAAAAATATATATATTTATGGACATTCTGTTGGGAGAACCTTTTAAACTAACAAAGTGATCATATCGAATCACGGGTCACGTGACCCCTGCCAAGTCATGTGATCATATCACTGATAAAAATACACAAAAATATCCAAAATAAGATTCCTGGTTGCTCACATCACTTTCAGGGGAAACACAAATAGTCCAAAAAGTTAACAAGAATCATCTAACATAGATTAAAAAAATAATGAATTAAACAGTGAGGTCCTGGGGTCAAATTAAGACTATGTGACTATCACATTGATTATGAGAAACAAAAAACTTCTGCAATAAAATAAAAAAAAATACATTGAAAATGAATAGAAATAGGGTAAATAATCAGAAAATCCTGTATGCTTGTGTTACCTTTGAAAGTGATGTAGGCAACCTGATTTTTTTCTAGAAACTCTGTTTCTGTATTTCAAATGATGATCATGATCACAGAATAATCATAAATACATTATGTCACATTTTTTACTTGATTATGGCAATGATCTTTATCATTGCTTTATACCAAACTCTGCTAACATACTGTGATCACAGTCACATGATCCAAGCTCCAATCACATGAACCAGTTCACAGATTTTTTTTTATACAGTGTAATGTCATAATTTGCCTAGTGATTTGCACATTTCTCTGTTTTGCACACAGTGTTTTGCACATGACACTTTAATTGTGAGTACATATATTTGTTATTTAAAGAAGTTCATTATATGCATGTGTTGGCTTGGTAAAGGTTCATTTTGTAGCCAAAACTTTGTATGGGTCAATTCAACCTGCTAGAAGTCACTGTTATGTGCCCAGTCTGGTTTTCCTTATTACTGTTGACTTGATGCACTTTGTCTGGCCTGGTCTGGAGGCACTCTGGATGACAAGTTGCAGTGTGTGCCACTTTTTTCTAACTAATCAATCACAGAATAAGACTGGGTTGTTAAGAAGAATAGAGTCTTAAACAATGCTCCTCTTTTGTTGTGGTTCCTTTCCAGTGATTTAGGGGTCTTGCGGAGCTCACATAATGTATATTAATTAAATATATATTTTGTATGCATATATTTTTAATTTGAGCTCCACACGGATCTGTGCTTTGCCTCAACCTCAAAGCTCAAAGGGTGAATGTTATGGGAACATATAAAAACCTAAACTTCTGGTTTCTTGTCAGTTTATTTGTATATATTTATTAGCATTTAGACTAAAATTGGGCATAGAAATTGATGCTGATTTCAAGCTAATGTCACAGAATTTTCAGAGTTGATTCAATTCTCTCATTGGCAGTTATTTCTTTCTTACTGCAACTACCACAGTGTGAATTAAAATTCCAGAATGATCTTTAATCTAAAGACAATTAATTTAGTATCAAAGAATATACAAATTATTCAAAACATAATGTTCATAAGCTACAATCTTTATCATTGACAAAAGTAAACAAAAATATGTATAGGATATTAGTTGTACCACCAGTTTGGTCAAATCATGCTTCTGTATTATACATTAGAGAGGATGTCTATACAATGGAGAATGAATTAACAAATAATAAACAAAAAACAAGACTAAAGGCAAAATATTATAATGAGTTCAGAAACTAAAATGCAGAAAATGTTAATATTATGGTCAAGGATTATACACAATATTTCTAAGAATATCTAATCAAATTGGGGAAAGCAAAAAAAAAAAAGAAAACTGGAAGTCTGTCAAATTCTTCATAACAGAATTATATTCACGGATGAGATATAAACTAAATCCACCATAACAAACTATATAATATAGCATTAGTATAAGAGAACATAAAGATTAATTATAACAACAAACATAGTCTTGTTGAAATTAAAGCAAAACTGGATCTGAAATGACAAGTATCAACATAATTTAGTAGAGAATACAACAGAATAGTATAATACCAATGACTAAAAATATAACTATTGCTTGTTAAGCTTACTTTAACCCCTTAAGGACACAGCTTCAGAAGCTTGACTTACGCTTAATGACACAAGCAATTTTTGCATTTTCTTGCTGTTTGTGTTCAACTGCAATTTGCATCTCTCTCATTTATTGCACCGACACATATTATATACTGTTTTTTAAAGGACAGAAAGGGCTTTAATTTGATATAACATATATATATATATATATATAAATGCTTACTTATTATAAAAAAAAATACAGAAAAAATGCAAAAAAAATGAAAAATATTGTTTTTTTTTACAGTTTTTGCAATAATAATGTGTGCATAATTAGTGCAGGTTAAGGAAAGTAATTAAAAATAAATTTATTTATTTGTTCTGATTTACAGAATATATAATGTGTCTGGGATTTTAAGTTTTTTTTGGTAGTTACAGGTCACAAAGCACAAGGAGTAAAATAAAATTTTAATGTGGAGCGATTTTAGAATTTGGTATGTTTGTCTTGTAAGCTTAATAGCCATAAAAGAAAACAAAATTGCCACACAAAAGTATATATTTATATAAAGTAGACATCACGGGCTATTTACCTAAGGTTGTTTTGACACTTTCTACGTAGCCATATTACCGCCAACCTCTGCTAAATATTGGAGTAAAATTGTGTTCTTTTTGGTTTTTGGCACACAAACTTATAACAGAGAAATTCTCGTGTATATTTTGTAAAGTTGGTGTGTGCTATTCCTGTACAAAGTTTTATTTTGTGTTCAGTTACATCTGCTGAGTAAAATGACACCCCCATTGTATGTCTTTTGCACTATTTCGTGAAGTTACAGTGCCATACAGGATACCTGTCCTTTTCAGTATTCACAGTAGAATTTTGAGAGATGAATTTAATGAGCCTTAGCTTCCATTTGGGGTATTATAACAGTTTGACTGTTCAAAAAACCCCCACAAAGGCCTACCATTTGTAAAAGTAGACACTCCAGGGTATCTTATAAGGTGCATATTGTGCCTTAACATGCCCCCATTTTTTCACCAATATATGCCAAAGTATGTGGTAAAAAAAAATTTTGTGCATTTTTTACATACGGATTGCATTTTTGCTGGGCGTTTTGTATATTTCATATGTGCCACTAAGTTCAAACCCCCAAATTATGCTCAGCTAAGTCTTCTGAGTAAAATGACACCCCATATGAATGTCTTTGGCACTATTTCGTGAAGCTACAGTGCCATATAGGATACCTGTCCTTTTCAGTATTCACAGTAGAATTTTGAGAGATGAATTTAATGAGCCTTAGCTTCCATTTGGGGTATTATAACAGTTTGACTGTTCAAAAAACCCCCACAAAGGCCTACCATTTGTAAAAGTAGACACTCCAGGGTATCTTATAAGGTGCATATTGTGCCTTAACATGCCCCCATTTTTTCACCAATATATGCCAAAGTATGTGGTAAAAAAAAATTTGTGCATTTTTTACATACGGATTGCATTTTTGCTGGGCGTTTTGTATATTTCATATGTGCCACTAAGTTCAAACCCCCAAATTATGCTCAGCTAAGTCTTCTGAGTAAAATGACACCCCATATGAATGTCTTTGGCACTATTTCGTGAAGCTACAGTGCCATATAGGAGACCTGTCCTTTACAGTATTCACAGTAGAATTTTGAGAGACGGATTTAATGAGCCTTAGCTTCCATTTGGGGTATTATAACAGTTTGACTGTTCAAAAAACCCCCACAAAGGCCTACCATTTGTAAAAGTAGACACTCCAGGGTATCTCATAAGGTGCATATTGTGCCTTAACATTGTAAGAATATTAAATAGTTAACTTGTTTATATGTATTTTATGCTTTTATAAGGTTTATAACATGATTATTGCTGACTGAAGGGATATTGAATACTTACATAATATGCTGACTGTGACAGACTAAGGTATTTCTTCTATAGGATGTAAGACAATGCTAAATTTCAGGATGTCTTGCCCATTCCGATTTTAAGGATATTCTTTTCCAGACGTATGCAAAAGCTTATCTTTCCATTGTCAGAATAACGTAATATAAGGAAGTAATAAATCTTATAGTCTGTACTGTAATGAATGGCATATACCATGGCTAATGTAAGCAAACTATGTATAAAAGCCAGCTCTGGAATACACTCATTTGAGAGTCTTGTAAAGCTGTTGTCCGTGTGTTATTGCTTACAAATGATTCTCCATCAACGTTGATTATGGTGACCGAGGGATCGAGAACCGAGGGGATTAGAGTCCATTACAACATTAACCCTTTCAAACATACCCCCATTTTTTCACCAATATATGCCAAAGTATGTGGTAAAAAAATTATTTTGTGCATTTTTTACATACGGATTGCATTTTTGCTGGGCGTTTTGTATATTTCATATGTGCCACTAAGTTCAAACCTCCCAAATTATGCTCAGCTAAGTCTTTTGAGTAAAAATACACCCCCAATGAATGTCTTTGTCACTATTTTGTGAAGCTACAGTGCCATATAGGAGACCAAGCCATATCCGTTTTTACCAAACTTTGAATTTTGACGCTGGGCCTATGTGCAATTTCCAAGCATCTTCGCAGGTTTTAAATTCAATCTACCCCACAAAGGCCTACCATTTCTTAAAGTAGACACCCCAGGGTGTTTCAAAAGGTATAGTTTGAACCTTAGCGTGGGATCATTTTTCCGCTAGCTTGTACCAGATGTAGTGGTAATAAGCGTTTTTTCTGCCTTTTTGACATACAAAGTGAGTTTGCACAGTATATTTTGCAAACCTTATGTGTGCTACGACTGTATAATACTTCATATGTTGCTCAGCTATGTCGGCTGAGTACAGCAATACCCCCGTATGTACCTTTGCCAGGTATGTGTGGACATCGGAGGGGCACATTTGGGACACAGCCATTCCAGTTTTTTTCAAACTTTGAATTTTTATGCTGTGCCTATGTCCCATTTTAGAGTATTTTACCAGGCTATATAATCCAAATTCCCCATAAAGCCATACCATTTCTTAAAGAAGACATCCCAGGGTATTTAAAAAGGCATATTTTGAACCTTAGTGTGGGATCATTTTTCCGCTAGCTTGTACCAAGTGTAGTGGTAATAAGCATTTTTTCTGCCTTTTTGACATACAAAGTGAGTTTGCGCAGCATATTTTGCAAACCTTATGTGTACTATGACTGTATAATACTTCATATGTTGCTCAGCTATGTCGGCTGAGTACAGCAATACCCCCGTATGTACCTTTGCCAGGTATATGTGGATGTTGAAGGGGCGCATTTGAGACGCAGCCATTCAGTTTTTTTCTAACTTTGAAGTTTTACGCTGTGTCCATGTTCCAATTTGGAATAGTTTAGACGGTTGGTTATTGAAACTTCCCCACAAACACATACTATTTATTAAAGAATACACCCTGGGGTAATTCAAAAGGCATATTTTGAACCTTGGCGTGGGATAATTTTTTCTCTAGTTTGTTCCAGGTGTAGTGGTAATGAGCGTTTTTAAAATGTATTTTTTTACTTTTTATAACTTTTTTACTTTTAAAAACTAGTTTTTAAACTTTTGTTTTGCTTATAAATTTTTTTTAAACTTTCCTAAACTTTCTTAAAACTTTTTTACAGATTTAACATTTTTCTAAGCTATTTTTTTTACTGTTAACCCCTAACTAGCAGTACGCAGCACTAACAGTAAATTCCCCATTTTCCCATAACTCCCACCCACCCCAGCTAGCAAAATATATAGTTATAAAATATTTAAATTAATTAATTAAATAAATTGAACCCCTGAGGGTTAAAAAAAATAAATAAAAGTTAATCCTCAGGGGTTAAAAAAAATTAGATCACAGTATAATACTGTGATCTCTATTTGATCGCTGTAGGCAGTGATCGACTGGCAGGGAAGGGGTTAATTTTTATTTGGACTAGGTAAAGTGTGTTTTTTTGTTTTTATTACTTAAATGTTATTAAAACATTTTTTAAGCTTAATTTTTAACTTTTTAAAGTTTCTTTTAAAACTTTTTTTTAACGTTAACCCCTAGTTAGCCTAACGTCAAATCCCCCAATTCCCCACTAACTTCCACCTACCCCAGCTATCTAAATATATAATGTAAAAATAATTTAATTAATTAATTTAATTAATTTAGCCCCTGAGGGTTAAAAAAAAAAAAGAATTAACCCTCAGGGGTTAAAAAAAAAAATCAGATCATAGTAAAATGTAATCCCTGCCAATTGATCACTGTAGTCAGTGATCAATTGGCAGGGAAGGGGTTAATTTTTTATTAAAATGGGTAAGGGGGGGGACACTTTAAATTAACTTTATTTTTTTTTACAGCAGGGGGCAGGATCAGCACTGATCCGGCTCCCTGCACTTCACACAGAACCCGGAAGTGCAGGGAGCCGGTAGGTAAGTATTCAGAGCACATGTGCTCGCTCCGACTTGTGGTCAGAGCGAGCACATGTGCTGGGCAGCTTGACCGGGTGCTCCCGGTATGCCTCCAATGCAGAGGCATACCGGGAGCACCATTAACCCCGCGATCGCCGCGATAGCGGCGATCCGGGGTTAATTTTACCGCGTGACGGACAAGGTCCGTCACCCGTCGTTAAGGGTCTCCCCTGTGTGAAGGACCTCGTCCGTCACCCGTCCTGAAGGGGTTAAACAACTATATAAACAAACTGAAAGCAAAATGAAACTGTATTTGGGAAAAGCAATGTCTCCTAAAGTCGATAGTTTAAGATTACATTATTCAAGTTAGCCTACAGTGTTAAATTCAATCATAAGGAGTATTTTAGAATAAAACAGTCCTTTGGCCTGTTAGGTACTCAATTATTTTCAATATGAAAGGTCATGAACTAGGACCTCCAACTCTATTCAAATCATTTAATACTAAGAGAAATGTTTCAGAAGAAATGCTTGAAGCATATATCATTTCAATACCAAAGTCCGACAAAGATATGTTACATCTTTCTTTCAATTATGTTAAAAAAAAACTAGATATAGAAAAACCTTTAAAGCATTTAGCAGTATGACCTAATGCATCAGTTCCAAATATATTTAATTAAGCTCATCCAGGGTTTAAAAAAAAAAAAAAAAAGATAAAAACTGTAGGAATTCACAGCTGTAAATGGTGGTAGAGGAGGAGGAAACCTACAAAAGCAAAGACTTAGCCGAAGTAGAAATGTAGCAGATAGGAATATGGTTTTTACCAAGCTTAAAAGTCTGGATATGGCACAAGAGCAGATATCGCAGGTCAAGAAATTAATTAACAGACACATATTTTATAAATGTATTTGATTTTTCTAAATTGGTCATGTTCTCCAATATGGTTGTCAGACTACTGTGAAATATTTGCTCCATATTGAAGATGGCAAAAACGCACCATAGACATTTATCAAAGCACTACTTTTAGTTCATTCGCTGTTTAGCAGTTTTGATCTAGTGATTATTTCAAGAAAACTTTTAAATGTGTGACAATTTGTCAGGGACCAGGAACCAGGCAGAGACAGAACTTGCAAAACACCTTTATTATAAATAGCAAATAAAGAAATAACCAAAGCAAAGTCCAGGAGGTAAGCAATGGGTCAGGCACCAGAGCGGGTAGTCAGACGAGCCAGGATCAGGAGAACGGAGAGCAACGGAGTCAGGAACAAGGCCAGCAGTCAGGAACAAGGAACACACAGGAAAAAGGGAGTCTTCTGGGAAACAGGAAAGCATGCAAGGGCAAGGAGGTACTGGGACCTGCTGCTTAAATAGGCTACACTGATTAGCAGCAGGGCTGGTTACTACTATCAGATGAGTAACTGTGGCAACATTAATGAAGGAGCTCATCGTTAAAATCAGCTGAAAACTCAGACACAGAAAAAGAAAGGGTTGGTGTTTAAAACAGCAAAGAAACCCTGACACAATTTCAAAATGACTTAAAAATCAAATAATTCACCTGAAGAGATGAACAAACATAAGAGAATGGAAAAACATGCACAGATAATGCATAAAGAAAAGTAACTGTAACGGACCGTTTTGCACAAAAAGGGAAAAAAAAACGCTTAGACGATAATCCCCTTTCAGAGACAGGCACAGCTACTGTAGAATCACCAAAACTCACGAATTGAATACAAGTGAATGCTCCAAACTCCCGAACGGCATACAAGGGAATGCTCCAAACACTCGAACTGCATACAAGGGAATGGTCCAAACACTCGAACTGCATACAAGTGAATGCTCCAAACTCCCGAACGGCATACAAGGGAATAAGGTAGCACTCCAAATACACGAACAGGAACCATACGAATTGCTGCTACCAGACGAACAGGAAAAGCTCCCAAGCGGCTTACACTCCTGGCAATCAGTCCTTAGCAGCATACAGTAAATCCCCCCAAAGACGAGACAGAGCTCCGTGTTGAGGGTCAAGCAGTGGTCTGAGGTGCTGGCACACCCAGCCTGGTTTTTATTACAGTGTTTCAAATACAGGACCACCCACAGGGAGGGATAAAACAACCAATCATATCACAGTTACATCCCACATATTCCCTCCCCTTATCCTGAGAGGAAACTCAATTATACAAACAGTTAAAACATACTTTCTACCCAACTTTCATAACTCCAAAACCATACATCACATTCACATAAAATTACATATTCTCAATCAATCCATTCAGGGGAACAACATATTCAAAAATGGCACAAATCAGACAAGGGGTTCAAAAGTTAGTAAAAAGTCCTTTGTGACTAAATGAAGCATGGCTTTCTGGCCCAAACCAGTTTCAGAGTCTTCTATCCTGGAGATAAGTAATTCAATTATCTCCCAGGATAGACATACAAGACTCCATTACACATGGTTGCGTATTTCAC
>OW240914.1:261443539-261498486 GCA_933207985.1 Pelobates cultripes
CATAGAAAAAATAAATAAAAAAAAAGCATACCCTTATCCTAACCTAGCTATGCTTTTCCCTATCTTATGAACAGCAGCTACACTTTCCCTCCTCTTACTAAGCATGCAGCTTGAGAATGAATCTAAAATGGATGCTGTCCAGTAGGTGGGAGGGTCTGCTAGGGAGGCTGTGCTGCTAATTGGCTGGAATGTGTCTGCTGACTGTGAGGTACAGGGTCAAAGTTTACTCAATGATGACGAATAAGGGGCGGGTCGAACCGCGCATATGTTCGCCCGCCGTGGCGAACGCGAACATGCTATGTTCGCCAGGAACCGTTCGCCAGCGAACCGTTCGGTACATCACTACTGAAGAGCCGCCCAAACCGGTGAAACGTGCATCAGGGCTCATTAACACTCTCGGACGGCCGCATGAATATTCACTTCCCAATATTATCTTAATCTTACTTGTGCACTTACACAAGCTGTATCAGTATCTGTATACATTTATCCATATGCATAAGATCAGTGGTTGCTAGACCAGTCTTCTGGCCCACCAACAATCCAGGATTTATGTATTTCCTTTTTTACTCAAGTGGAGATACTGACAAAACCTGGACTGTTGGTGGGCCATGAGGAATAGTTTGTAAACTACTGCTCTAGATTATGTCTCTGTCCATCTATTCACCTGTCTGTCTATCCATTCATCCACCCTACTATTGTTTCTACCTGACCCATGTGTTCCTGAGACATCTACTTCACTTCAAATAGTTTATGTAATTTTCTATATACTTCTTCTCCCTTTCCTGCTTGCATCATAGCTCCCAGCTTTAAAATACATTCCTGGTAGTTGGAATCATAGCTCCACCTGCATTGAATATTTAGAACCTTAACTTTGCTTTGCATAGTTTTTTTCTTCTAACTTGTTTGTCCTCTATTCTTCTTTAGCCATCATGTTTAGGAGGTGTGGTGCACAGACTGTCCATAGTTCATAAACTTATCTTAAATCTTCACAACCATGATGGTAATCCTTAAAGTTACAAAGAGAGTTATTCTATTATCTTTATAATTTACTCTCTATTGATAACTGAAATGTACCTTCCCTTGCTGTTTTATTACCCTGATTAATTGCTTTTTCCGTTATAGGGCTCTACATATGCAACACATCTTTCGCATTTCAGTTGTGTAAGGAAATGTTTTACTATACAAGGCAGTAAAATCAGTACATTGTTGACAATTGTAGTGGTATCAATATGGGTAGTATAGTACTCTTTAAGGCCAAAAGGCAATTGTGCTAGCTTGCCTTTGTTATCTGAAGTTATACAAGCATTAGACCCTGATACTGAATTGCAGGTGGCTTGTGAAAGTAATCAAGATGTTGGCTGGTTCCATACTGAAAGGAAATTCAAGCAACTAGATAGATTTGACTTTTAACTTGACCTTTTCATTTTCTTTATTCTGAAGGTTTTTATAAAGATTTCATTTCTGAATAAGAATGGTTTACTCTGATAAGAAGATAAATAGTAAAAAAAAAAAATGTATGTGCACAATAACCCAGATGCTTGCAATTCAGAAATAGATTGAAATGAATAGTATTGCAAAAACCTAACACTCTAATGCCCCTGTATTCTAGAGTGTTGGTTTAAATCATTTTAATTTCAACATTTCAGAAATTAAGTTGTTTATTCTGACATTAAATCATAAATAAATAATTATAGCATCTAAAGAATATGGGTACCAAAACCACCTTATGTTATTATGAAAATGGGTAAATACTTGAAGTTAAGAAGTTGTTAGTCAACTTTTGGTTCCATAACCACTTGATTGACATGACATGGTTTTGTTGCCCATACTGTTTTTTGAGAACCTGATAAACCAAGAAGTGAGATAAATTCTAATGTATGTCATGACTTTCTGTTACTCAAGTGGATAGAAAGTGAAATATTTTAGAATATCAAAATCATTCAGATTTCCCATGTACACACAAACATGAAAAGAGAGTCAGATGTTTAACTTTAACAAGGAAAAATGATAGAAAATGCTCCATTTCATAAAATATACTGTAACAATATCAATACATTTTTTGTAGGAGATACATATTTTTAGACAGTGTTTTTGTTTTATAATTATTTAAATGTGTCCATATAGTAAATATATACAAATTCAATTATTATTCAATAAAGTTTACACTCAAGAATAGCTCCCACCCAATTACATGTTTTTATGATTTATCTCTAATGGTCTTAGTCTGTTTTAAGAGTGTCTCAGTTCAGAAATTCAGTGTCAGACTTTATTTGTGTCTCAAAATCATTAGCTATGCTCTGTTCCTTAATTTTTTCAAATTACATTTTTATTGAGGTATGTGCATGAAAAACAGAATCTATGGTGGTACTGAGATCAAATAATGTATGTACTTAACATTAACATAAGGTATACCTCATTTTTCTTTTCAAGTATGGAGTAGATTCACGGAAAAAATGCACAAAGTGCACAGGTAGCAGTATTAATAGCTAAATAGAAAGCAGATAGTTTAATAGCGCTACAAAAATTCAAAATATTGGGAATATGTATAATTAAATCAGCAACATTATGAGCATTTTGCAGTAAAATATTGTTGTGATTCGTAGTTTTGGATTAATTAGTTTGTGCAGTTCAACTACTGTGTAAAAAATTGCTGTGTTTGTGGAGTTCCAAGATGACTGTCCACCATGTGCTTCAAAAGAGCATCAGGATGGCCACCAGCCGTTTGTCCTTATGAAACCTAGTTATATTAACAATAGACATCAGCATAGTTACTGAAAGCTCACATACATTTGCAAACAGCACAACATCCAACCATTTAATTTTGTAATGTTGTATAGCTATTATTTAGATTATTAGCTGCATCAGGTATTTTGGCAGAGATATATCCTAAAAGTTAACCCACAAATGATAATCACTTGAAGTGCAGTAAAAGATCATGTTTAATAGAAAGATAACAAATATTAATAAACATATTCTTGTTAAACACTTGTAATACTAACTATACAATTATATGTTCCATTACTAATTGTATATTTCTCATGATTGCAATTAAAATATATCAAAGGCTATCAAAGCAATTTAATCTAAACACAAGTATAAAAAATTAGTGTGACAGATCCCTCTGTATAGACTAAGATTGCTGGATTCGTCTGTTTTGCCTTTTTCACAAAATTACCCGTTTGTATGCCTTTGTTCAAGTGAATTGACTTTTCTGCCAAACAAAACTGCCGAAGAGAAGTGTGCTGCTGGTTAACCTATTGATCCCAATTAGAACGTTGCGGTTAACCACAGACACTTCTCAATTAAAACCGAATACAGGGTGGTCGTCGTTCGTATGTCGACCACGAGGCAGCGGCCATTTTAAACCATGCGAAAGACCAGCGGTGTTCGGCATTGATTTCATGGAACTGAAAACGGACACTTTTTCAACCGAACACCGCTGAAGCCGTCGACCTCCCTTCTAAATCGACAGAAGTGTGCGAACACCGGTCGTTCGGGAGGTTTAAAGGCACGAATGGACTTACCCCAGATAGCCTTCCCATGGAGTCAATCGCATACCGAAGAACTGTAATAGACTTTGACTCCATTGCGATTGAACTATGCGTATGGGATCTGAGCGCTATTCGCCAATAATATGCACTCAGATCCAGGCTATCTGGGGATATGTGATACGAATGGATAGCATTCGACAAATGTAAATCTATTTTTATGTGTTTTTATGTGTTGAATCTAAAATGGCTATTTGCCTCTGTCCTGGAGATAATTGAATTACTTCTCAATTATCTCCAGGGCAGAGGGGAGGAATTACTATTGCATGCTGGGAATATTTTGTGTCTGTGGGTCCTGAACTGCCATATGTCTATCTGTTGTCACAGTCTCCCATTTGGTCCCCTAGGGGAGTGTCCACCAAGTGGGAGAACTGCATAAATACGGGCAGGTAGCCCACAGTAAAGCCAGTTCTTGTTTTACCCCCAATGCGGAGCTTGGTCTCGTTATTAGGGGGGTTTATTACCGACATCTAGAGACTGCTGGATGGGATTATTAGCCGCATGGGAGATACCTGCATTCGGCTAATATTGGCGATTCATGAGTATGGAGCTCGTGGAGTGAAGTGCCCGTAGGGATCCCGTTCGTGAGTTTGCAGCGTTCCCTTGCTTGCGGTTCACATGATTATACTGGATACGCATACAGCCTATGTTATTGCGAATGGGGAGCACTCACTAAACGGCGGTTTGTACATTTCATGCTGAGGGTACCGTAACAATTAGAAAGACTTTATGCAGTTTTATATTTAGTGTCCTAGGATCTTAGGATGAAATGAAGATGAGGTTTTCCTCTCCCCTGGATCCTTTATGGCACTGGATAAACAAGATGGGCCTACAGCAGCCTGAGATTAAATTAGTAAGACTGCCAGGACTTTTGAATAGGCCTGTGCCCTGTAAATGTTACATACTGTATGTACAAAAGAAATCCAACACAAAAGGCTGCACAAAACAGATACTCAAAACTCCCAAGCAGATCATGCGCTGTGATCTGGAGCTAATATTTAGCTCCAGAAAAGTTTGAGTGCAATATTTTTCTTTGTATTTTGCCTTTGCTTTTATAGACATACTACACTATATTAGTATTCCTGACCCATTTAGTTTTTTCTTTTATATTGGCTTCATTGGATTCCACACAAGGATTTTATTTGTAAAGCGCTGCTTCCCTACACTCCCAGTTTTACAAAACAGATACTGTTTTAACTGTACTAGTTAAAACTGTTTTTTTTTTCCTTTCTTTTTTTAAGGCTATGCTCCTTTCAACAAAGGAAATTAACCCTTCCAGTGCTGAAAGCTAGCATTTATCTAGGGACCATCTGTTAAATGGTGAAACCTACAAGCTTATAACTTAGTTATCAGGGAGTTATGGATGTCAAAGCACAAATATTGTGTTAAAATATATTATCAGTTTTTGGGGGGCAGAGCCTGGCAGCCAAGCTGAATGGTTGCAACCTAACCATGCTCCGTACTACGTACTCCAATTCATCATAAATATACCAACTTCTGACAATTATTTTCTGGTCACATATAGATCCCCTAACAGCCAAGAGTCAACATGAACAGAAAATTTGAAAAACATAAACCAGAAAAGCCTAGACAGGGCATGAGCAAAGGAGATCTGCTGAGGCCGGCATATGACTCCCGTCACCCAAGATGGCCTCTTACCTAGATGAAGGCTCTGATCTGTCTGACGACACGACTTTGGGAACAGAAGACTCATACTTACCCACTCCACTGGTGCTGGTGCTGGTGCTGGTGCTGGCTCTGGCTCATCCTCAGTCGGACTTGTCCACGATCACAAAGGCTGTTATTCAAGAACTACTGGCAGACCAATGTGACTGACATCCGGAAGGATATACAAAGCATGACAGGCCGCATAGGGACACTCGAGAAGGAATCCAGAGACAACGCACGGCATATTTTACAACTATACCAGGCATTGAAGGCACTGAAATAACAGAACCGTCAAAAGATTGCGGCATTGGAAGGATCATGGTGAAATAGGAACATTCAAATCTAAGGAGTTGTGGATAATGTTCCACAAACAGTTACCACACTTCTTGCGGTGCCTCACAAGTGCAATGCTACCACCTAAACAAGCCAAAGCGATAAACGTGGACAGCATGTTCTGCATCCCCAAATTGGCTAAAGCACAGGCCACTGCCTCCAGGGACCTAATTGTGAGGTTTCAGAATGGAAGGGATAAAGCAGTGATGATGGACGCAACTCGGGTGCACACCCCATACACCTTTGAAGGCATGACCTTAACCTTCTACGCAGATCTCTCAGGGGAGACCATGGCATGGTGGAGGTCACTCCAACCATTTACCTCCCTCCTCCGCAAGCACAAAATCCCATACCAGTGGTGCACGATGCACACACTTCTAATGCTCCATGGAGAAGCCACACATCCCATCAAGGATATACAGATAACACTTGGCTCTTCTGATAACACTTGGTCTCTTGCAAGACTCCCTACCGCTACTTCGGCTGAGGCCTGCTACCAACACTTATGGTTGGGACCTGTTAGCAATTACTCAGTTAGTACCACAGGGGCCCACCCTACAGGCTTATGCAGCAGTCACCACCTGAGCCCAAGTTATCAGCCTGCTGCAATAGGCCTTAAGTATCCCTAATCACCTTGTGATTGCATTAAGTTTTGATGTTCATGTTTCTCTATGTTCGCACATGTGCTTTCTTTTTTTATTAATTTCAAATACATGTATAGCTCATCTCAGTCATCATCCCTCTCCAGGGTATGGTAGAATGTAACACAAAGTAATGGTTGCCTATTGTCTCCTGCTAGCACCCAGTCTGATACTTAGACCAGCACTAGGCCATTCCCCAAGTGGGTGACATGTTATAGAGGTGACACCACCCAGGCTTCTCATGCTTAGGCTACTCACCCCTTCACCCCTCCACCCCCGCTCTGTAGGGGAGTAACCCTACGTAATATTCTCTGCAATTATTCGCTATATATATATTTCATTTACTTTGGATTCAAGACCATTCAACCCACCTGAGTTACAACTCCCAGTGACAACCCACATGACCTAGAATATAACCTTGTCGGGACGCAGACCTACTGATAGACCACACTCCTTAAATATAAACTCGATCCATGGTTATGTTGTAATATGTGTATGTATTCACTGTTCTCTGTGTATCATGTTAATGTACAATATTAAGTATCATCCACTCTATATTCATGTATTGAATCAACTGTGGTTCAACACAAAAAATATTAATTTTCATGTGTATAGTAAACATAAAGAAAATAGGTTATACAAGCATATGGTTGAGAGAGGCTACAAGCATATGAGGCACATGTGGAGAGAAATAAAATAAAAACAGAACACTTATGAAATACAGCAGTGGGTTCAAGACTTATGCTGACACTCTCACCTGATCCCATGCAGAAAGGCCTAGGCTCGGTGCATGTAAATGGGTATATAGGGGAACCAAGAAAATGCCCACAACATCAAACTGGTGCACTCCACTAAACAGTCCACAGACAATGAGGCAAGTATATGCATGGTGCTGATCATGCTGAACAGTCCCTCTGTACATCTGGCAGGGTGGAGAGCAGCATTGCTATGCTGGATGTGGGCAATGACATCTCTTTATGCAGGAAGTGTGGTGATGCCGGGGGTAATCCTGCTATCTGTCTGTCAACTAGGGAGTCATGGTTGCTGAGGTTAATGCCTGATAAAACCAGACATGTTACCTTCAGGCGATAAGGTCTTCCTCCTGTCTTGGGTATCAGAGTCATCCCTAGGCTCCTGTCCTATACCTGTCTGTAGCCCTGCACTTCAGTAAAGTTTTAAGCACTTCTAGAACATGTGGTCAAATGCATCTTAAATTTTCGATTTGAGCCAATCAGATCTCTCCTGGTCTGGAAAGGTCATTAGCTTGTGCCCAGCCACCATCTTAGGTGAGTATATAGGAACTAAAGAGACCAAAATTCATGACATGATTTGTGACATCTTGCTTTAATTTTAGATTAGCACAGTACTGTACTATTAGGAGGCATTATATCTGATGTGGGCCATATCTCTTTATTAAACCTTTACCAGTTTCAGTTGTTTAGTATTATTCCATTTGAGTCCTAGGCTGTTATTTTTTTATCCTACTGCCTACTTTTGTCCTGACCTATCTAGCAATATGGACGTATGCGTTTTTGCCATCTTGACCTTGGTGAGTTTGCTAACATTCATTCACCTATTTATAACAATCTATGTGAAAATCTTGTATCTTTTTGTCTCCGTATGCCTTGCCAATGTTTTGTTCTAGCTTCTAACCTATACTTTAAGGGTTAACTAAAGATTGTAGTCCATGACCCTTTTGTAATCGGATTATTTTCAAATGTCTTGTAACCTGTGGACTTCACATATAAAGGTGTAACAATGCATTTTTCACTATCTTTCCAACATATCTGAAAATTGGAAGCATTCAAATCTAATGACAGCATCATATAATTATCAAGATAGTATTTTGCTGGGTTCCTTAGAAAAAGGAATTAGATATTTTAAGTTTCTTAAAAATTACCAACAGTACCTTTGTAATGCAAAACCTTTAAATGTGAGGAAAGTGTGTGAACTAGCAGACCTTGAAAAATATATTAAGATTTATATTCATATTTGTTGATGCCAATATATGAAACAGAGCCAGATTTATATGTAGTGTAGGTACATAATTCTAAACTTTCCCCTGCCTTCCCCCTCACCCCACCTAAAAAAGCAGGTAATGTATTTACTAACTGGGGATTGAAGACATATGTATCTAAAAAACAATATATTCAAATTTATCAACTGCAATTGTTTATATGCACATATATTGCCTTCCACTGATATTGGCTTTGCCTCTGCCAGAAAGTTGGTCATGGTTAGATCTTCTAGCAGGACTATGATCCAAAACATATATAAAAATCAAGACAATAATGGTTTACTGACCACAACATCAAGGTTCTGGCATGGCCATCCCAGTTCCTTGACTTTAACCCCATAGAAAACCTGTGGGGTAAACTGAAGAGAAGAGTCCACCAGTGTTGACTATGGAATTTCAAGGATCTGGAGAGATTCTGTATGTAGGGATTAGTCTCAGATTCATCTAGTCCCCAACCTCATCAGTCAATATTGGTGTAGACTCTGCTGTTATGTTTTCAAAGGGACATAGTATTGACTAAAAGGATGCCAATAATTGTGCCATATATATTTAACAAATATAAATATAATTTTTTGACAATCCTGTGTTGTGTTTGTAATTGTTTAATATCAACAAAAGCAGAGTGTTTGGATTTCTACTTGCAATGTATTGTGTTTGCATATGTGAATGTAGTGAGTGTATGCAGCTGAGTAAATGCACACAGGGTTAAAAATAATGTTAGAAGTACCTAGGATAAAGGGGGGGTGGGGGGGGGTAGGATTATATTGAAATTAATGTCCAAGTTAGGTTACATATGGTGTTTAGTTTTAAAAGGATTACAAGCTTGATAGGGGTTATAGTTGTGGTATAAAATGATTGATTTTAAGGTTTGAATAGGATTACATTTGAGAATGGTATTACATTTGAGAATGTGGTACATGGTGTGTTTATTTAAGATAAGTTAAACCCAGAATTGTGGTAAAGGTTTTTCAAATTTAGACTTTGAATGCTTAACTTTGTACTAAGGAAAAAGTGTATTTAGGTCTTGGAAGGGATTGAAATTAGAGTTATGGAAAAGGGATGCTCAGGTACAGTCATGTGGAGTTTGAGTGGTTATTTGCAAAATACTCACCCTCTTATGATTGATAGCAGAACTGCAGCATCTATTATACAGTGTGTATCACTCAATGCTGTCCCTACTCATCCTGCAAAGCATTTCATGTCCAAGAGGGTAAAATTAGGGTTAGTGGGCAAAGAGAAAATTATAATTTCCTCTTTCTGTCCTGCCTCCCACACAGGCACTGGAAGAGCTGAGAAATCTATTAGTTTTACACCCTCTATAACTATCCTTGTAGCTTTGCTGTCAAGCATAGGATGATGACTGGACTACAAAGGACACATGTTCCTGTTTTTTCACCAGCCCACCTATGTTCCAAAAAAAACAATATCAATGTTGAAAATATGTTCCCTCTAGAGGACAGGTGCCTGTAGACAGGTGTCTACTATGGGTAATGGGAAATCTGGCCTTGATATACAAACCAGAATAATCAGATGGAGGATAAGCTATGCCTCAATAATCGCCAGTTTGAAATTCAGTCCTCTAAAAAATAAAAGTACTTGGAAAATTGAAGATTTTTATTTCTGATTGAAAATAGGGACTCTTACCTTTCTGTGTATTTATTTCCAAAGATGTGTAGCAATCACTTGGTAAACATTTATCCTCCTTAAGTAAATAATTAATGGTTATAATATTATTGATTTTGACTTGGAATAATTCCTCCTATGCCTTAATCTCATAACTATCTGCACCATCTGTTGATACTTTTGCTGTTCAGCCAATACACGTTACAGAGCCTGCTAAATGTCACCATTAGTGACCACATGCTGCTCCTCATAAAACGTCGCTGGCTTCCAAATGTTTTCCAACTCTGGCACTACTATTTACCACTTGCTATTAATCCTCAAAACTTAACATCGGCCTCTTACCTGCTGGAAACAAGTTAACAGTTAACTCCACATACATAGCTAAAATTAGCTATGTGGCACTACATTAAAATGCTAAAGAACTTTCAATGCATAGTAAACAATATCAAACAACAATAAAACTGAATGAAACTGAATGAAAAGGTTAAACATGTTATCTAAAAACAAAATAATAATTTATATAAATGAAAATTTAATTCATAACATCTACTGTGTGCTGTGGTGCTTATGGTTTCAGGAGTGCCCTAGTGTCCCTCTCATTATAAGGCTGGTCCCTACCTCCACTACAGCACAGTGATAGAAGCTGTTCTCATCAATTAGCTAAACCTGGAGGCCTTAGACATTTAACCAATGTGCTATCCCTGCACTCTGGGCTTAGCCCAGGATAGGCTAAACACTCTCACTAAGGTGTAGAGGAGGCAAGAAGTAGTGTTTGACAAACCACATGAAGAACTCAAGCAATTCTACAACACAATCGCAACTGCAGCATTGTGTAGTAGTTATGGCTATTAGAGTTTCCTGTTTAAATTATCAATTCAGAGAGCAGACATTTACCTTATGTCACAGATATTGATCTGGCTTAGCATAACATCAAACTCCAATACAATTTACTTACACTCTTGCCAAGGATAATCACAAAAGAAATGTGCATGGCCAGGGTAAGTCTTGTTTACCCAGCAGTTTTGGTTGATTTGGTAATGACTTATATAGCATTAGCTTCAGTACTTAAACAGCGATTAGTTAATTTGCAAATAATTGGTATCTGAATGAGCAGATGTTATTGACAGTCATCCAATAAAAAAATGTGACAAAGTTGAAAACAAGTCAGTACATTGTGGTTGTTACTAGCCAATGTTAATAGCAACAATTTAAAACAGTTATTTAGTGACAAGGTTGGAAACAAGTCCTAATGTAGAAAAGTTTCAGTTGGAAAAATGATCTTTTTCAGACTTAGCTTAATAAAGGTGCTGATGAAATCCTCACAAAAAGAAATTGGCACAAGCAACACAATCCAAGGTTTAAACTTTTCACAGTTTAACAAAACAATTGTCTCAGAATTACATAACATGTTTATCCAATGTTTAAATATTGTCCAGTTGTTAAATGGAATGTATGACCCATGTCCTCACTTTCAGAAACATTAATAGAACAAAAGCAAATTAATTATGCTTACTATTTCCTTGATGTGAATTGTGAATGCTGTGAACAAATACATTTTATATTTATACATATTTATTGGTATATTCTCTCATGCTCAAATGTAAATTAAACCTTAACCAAATTTAACAGATGCTTTTGCCTGTGGAATTTCTAGTATTTGTCTAGCTCACAATAGCAGAGACTAATTTAATTTTCCTAACTCTGTACCCTTAGCATGTAACTTTACAAGAAAATTGAAATGAAAGACTGATTCTGTTAGAAATGAAAATTACCTCTAAATTATACTAAAACATTTATATAATTACACTCAAAATACACTGTTTGGTAGTTATTGTATGTTAGGCCAGGTTTTTATTCTTAATTAAAATATTCTTCTTTTCACTATGACCTTGTTCCTGATGTCTTTTCTGAGGGGCTGAGAAATACAAGAAGGTGTTTACAAGAGGTGACAAGCACATTTTATTTAACGTTGTATACATAGAACAAGGCTTTAGGCACTTGTCATTTTGACTCCATGTGTTCTTCTGATTCAAGGCATTGCTGCAGATGTGACTGCCTGAATTAGCCTTATTTAAAAATTGTTTGTGTTCCTTGTCAAATATAATCAAACACAAATTTTGGTTAAAGAGGCTGGAAAAAAAAAAGTAAGATGCTCCTTTATAAATGCACTAGATTTCAGTCTAATGCTTTCGTCAAGAGAGTAATGCATTCACATTACAATTAAATTGAATAACATGCTTTGTGATCTTTGTATAGAAGCAAAAGGATGAAATTGTTTTATTGCAGCAGATCATTTATAGAATTCCATTTCAATGCAATTTAACATTCTTCATGTATTCCCATTAATACCCATAGATGAAAATGAGTAACATAAGTCACCTGTAACTTATTCACTGTGCTTATTTCTTGGTACGTTTTAAACAAATTCAAGTTCTTAAGTAATAGGAGGCAGATGCAAAACTCTTGGGAAAAAAATAGTTATGAAAGATGTACAGTTCAGACAATTAAATGAACTTTCTTTTAATTTGAGTTTACAAAAATTAAACTCCTGATGGATTTATTTTTTATTTTTTTAGAAAACGTATTGCTCTCAATTATAATCAATTGACAACCAGTGCACAGCCACCTAGATCAGGGCTGCCCAAAACATAGATCCCCAGATGTTGTAGAACTACAACTCCCTTGATTCTTTGCACAACTTTTATAATGCTTTTACAATGACAAAGCATTATGGAAACTGGCAAAATAACTGGACGAAATTCTAGCCAATATGGAGAATTTTCCACTTTGACTATTTTGGTCCTCAATTGAAAATTCACTTTTACTTCCTGATAATTCTCACTTTAATGAATAGCCATTTTTAGTAAATTGGATTAATTAAAAAAGAAGAAGAAAAAAAAAGAGAAATAAATGCACTCTTAAAGGACCACTATAGGGCCAGGAAAACAAACATGTTTTCCTGGCACTATAGGGTCTTTAGGTCCCCCCCTTCCTCAGGGTCCCACTCCCGCCAGGTTGAAGGGGGAGGAAGGGGTTAAATTCTTACCTATCTCCAGCGCCGGGCTCCCTCGGCGCTGGGGACTCTCCTCCCTCTTCCGACGCAAGAGCCCCGCGCACATTCAATCAGTCCATAGGAAAGCATTTCTCAATGCTTTCCTATGGATGGCAGCGTCTTCTCACTGTGAAAATCCCAGTGAGAAGCGCCTCTAGCGGCTGTCAGTGAGACAGCCACTAGAGGCTGGATTAGCCCTATTGTAAACATAGCTGCAGGGTGAACCCTAGATGGACCTGGCACCCAGACCACTTCATTGAGCTGAAGTGGTCTGGGTGCCTATAGTGGTCCTTTAACAAAGATACCTTTTAAAGTTAGACAAATAGTATATATTTTCAATAAGTTGTTAACTTTGTTGAAAAACTAGATCACAAGAAATTCTGGGTCCCCCTAGCTAAAATAAAATAAAAACTTACATTTTTAAGAAACGCATGTCAATACTTATAAACTTGTATGACAAAGTAGAGAAAATTGACCATTTTCCTGACTGCTAACAAAGTAGGTAAATTAATTAGGATTAACATAATGTAATATGACACATGAGCACACCAGTTTGAAAAATATTCATAACCACTCACGGACAGCTGTTTCCTTGACTTGACTGGTGTGTGTATTTGTGTTTAGCAATATATTAACTATCCACTTACTTCAGGTGTAAGGGGTTTTCATCCACACTTTTCTCCCCACCACAGCTCTTTTGGTATGTACTTCACAAGTAATGCCAAGCATCCATAGCAAGCCAGTTACCAACCTCATGCTGATGAGTTGCATTAACAACAAAACAGCTGTCCATGAGTGGGTCACTGGTTTTGTGTCATGTTTCTGAAACTAGGGTTAACTTCAGGGTCTTTATGTGTGATCTTAGACATGATTTGTCTTGAAAACAATATGAGTAGCAGGACAAAAAGGAAGTTAAATTATAAAGACAAAGGGGGAAATGAAAATTCCAGGTGAGTATTTTGTGTACTAAGAAATATAGATTTAGGCAATAAGCCCTAGACAGGGTTAACAGGAGAGAGTTAGAATCAGAACCTATAAGATTTTTTTTAGGTAGTAGTAAGAATGAGAACCTATAAAGGAAGTTATAGGTAATACTAAGAATGAGATCCTACAAAGGAAGTTATAAGTAAGGTAACAGGAGAGTACAGAAATATAAGGTTTAGACAATATTCCCCAGGCAGGATTTTTTGTAACAGGATAACATAGAATAGATATTACAGAAAACCTATAACTGAAAATTATAGGTTACAGATAAAACAAAATACAATAGACAGAACTAAACAGGAGTATAAAGGATAAAGTAATACAGATGTCAGACATTTCGTTTATAAGCCTCTTTTGGTTTCCAGTTTGTATAGCAGGTTTTAGATAGATGAATTAAGTCCATTAGGATAATTGTAATTATCAAGGAAGATTTGGTTTGCAGCATACTTGATCCTGTGGTGATCATGTCCCGTAACCATGGTGACGCTATAAGAGCGATACGAACGATCGGTGTGCATTATAAATTTGGAAGGAATAAAAGGAAAAAGTGGAAAACCTAACAGGAGGACAATATGTCTCAATAAACAACAGATAATGAAAAATATGACGTAAAAATTCCTAGTGTAAAACAATCCTAGTGGGTGGTGCCTTTAGGAGTTATATAAGGGTTGTGGACATTAGCTTGGCTAATATAGCTTGGTTGCTACTTCTAAGTGCTGCTTCAAAGTGAGTGCTTGGAGATATTCTGGAGAGCTTTACTGATTCTTTAACTGTTTTTTCTTTTTACTGTTACAGGTAAGAGTTATCTATAGGAAAAGGTTACTGATTGCACAAGGTTTGATTTCCTACTGGTAATTGATAAGGCATTTGATATTATTAGCTAGGTGTTTGCTATTGATTGTTGGTTAATTAGCTATTGTTTGCAAATAAGCATAGGTGATAACTTTCCTAGTGGGTGGTGCTTTTATATAAGGTTATATAAGGAACATATTGTGGACATTAGCTTGGTTGCTACTTCAAAGTGTGTGTTTGGCAATATTCTGGAGAGAAGCTCCAGGTAATCTGAGGTATACAGGAGAAAAAAAAATAAGATTTGTTTAATTTAAATTACTCACCTCATTAAAATGGTTCATAGTTCAGTGCAATAGCTTTTATGCATTTGTTTCATGTTCCACTTTTTGGAGATTTGGATGCTGTCTAATTTTGAAGTCTGAGATTTATAAATTATCTGTTAAACTCAGGTTGGAACTAACGCAAAGCCACTGCCGCAGAGACGGCCTAAGAATGGCAGATGGATTACTGTAGGATCTGGTAGACTTAGAGTTGTGGATAAAAGGCATATTGAGCAGTCTGTTGCTCTACATAATTCATATTCAGCACTTTCAAAGTGTAGTGGTGTTATGGAGACAGCTCAGGCACAGAGTGTAGTGGTGTTATGGAGACAGGCTCAGGCACCAAGTGTAGTGGTGTTGTGGAGACAGGCTCAGGCACTGAGTTTAGTGATGTTATGGAGACAGGCTCAGGCACCGAGTTTGTGGAACCATCATCCACTATGTCAAAGTACTCAGTGAACAGTTTAGAGGCTTTGCTAGGACATATTTAAACTGGGCAGGGGAGGGGCAAAAGGGTGATAAAACATAAATCCAATTGCCCCCCAAAACAAGGACAGAAAAGGCCTATAGCAAGTGTGACGGACTGCTGCCAATCGATGCTCCTAGTGCTTGACGAGGACTCCAAGCACTCCAACCAATACTATCAGCACTGCAGACCCCACTTCCAGTGATGCAGCTGCGCCGGGGTCTAGCCGTCCTTCACCCACCCTGGACCCAAGGCAAGGATCCAGCTTCCAGTGCGCAGACCTCTCTTTCTCCACAGAGCGTAGAAGGAACAAGATCAGCTCTTACAAGAGCTTACCCTGGGGAGTATAGTGTGAATATAGCAATCCCCAAGGGTGTAGTTATCCCATCCCCCAAGCATGAGCCAAGGCTTCAAGAAAGGGTCAAGTAGTTCTGTTTAATCCACACAAAAGGCTTCCTTTTATACAAGTTTTACACACACTGTACCACCCACATGGTCTTTTGGAACAGCCAATCAAACACATACAATACAGTTAGAAACTCCCATTCATTACAGCAAAATCCACCCCTCTGCCTGTGATATAATTACTGAGCACAATGGGCTAAAGAAATTATCACAGGAAGGAAAATATACAGTTTTTATACAATTCTCATAACTTCAAATTTACACATCACATTCAAATAAAACTTACATTTTCAGAACAAGCATAACTAAGGGACAAACATATTAAACAATCACCTGAATCGGTTCAGGGGTTTGGGAGATAGATATAAGTCACATTTGACTGACCGCAAGCATGGTTTTCCTGCCCAAAAAAGAGTTCCAAAGAGCTAGGCTGTGCGGTCGGTCAATCTTCTCCTTCAGATAAATTACACTTTGCACGAACAGATCGGTTCGTGCATACTTTCATTGCAATCAATTCATTCGACAGTTTATTCCCTGAAATAAGTGCTCAGTTTGTATGGTTTTGGCCGAATGCACGGAAGATAGAAGGCTCAGCGGTGTTCGTGAAACTAGTAGCCGAAAACAGTTCCAGGAGTTCAACGACCAGACACCGCTAAGCACGTTCGGCTAAAAAATGGCCGGCGGCACGTGTTCGTTCATACGAACGCCAGCCACCCAGGCATTCGACAATTAAGCTGCGGTTAACCGCAGCTTCTGGGTGGTTAACAGGCAGCACGCTCCACATGCAGGGTGGTCGGTCGTTCGACAGTTTGTTCTGTAAAACGAACCACATTAGTATAATCCATTCGACAGACTCCATTCACTGAAGCAGTGCAGGTAAAACATAA
Organism: Pelobates cultripes; assembly: GCA_933207985.1. NCBI lineage: Eukaryota > Metazoa > Chordata > Amphibia > Anura > Pelobatidae > Pelobates > Pelobates cultripes. Next base: position 261,460,276 of record OW240914.1, read on the forward strand.
GAAAAACAATTTTTCCCCAGTCCTGAAGCAGAGTTTAACACAGGGGCCATAGTCCGAAGGCAAGAGGCTAGCCATTAGTCCTCTCCAGGCCCAAGTGGCGATGTTAATTTCGCCAAAGCAAGTGTGTTAAAAAATTATAAGATTAGAGTCATGTCTATAAATGCTCGCAGTTTAGGGAATAAGACCCATGAACTTGTTGCAATATTGGCAACTGATAATGTAGATTTAGGCGCTGTTACTGAGACATGGTATAATGAGAAAAATGACTGAGGCATAGCTATACCAGGGTACTCGTTATATAGAAAAGAAAGGGAAGGCAAGAAAGAGGGCCCTGTATGTGAAGGATAGCATAAAATCTAGCCTAATAAAAGTTAGTAAAGGCGAACATAGAGTTAGTTTGGATTACGTTAGAATTTGGTAATCACACAGTAAGTCGTGTAAGTGTGATTTACAGGCCCCCAGGACAAATAGAAGAGTTAGATAATCTACTAGTTGAGAAAATTGCTAAAATTACAATGAAGGGGGAAGTTATCATCATGGGTAACTTTAATCATCCTGATGTGAACTGGAAAATCAAAATAGTTGCTTGTGCCAGGACACATATTTTAAACTCCCTACAGGGATTGTTTCTAAAACAAGTCATTTAGGAGGCTATACTAGATTTAGTGTTAACAAATGAAGATTTGATATCAGATATTACTGTTGGTGAAAGTTTAGGATCCAGTGATCATCAGTCAGTGTGGTTTAATATAAGAACAGTGACTGAGTAACACCACACAAAATCAAAAGTTTTAGACTTTAGAAATACAGACTTTTCTAAAATTACAATATGTGCAAAGGAGTCATTATCAGACTGGAGCAGTTTAAATGGAGTACAAGAGAAATTGGATTATTTAAAAGTTGCACTATTGAAGGCAACAGAAATTTGCATTAGGCTTGTCAGTAAAAGAAAACAAAATTAAGAAACCACTGTGGTACTCCTCAGAAGTAGCCAAAATAGTAAAAAAACAAAAAGGAATCATACAAATTCCACAGTGTGGAAGATAGACAGATCTATAAGATTAGGCAGACAGTGGCTAAGCTAGTTATAAGAGCATCCAACTCACACACAGAAGAGAAAATAGCACAGTCAGTTAAAAAAAAGGGGACAAAACATTTTTTAGATACATAAATGAGATAAGGAAAGTAAAACAAGGATTAGTTAGATTAAAAACATAAGAAGGAAGGTATGTAGAAGATGATTATGGTCTAGCTGATGACATGACAAATGGTAAAGAAGGAAAGGTACCTCAGTTAGGAAAAAGGACAAATTAGTTATTTGTTACATGTGAGTTTGTCAAAAGTAAAGACAAATAAGTCAATGGGACCTAATGGAATACACCCAAAGTTATTAAAAGAGTTTAGCGGTGTACTAGCAAAACCATTAACAGATTTATTTAACCAATCATTGTTAACAGGAGTAGTCCCAGAAGATTGGAAGTTAGTGAATGTTGTGCCCATTCACAAGAAAGGTAATAGGGAGGAGTCAGGCAACTATAGGCCAGTAAGCCTTACTTCAGTAGTGGGGAAAGTAATGGAAACCATGTTAAAGACAACATAAGTTTACTATAGGGAGATCATGCCAAACTAATTGTCTTGATTTTTTTGATTGGGTAACTAAAATACTAAATCAGGGTGGTGCAGTAGACATTGCTTACCTAGATTTCAGTAAGGGTTTTGACACTGTTGCACATAGAAAGCTGAAACTGCAATCTTTAAGTTTGGATTCCAATATTGTTGAATGGGTAAGGCAGTGGCTGAGTGACAGGCAACAAAGGGTTGTAGTCAATGGAGTATATTTGAAGCATGGTCTTGTTACCAGTGGGATACCTCAGGGATCTGAACTTGGACCCATTCTTATAAGAAGGACAAGACGGGAGGTTATGATAAAGACATTTAAAAACATAAAGGGAATCAACACATTAAAGGAGGAGACTATATTTAAAATAAAAAAACTACCACAAGAGGACATAGTCTTAAATTAGAGGGGCAAAGTTTTAAAAATTATATCAGGAAGTATTTCTTTACTGAGAGGGTAGCGGATGCATGGAATAGCCTTCCAGCTGAAGTGGTAGAGGTTAATACAGCATGCGTGGAATAGGCATAAGGCTATCCAAGCTATAAGATAAGGCCAGGGACTAATGAATGTATTTAGAAAATTGGGCAGACTAGATAGGCCAAATTATTCTTATCTGCCATCACATTCTATGTTTCTATGTAGATGGAACAGACCAAAGAAATGGAGAGCAGATGTAGAGATCAGGAGAAAATGTGGTGACTGTGATGTGCAGTGTGAAAGTTACTTTTTTCTATTTTTATTACATATTCTTCTTTTTTCCCTTTTTTTTCTCTTTTTCTCTTTTCTAGTCTACTTCATATGATCCCTTTCACTTTCACACTCCACATCAGTCACCACTCTTTCCACATTTCCTCCTGATCTCTACATCTGCTCTCCATTTCTTTGGTCTGTTCCATCTACATACATGCATCACATCATATTTTTTATTATCAGTATATTATTGAGACATATTGTCCTCTGATAAGGTTTTCCTCTTTTATTCTTTTCACATTTATAATGCACATGAATCGCTCTTATAACGTCACTATGTTTACGGGACGCGATCACCACAGGATCAGGTATGCTGCACGCATCACATCATCACATGCATGTCCTTCACGCATGCGCAGTCAATCTCACGGCATTACACGGTGTGTAGGCAAAGACTTAGGTGAAACTCCTGGACTGGGTAAGTTCTGTAACTGCAGAGGGTTTCCCTATTTACCACTATAATGTCTTAAAGCATAGAACATAGCAGGGCTAACCATACAGATATCTTAGCCATATATTTTTATAGTTAGTAAGAGATCCTCTTTTTAAAATATATAAATTATTGAGAATATAATATAAAATAAGGATTGTCTTTGAAGCAATAAAGTTTTCTTTTAGAAATTTTATTTAATAAATACATAAATATAGACAGATAAAATCCATTACAATAATTTACAGCAGAGTTTATAAGATTAAAGTACATGCTCGCAAATATCATTAATATAATAACATACCCTCCTGAACATGTCATCATGTCAGCCTCTCTGTCATTATAAGATGGAGCGTGTCTCCAATTCTCTCCTCTCTGTGTTAACATTTAAATAAACACATATTTATACCTTAGGTGTCTTCATTTTAGAATTACCATTGTTCAAATATGAAAAAGTAACACTTCTTTTACTTTATTCATTTTAGGACTACCCCTAACTTGGCAAAAATACAAGGCCATAACTAAAACATAAGGGTGCACACATCATGGAAAATTCCCTGACTTAGGACAAGATGGCATCTTTAACTCTGAACATCTTTATCTATTGAAGCTTGTTTATGCATTATTGTTATTATATTTCGGCTGAGACAAAATGGTGTAAACATAGTATGCACTGAAAGTAGGTAAAAGGTTATTGCTCAAAGAAACATGTATGAAAAAACAATACATTCCATTTCTAACACCTTATCAGTTTACAATATCGCTTAAAGACAAAGTACACCGTTTGAGACATACAATATTTGCATTTGCCCATAACACCCTCTCCATTAAACTGTGGGCATTGTAGAGCATTGCTTCCTTAAATTAGTTTACCAAAGTTCTCAGATAGTCTTTAGGTTTTTATGCTCCCATGATCTTTGATCATTGTTGTTACGTTAAAACATCCATAGTGGGATCTTTGCATGTAAAGGTGGTTGATTAAAATGAGCAAAGCTTTTGATTGGGAAAGAATTAAAAAGGTTTCAGAGGTTTCAGAGTAAGATATTCTTGGATGGATCCTAATAGGAATTGTAATCCAAAGTTCAAAGTAGTAATTGAATTTGTAATTCAAAGCCTTTAAAGGCCTATAGAAGTTTACATTCCGTAGATACATTGCTGGAGGTTGTGTTTATAGAATACCCGGGTATTAGTGGTATAGTATCGGTTGTATAGTTCAGTTATCCAAATATTTGGCTAGAATTGGTTCCAGATATTCTATCAGCATCATCTGTTATCACCATGGTGATGGTTTTTATCTTTGTCTTTTGTCTTTGCTTGTTTGGTTTTTTTTGTTTAGTTTTTTTCCATGAAACATTTTTACACAGTTTATGTTTATAGATTGGATAGTCTCCAATATTCTTTTACGGAAAAAAAATAATTGACAGCATTTTCAAGACATTGTCTTAAGTGACATGGATCCCATTATAGTACGTTATACTGATACAGCAATCGTAGTTGTATCTCAAGAGCGTCTCTTTTTGCTGTATTGGAGTCTTGGTAGCACCTCTACATTGCAATGATAAATGTTAACAGGTAAAATCTGTGGAAAAATCTTAACATTTGTTATACCTTGTATAATAATGATAGATGAAATAGTAACATAGTTAATCTTTCTGGTGTTTTGTTTTGTTTTAAAGATAAACACCCTTGCATTTGATTTAGATATATAAGGATAATTTGAAGTAGCAAAGTATTTACCACCTTTGTTCACAATGGTATGTAAAATTACATTCACTTTAAATGTTAAAAATACTCTTTTATTCAAAATCTCTCAATCTATTTAGAATAGTTGATAATTAGAAACATGGCATTTCTTCATCTCTCTTCTCCTGTTAAGGAGAAGACAAGGTATTACCTAAATTACAATTAGTAAATATAATACCTACAGTTATTAGTGGCTTAAAATACCAGAAACACCCAAAAATTGGCAAATATTTTTTACCAAGATCTGACAGCCATTGTAGAAAGTCATGTTCATGAGACTGGATGCTTAACAACATGAATCATATATGTTTAAGCATATTTTCCAGTGGCTGTTGAGTGGAGTTTAAGGTGATTTACATTTTTTATAATTGTTTTATAAGTGAGTTAAGAAAGCACTCAGATACAATATTGAAGGTATTTATATTTTAACTCTACCTTTGTATAAGTGGTTTTAACACTTAAAAAAATATAGAGATCAGAATCTGTTGAAACTATAACTGGTTGAAGTGGGGGGTATGTTACAATCAGAATTTGAATTAATAATCATATGTATGATGTATTGATAAAACAATCACTAGATGTGGCAGGATCATTACCACAAGGTATATGTACCTTTAATTATCACAAACCAAATAAAATTTTCTCAGTATTTGAAACATATATACATATAGTGGTATGGATGTTGAATTTATATCTTTGACATATTTTCACCTGTTTGCAATAGGTGGCCTAAGTTAGCAATATCCAAATTTATCATGTATATCACCTGGAAGGGTTAATCCATAATATTCTTTTACCTTCCATTGACTGACCTTAGCTCTGGCAGACTGAACATGTTTATCATTATAAATAAAGGTTTGTGATAAGTGAAGTAAAGTTTCTGCCCGTCTTTCAGTTAAATTTTAACTGTTTAAGTAATTCACTTATATTAATTAGATTATATTAATCATACCACTCTGCAAACTTAAAGGAATATCGAGTAGTTTCTGATTTAATAAAAACATTTTACATTTTCTTCTAAAGTTAAACCATTATTCATTATTGCAGTTGTTAGTGTAATCATATGATCTTTAACTATCATGATTCAATTATGTAAATATACATTGTTAAAATCAGATAATCTGGTAACTGCTTGGATTTAATTTACAAGTAAATATCCAGTAGATATAAAGGAATCTGCATTGTTTAGCTATTTCCTTTTGCTGAAATCACAGGCATTAATGTACATTCATCTGGATAATCACGTGGTATGCTCTTATACGTATGTCTAACAGATATTGTTTGTAGGCCAGACCGCAGCAGCATATGGCATTTTAGCAATATTTTTCAATGATGTTTCAGATATTCACAAAGTCTATCCACCTTTGCAATTAACGCATTATGTGCTTTTTATACCATTAATTATAGTATCGGTATTATATTACACATTGTCACTGACACATTTCTGATACAGGGAAAAAAATAGCATGATTGCTTTAGTAAATTTAATTTTTCTGTCCATGCATCACATTCCTGGAAGCCCAGAATATAGCAAGAATCTTGGTCTATGGTCCTAGTGAGACATTTAACATTTTGTTTGGTATAGTTATACCAAAAAGAACAAGGAGAGCATTAGTAGATCACATCTATAATAGAACCATTACAGATTCCTTGTTGTATCAGTGTCTCTGTGTTTATGTTTACAGGAGTTTCTTGCTTTGCAGGTGTGTACATAATATGTAGAGTTTAAGAAAAGCTGCAACTTGTGCTATAGTACAAGTGTCCCATGATGTCAAGTTTCTGAAAGGTTTTTCTGGCCTTTTATATTCCATTCTCTTGGCAGGGCTTCTGCTCTTAGTAGGCCGGTCTTTTTATTATTTATTAATTGCATCAAGGTTTCACATTCCACCAAATGTCATTGTAATGTTCATTATTACAGAATATGGTTCCAATATGGTTTCTCACTCCAGTAGGAAATCTAAACATAGAAACATAGAATGTGACGGCAGATAAGAACCATTTGGCCCATCTAGTCTGCCCAATTTTCTAAATACCTTATCTTACAGTTAGGATAGCTTTATGCCTATCCCACGCATGCTTAAACTCCTTTACTGTGTTAACCTCTACCACTTCAGCTGGAAGGCTATTCCATGCATTCACTACCCTCTCAGTAAAGTAATACGTCCTGATATTATTTTTAAACCTTTGCCCCTCTAATTTAAGACTATGTCCTCTTGTTGTGGTAGTTTTTCTTCTTTTAAATATGGTCTCCTCCTTTACTGTGTTGAATCCCTTTATTTATTTAAATGTTTCTATCATATCCCCCCTGTCCCATCTTTCCTCCAAGCTATACATATTAAGATCCTTTAACCTTTTTATCCTGCAATCCATGAACCAGTTTAGTAGCCCTTCTCTGAACTCTCTCTAAAGTATCAATATCCTTCTGAAGATACGGTCTCCAGTACTGCGTACAATACTCCAAGTGAGGTCTCACCAGTGTTTTGTACAATGGCATGAACACTTCCATCTTTCTACTGCTAATACCTCTCCCTATACAACCAAGCATTCTACTAGCATTTCCTGCTGCTCTATTACATTGTCTGCCTACCTTTAAGTCATCAGAAATAATCACTCCTAAATCCCTTTCCTCAGATGTTGAGGTTAGGACTCTATCAAATATTTTGTACTCTGCTATTGGGTTTTTACATCCAAGATGCATTTTTCTAGTTTATCTAATTAATTTGCCATTTGGCTTATCCCTCCTGGAACATCAACCCTGTTACATATCTTAGTATCATCAGCAAAAAGACATACCTTACCATCAAGACCTTCTATCACTAATAAAAATATTAAAGACAATGGGTCCAAGTACAGATCCCTGAGGTATCCCACAAGCCCAAGCTTCGAATAAACTCCATTGACTACAACCCTCTGTTGCCTGTCACTCAGCCACTGCCTTACCCATTCAACAACATTGTAATCCAAACTTAAAGATTGCAATTTATTGATAGACCTTTTATGTGCAACAGTGTCAAATGCCTTACTGAAATCTAGGTAAGCAATGCTTACTGCACCACATTTGTCTATAATTTTAGTTACCCAATCAAAAAAATCTATAAGATTAGTTTGGCAGGATCTCCCTGAAGTAAACCCATGCTGTCTCTGATCTTGAAATCCATGTGTTATTAGATGTTCAACAATCCTATCCTTTAACATGGTTTCCATTACTTTCCCCACTACTGAAGTAAGGCTTACTGGCCTATAGTTGTCCGACTCCCCTCTACTACTTTCTTGTGAATGGGCACAACATTCACTAACTTCCAATATTCTGGGACTACTCCTGTTAACAATGATTGGTTAAATAAATCTGTTAATGGTTTTGCTAGTACACCACTAAGCTCTTTTAATAACTTTGGGTGTATTCCATTAGGTCCCATTGACTTATTTGTCTTTATTTTTGACAGTTGAAATATAACCTTTTCCTCTGTGAACTCACATGTAATAAATGACTAATTTGTCCTTTTTACTAACTGAGGTCCCTTTCCTTCATTTTCATCTGTAAATACTGAACAAAAATATTAATTGAGGCAGTCAGCTAGACCTTTATGTTCTACTACATACATTCATTATTTTGTTTTTAATCTAACTATACCTTGTTTTACTTTCCTTTTCTCATTTATGTATCTAAAAATGTTTTGTCCCCTTTTTTTACTGACTGTGCTATTTTCTCTTCTGTGTGTGATTTGGAAGCTCTTATAACTTGCTTAGCCTCTTTCTGCCTAATCGTATAGATCATTTTGTCTTCCTCACTCTGTTTTTTTAATAATTACTAAATGCTAACTTTTAGTTTTTTACTATTTTGGCCACATCTGCGGAGTACCACAGTGGTTTCTTGAATTTTTTTCTTTTACTGACAAGCCTAATGCAACTTTCTGTTGCCTAAAGGCAGAAGCATTATTTGATTCACATCACAAATATCATGAGTGTGTGTGTCTTATTGCTTCCCCAAGAGCTTGATGCAATTTGGATTCCCCTGAAAATAAGAACTGATCAATGTTTTGATCACTGACAAAACATAAAATCAATGTCCAGAATTTGCATAGCACTTATTTTCAGCATAAGAAGGCTGTTTGTTGTAGTCATTCAATGATAAACTATATGGCAAAGTCTCTTCTTGCATCAACTTCATAGGTGCATTCAAAGTTTTTTTTACAAGCATCTGTCTCGTCTTTTTCTGATTCCAGCATGCTTTTCCATCATCGTTGAGTCCATTATTAGGATTTGAAATAGTCCAATCACATATTTCTCATGTATAATCAGTTTTTGGAATGATCTTCAATAGGTTCCTTGTGAAATGCCAGTGTAGGTCTCATTAGCAATCATTTCACTGTGAGTAGTGTCCCTCCTTTTGAGATGGTTCTTGGAGGGTGTCCTCACCAACATAGAACTTGTATTATGTGCAGTCCAATTAAGTTCAGGTGCTTCTTGCTTCCTAACATAATCCCAATACCGTTTTAAAATGACAGCTTGCGTTGATATTACGATAATGCTGCAGATTGTAAGAAGGCGACACCATAACCAATTTTCTAGCATCCTTTTGCTACCATCTTTGCATTTCTTTCTTGCTGTATAAGATAATTCAGGTACAGTCTGTTTTCTCCAGAGACTTTCTGGTAATAATGTTGATGATTCATTTTTCATATATTCCATGTTAGCACAGATGTATCTATCTGTTCATCCCCTTCACATTTGCAGGTTCAGATGTCAGATGTTCGATTAATGTGGCTATGATTCTGGTGGCTGTATTCTGGTGTTGGCATTTCTTTCGTCCTCTGTTTTATGTTACCTTCTTTAATGGCATCCATAAAACTCTCTCTAAAGTATCAATATCCTTCTGGAGATATGGTCTCCAGTACTGCGTACAATACTCCAAGTGAGGTCTGACCAGTGTTCTGTACAATGGCATGAGCACTTCTTCACCCTCTTTTTACTGCTAATACCTCTCCCTATACAACCAGGCATTCTTCTAGCATTTCCTGCTGCTCTATTACATTGTCTGCCTACCTTTAAGTCATCTGAAATAATTACCCCTAAATCCAACTCCTCAAATGTTGAGGTACTACTTGAGGTACTACTCCCGTTTACAATTATTGGTTTAATAAATGGAGAATAGAATATGTGGGGAAAGGAGTCATTGAGAGAGCACCCACTGTTCCATTTAGAATCTTTTTTGTCCTTTATATATTATTGTTTTTTTCTTCTTAGTGTGCTCTCCTATCATACTTTTCTCTATTGGACTGTAGTGTAATGTGATTATTATGACTATTTGCATTTAAAATATAATACTCATGGAAGCTTATCATTTTAAATTCAGACAATATTTAATATCATCCCCCCCCCACCACCTTTTATTTCACTGTCAAGATGTATTGAGGAGGAGTTTTAGGTTTGATTTTCACACTATTTGTTCCTTACATAGTCCAAAGGTTTATGACTCAGCCGATTCACCTAGTCAGGTTACAATAAAAGAGTTTTTGTATATTTGTGTATACATTTGATTATACAATTGTCTGATAGGGCATATGTAACAACCTTGTTGTCTTAACTGTTCTCATTGTCAGGGAAAAAAGAGCATTGTGATTTAAAAATGAAAAATCTTCTTAATGTGACACTATGTATGTGATAATATAATATCCATATTTCTGTTATAATATGCCTGACAGTACCTATTAAATGACTAGCAAAACAATAATTAGTGTACAGCTGCTTTGTGAAAAGAGGAACAGACTAATATTGCAGAAAGTTGCAAAACCTTTTTTTTAGTTTTTTTTTTAGCAAATCTAATGACATGTGAAGAAAAATACTGCACAATGTATAAATATAGTTAAAAATCTATTAAGTGCACTTAAATTATGTGAGAACCCCAGTCATACTGTGGATACTCGCATAATTTAAGAGCATTTGATAGATTTTTAAATGTTGTCCTTTTAACATTTTGTATCATCCTACCCATTTGTTATTGTCTAAGACACTACTGCCCCCTGCAGAGCCATGATTGAAATGTACTTGGCAAGAGGAGTCTTTTGGATGGGAACAAACAAAATCAATGCAATGTTATTCTAATAATATTCAGGACCAACTAATCTTGTGATTGTACTTAAGGAATTGTTTCTAAAGTGGTTGTTAAATGCCGGCAGAAGTTATTGTTATCAATAATAGCCAGTAGATATTTTAGGCCCAAAAATGCAGTGAAGTTACCAATCACCAGGGCCATGTTTACTGCCTTTTGCTACAAACTCCAAATATATATACAGTCTACATCTTAGTAGACTTTCATTCATGCTTTTTTTCATTGTAACCATAGCACAACCATACAAAGCATACCCTTTTCAGGAACTCTTCACCTGCAATCATCTAAGAACACTTGTAGTGGATTGCTACAGACTTTAAAATATTAGAGAGTCATAGTGCACACTTCAAAGAGAAGAGAATGTAATGAATGGAATAGTAGAAGCTAACATTAACACCAATATGAAATATGGGATTTGTGGAAGGCTTTGGAGGACTTCACCAGTGTGCCCCATAGGATATCCTTTAAATTGCCCCTTTTACCTTCCCTGTTCCACGCATTATTTATAGAGCTATTGCATTGCCAAAACCATTGGTGACATCTGTGGCTGAGTTGATTGTTTCTGCAGCAGCAGCCCACAGGACCATCAGGGATCCTATTAGATCAACAGCAAATCCACCTAGTAGCTCACTTTACCACCAGGTGATACGTTAATGCCCCTTTACTGCTAAGGAGGTAAACCGAACAGGGGAAAATGCTATATATATTAGTTTGTGTGGGTAGAATGTGTTTGACACAGCCTCCCCACATACAGTGTCTCCCCCTCTTGTCACACTGACCCACCCCCCCAACTCTCACACTCATATCCCTAACACTGTACCACTCACCACCATGCCACACCACCCCTCACCCTGGCTCACACCTTGTTCCACTCACCCACTTAACTGTATAACACTGTCACCAATACTATAATTCTATCACACTCACCTCCAAACTCTGCCACATTCACCCACCATTACCCTGTTATTCTTGCTCTTCACTCTGTCACAGTACCATCCATAATAACCCTATCACACTCACCACCTGAAGATAGTCATCTTCATACACAGTCACCTCCCACACATGAAACACAACCTGACCAAAAACACAACACACCCATAAGACCCACACTTACACACAACACTATTGCTTTAGAAGCTGTGGTGCCAGGTGGAAAGGTTGGCAGGTGTATGCTTGGATGTCACTGATCAAAGTGTGCATTTGCTGCCTGCACTTGAAAGGAAAAATAAGGGCCACTCAACCGAGTCTCTGCCCCGGTGAAAAAAATGTCTAGATTTACTACTGGCAACCACATCTACCTTTCTCCAATCTTCCAGTACAATTTCTGAAATAAAAAATCCTGAAAGAATAAAAACATTTTTAATGTTACCATTTTTATTTCACACATCAATTTATTAAAATATATATTTATTATGAATTATTATTTTAGTGTTACAAGCATGACAATAATCAGTGACTATTCACAATACAATAGGTAAAAAAAAAAGGGGAATATTATGACAACAATAACAACAAAGATAGCTTCTAGATCCCTTTGTCTTAGAGTGATGGGTTTGTAGTCCACCTAGAAAGTATCTACCAGTAAGGGTCAGCATACTCATAGGCGTGCGCACGGGGTGTGCCGGGTGTGCCTGGGCACACCCTAATCCCCGTGGCACGCCTATGGTTTGAGTCCTGCAGGAACAGCGTCCCTGCACTTTTTTGAGCAGGAACGCTGTTCCTGCAGACACTCAGCACCCCCTGTCTCACCTCTTGCCCCTGTCATGGGGAGGGCAAGAGGTGATCGATCCCCCCCCCCCTCTCTCTCCAGCTCAGCCGCGGCGAGGGAGCTGTGTGATGTCTGCGCTCTGCTTCCTCTCGCCGCACGCTGATGCCGGAAGCCGGAATATGACGTCATATTCCGGCTCCCAGCTGCAGCAGACAGCCCGCGCGGCGAGAGGAAGCAGAGCGCAGACATCACACAGCTCCCTCGCCGCGGCTGAGCTGGAGAGAGGCGCCCGCCCCACTGGACCCCAGGGACAAGTCCACGCCAGCACTCCAGGTAGGAGGCTGGGTGGACATTTTTTTTTAATTAAAATGTAATAATTTGTTCTTATGTGTGAGTGTGTCTGTGTGAGTGAGTGTGTGTGTGTCTGTGTGAGTGAGTGTGTCAGTGAGTGTGTGTGAGTGTGTCTGTGTGAGTGTGTGTGTGTGTGTCTGAGTGTGTGTGTGTCTGTGAGTGTGTGTATGTGAATGTGTGTGTGTCAGTGTGTGTCTGTGTGTGAGTGTGTGTGTGTCTGTGTGTGTGTCTGTGAATGTATGTGTGTGTGTGTCAGTGAGTGTATGTGTGTGAGTGTGTCTGTGAATGTGTGTGTCTGTGAGTGTATGTGTGTGTGTGTCTGAATGTGTCTGTGAGTGTATGTGTGTGTGTGTCTGAATGTGTCTGTGAGTGTGTGTGTGTATGCATATATATATATATGTATATATATATATATATATATACACACACACACACGCAGAGCCGGCGCTATCTGAGTGCCGGCTCTGCTTTAAGCCTCCATGGGCCGGCAGGGAGACCAAAGATCTACCTCACCGGCCCACAGCAGCATGGAGGGAGGCAGGAGAGGACCCAGGGAGCTCTAGACAGAAGCTCCGCCAGGTTCCTCTCGCGATATCTGAGTGTTGCTGCGGCAACGCTCAGATCTCGCGAGAGTTAACTCTAGCCCTGCAGGCTAGAGTTCACTCTCCACTGGACCACCAGGGATGGCACATGGCAGCAAGGATTTACTAATCTGCCAAATCCCTCCAAACATACAGCACACACATACAGCACCTACACACATACAGCTCACACACACACAGTACAATAACCACACCCTCACAAACACACACAGCACCTTTAAAAAAAATGCAACACCCTCACACACAGCACACTAACAGCACCCTCACAAACACACACACACACACACACACACAAACAGCACCCTCACAAATACACGACACTCACACAAACAGCACCCTCACAGGACAAACAGCACAGTCACAAACACACACATACACACAAACACCCTCACATCACACTAACAGCACCCTCACACACACATCACACTAACAGCACACTAACAGCACACACAGCAGTGTGTGTGTGTGGATATATCTATCTATATATATAGATATAGATATATAGATAGATATATCCACACACACACACACACGCGGCGTGTGTTTGTGCTTTAGGGTGCACACCCAAATGCAATAGGCTGCGCACGCCTATGAGCATACTTAGCATGTAACAGATTTTAGTTCAATAAATAATCAGCTTGCTATTAGTATATCAGTATCCAGCAACATAAAGTTAAATTATATTGTTTTTAACTTCGATCAACACAGACAAGTATAGGTATTACCAAATGCTAAGGGAGTCAGCAGTATGCAACACATAGAAATACACAGATACTGTCAGTTCAGATAAGATAAACACAGGCGATTTAACAAGCTCACCACTGGCTGTAATTGTCACTGAGTAAATGCTTCATCATTTCAAACAAAATACAATGTTGTGTTATGTTTTACATAATTAGTTGAAGTTATTCTTTACCATCCAGTAATCACAAGAAAATCTTAAAGGTTTAACTACAGTATTTAACCCCTTAAGTACCAAACTTTTGGAATAAAAGGGAATCATGACATGTCACACATGTCATGTGTCCTTAAGGGGTTAAATAACGGATTTTACAATTACTTGCAATTTCTCAGTAGCGAGTAACAATCCTAAGACTTATCCCTTCTAATTATTAAGGATGTGTCTAATATTTATGGATTTAAAACTTGATTTGCTAAACTTGGCAAATTACCAGTGAATTAATATAATTTATTAATTTTAGCTAAATCTGAAATCTTAAATTATGTTATTTCCTTTAGCTAGCTATGATTCCACAAATTTTTGAAATCTAGATTAGCATTATCCAGGTATATTTTGTCTTTAGGAGAAATGAAAATAAACCATTATAGTTACTAGTCTTCTGTAGTGAGTACTCTTGTCCTGAAAGTAAGTGATGTGAGAGTATGTGTGAAGATGTTTAGAGCTGTTTGTCAAAGATTTAGAGATGGAGAAATTAAGTGTAAGGGAATTCTGGAAAAGTCCCAGAACTGATCTAGCTAACAAAGAAATGTTCAGAGTGTCTCAAGAATTCCAGAGGTAAAAGAGGTGTGTTTGATAATGTGTCCCCATGAGTGTATATTGTATTGAAAAGTTTCTCTGTCCCCTCCTTTTAAAGTATTTTCTTATCTGTCAATTTAACACCCAACCATTTGAAATGACCAATGGAACCAGATGGGTGTGCACTATTATAATGAGTGTTGACCTCGCCATAATGGTCAATTTGACCATTAGATTGCGCAATTGTTTCATGATTATTTTCATCATCAAATCCAATAACTACCTTCTCTTAAGGAGTTAATTGATTGTGATAACAAAAATTACATGTCAAACCAGCACGTTTATGGCCTTTCACTCATGGAAACCTGTCAAAGGTCTGAAGCTTTTAGTAGACTTTGAGTTTGGATGTAAATTCCCAATTCTGACATCTTTGCCCTTTGATTTAACTTAAGCCTTACAATAGAACCTTGTATAATTATCCATTAAGCATAGATTCTCTCCTGGTTTAATTAATTATAAGGGGAGTATATTATTCATTTGTCATTAGTTTATCTGTGTCTGGATTTTAGTTTCTCAGACTATCTATTGTTTTAGAATATAGATGTATGTGCATTAGTAATATCGTTAATGGAAAAAAAAAAACATATTGTTTAGGTGATATACCCCACCACCTAAACAAGAAAGTGAAAGTGCAGCACTTAAAAATATCTTTATTTTTTTTTTTTGATTAAAGTTCTTTTTATTAGATTTTTTCATGAGAATAATAATAGACATAACAACATCTCAGGGGAGGAACCTTACAAATAAAAATTAAGGACTCCTATCCCCATTAAACATACAAAGGTATATTATTCTATTTCAAAATTCATCAATAGGCCATCTAGAACACAATAATATAATAACATTAAAGTCCCATCGAGTGGATATCATGGTCCAAAATCAGCCTTAAAAACCTTATAGATAAGACAGACAAAAACAAAGACAAAACTGGTCATATGTATTGCAGATCCACTACCACATTTAAGTAATACAGTATGAGGACAAGGAGCCCAACAATAGAACCCGTTATAAAATCATCAGATTAACCATAAGGTGATCGTATGCAGTACCCCACCACTTCAAACTCATTAAAGCCCATTAATTTTTTCAACAAGACTAGAATAAAACATCAGAGTATTAAAATTAGGATATTCTCTCATGGACATTAACCCCTTTTCCATCTTGACTTGGAATAGAAGTTGGGCTTTATCTTGATCTCTCGTAGGAATATCAGTGCTTTTCCAAAATCTAGCAATTAATATTTTAGTAGCCAATAGACAGTGTATAATCACAATATCAAGATTATCCTTCATTTCTAAGCCCGAAAGATGGAGTAGGGTGACTTCCGGTTTGAATTCCAAATAAATACCTCCAATTCTATTTATAAATTCATATGTAATCATCCAAAGAGATTTAATTCGATGGCAGGACCACCATATATGAACCATAGAGCCATCTGGATGTAGACACCGCCAACAGTTAAATGGACTAGTAATAGAAATTTTAGCAAGTCTGGTCGGTATATAATATTTTAGTAAAAGTCTCTAGAATATTCAGGCAGTGAATAATTTTTTTAGTCCTTACAAAGGATTTACACCAACTATTAAATGGAATAGAAATTGCTAGATCAGTTTCCCATTTAGTTAAGGCTTTGGGGATAAGTGGGGTCCCTTTCATTTTTATTAGTTCAACTGCAATAGAGAAGATCCTTTTAACGTTACACCCTGAAAAGATTTTCCTAAACAGTATTCCAGAACGGCCTTCTAAAACCAATATGTTATCTTTCAAATAGCTCTTAATACGAAGAAAGTTAAATAATTCTCTGGAGGGTAAATCTAACCATTTTTTCAAAACTTCAAAGCTTTTCAATTGGTGGTCATTATAGAGATCTTTTATCTTATGATTAGAGTCTTTATACCAATTAGTCAAGTTTATCTCTAGCATAAAACATTCTAACGACCTTAGATTCAGGTTCTCATATAATTTTCTATTAATATTCAACTTCTTCTTTAAATTAGTCCATTCTCTTAATGTCTGTGATAAAGACAAAGGAAAATGAGAACCAATCTCACACAGATGCTTATTCTGGCTTGCCTCTCTCCATAAGAGGAATTCGAGATTGTCTAAACCAAGTCTGGCTGCTTCAATTTTATACCAAGCTTGGTCTATAGAGTCGCTTAATTGTAATTTACTGGCATGAACAAGTATATGAGCCTGGTAGATTTGATTAACTAGGGGGTAACCCAACCCCCACCGATGGGCCTTCCGTGATAGAGTGTATGTACTAATTCTTGGTCTCTTCCCTCTCCAGACATACGCTGTAATGCTATTTTGCAGCATATTCAGCCAATAGCTCGGAATCGAGAGAGGGAGCATACTAAATAAGTATGCCCATCTAGGAATTATATAGGATTTAATAGTATTTATCCTTCCCCACCAGGAGATTTCATGCACTCTCCATTCTTTTAATAACATATTAGTCTCTTTTAACTGCTTCAAAAAATTGATTTCCATAATCCGTCTTATATCTGCAGTTATAATTACCCCCAAATATATAAACTCTTTTTTTGTCCATTTAAAGTCGAAATCTTTCTTTAGGGAAAATAAATTATCTTTATGGATATTAATCGGCATAGCTATTGTTTTATTCGTGTTCAATTTATAATTTGAAACACTACTATAGTTGTTAAATTCTTGCATTAAATGAGGAAGAGAAACCAGGGGATCCGTAATAGAAATTAGGATATCGTCAGCATATAAACATATCTTCCATTCATCATGTTGGGTTCCTAATCCTTTAATCCCTACATTTTGTCTAATATTATTTGCTAGTGGTTCAATTGATAAGACGTATAATAAAGGTGAAAGAGGACACCCCTGTCTCGTCCCATTGTTAATATAGAACTAATCTGAGCATAGATCACGGGCTACTATACGGACAGAGGGATTCGAATATATAGCTCCCACCGCACTCAAGAACCATCCATCAAAACCGAACTGTAACAAAGTTCTCTTCAGATATCCCCATCCGACCCTGTCGAAGGCTTTTTCTGCATCCACCGACAGGGTCATAAGGGGGGTTCCCTCAGCTTGAGCCCATTCTATAATATCCAGAACCCTATGAGTGTTATTTGAGGAGTGTCTTCCCTGTATAAAACCTATCTGGTCCCTATGTATAAGTGATGGCAAGACTATTTTCAAACGTTCCGCTAAAATTGCGGCATAAAGTTTCATATCCACATTAACCAGAGAAATAGGGCGATAATTACTCACATCATCTGGACTTTTGCCCTGTTTCGAAATTGGAGTAATATGAGCCCTTGATAAATCTTGAGATGCATTCCCTTTTATTGCCAATTCATTAAAGGTGCCAGTTAACAACGGAATTAATTGTCTCTTAAAAACCTTAAAAAACTAATTCTATACCCATCCGGTCCAGGAGCTTTTAACAAGCTTATCAATTATACTATTAACAAGCTTATCAATTGCCAATTCCACTTCATGAAAAGATTTATTTCTATTACGTTTCACCATCTGATCGTTAGATAATTTAAATAGATTTGAATTTTTCAAGTAACTGTCCAACAAACCTTGGTCAGGAGATTTATTTAGGTTATAAAGTTTTTGATAAAACACTTTAAATTTACTGGCAATTTCTTCAGGCTTATAGATGTAATTAATTCCATCTCTTAATTTAGATATCTTATGGTCAGTGATCTTTTTCTTTAGTTTATTTGTTAAGACTGAGTCTACCCGGTTATTCTTATAATAATATTTAATATTTAACTTGTTTAGATTACGTTCCACCCTATTCTTAATCTGTTTGTTTATCTTTTCTTGGTAGACTTTAATAACTAAAGCTCTATCTTCAGAGTAAACTTGTTTGTTAGCTTTAGAGAGATTATAAAATTGAATGTAAAGATCCGACAAAATATTATCTACATTCCTTTTTTGAAAACTTGAAAGTTTTATCCAGTGTCCCCTGATAACTACTTTACACGAGGACCATAAGCATTCTTTAGATACCTCCTCAGATGAATTCTCCTTAATAAAGAAATCAATTAACTTCTCTATATGTTCTACATTTGCTTTATTTTTTAGCAGATAGTCTGACAATTTCCAGATCTGCGGAGGTCTCTTATTAATTTCCACCAGGTCTGCGATTACCATGTCATGGTCTGACCAAGTATTTTCAACGATAGAAATTAGAGAGATTGCCTGAACTAATTTTAAATTACCCAAAATCATATCTATCCGAGCAGCTGAATTGTGAGGGATATATCTGTGCGTAAAATTTCTTTCATTGGGATGAAACAGTCTCCAACAGTCAAACATATCCGCTTTCTTAATCATTCTACTTAACGATGCCGCCTGCCTTTTAAGAGATTTATCTATCCTCTGATTTTTAGCCAATTGTTTGTCCCAAGAGGTATCAAAGATGCAATTAAAATCGCCTGCAAGAATGACTCTACCTTTTTTAACCTGTTCTACCAAACCTAAAATTTTCATCAAAGTTTTAATTGGGTCTTTATTAGGTAAATAAACATTGACCAAAGTATAATCCAACCCATTAATTTGACCCACTAAAATAATAAATCTCCCTTCCGGATCTAAGTAGTTATAACAGCAATCAAAGATAACTTCTCTAGAAAAAATTATAGATACACCACATTTCTTTTTTCCTTTTAAAGAAGCAGAATAAATCACCGGGTATTTTTTGAAGAACCATAATTTTCTAGCTTCCCCTAACCAGTGGGTTTCCTGAATAAACCCTATTTGGATTTTCTGATTCACCAGAGTATTAAACAAATATCCTCGTTTAAGAGGAGAGTTGAGGCCTTGGGCATTAATAGTTAGGATTCTAACCATCAGTTAATCTATATTTCTTTTTAGGGCTCCTTGACCACATCTGCAACACATACAACCAGTTAGACATACTACACACCTGACAATACAACAATAAAACAATGAAATCTACATAAACTTCTGGAATACCAAAAATAATAATCCACATACTGAGAATCCCATAGACTCCCACAGGAATAAGCATGGGATCACGGACTTTCTTATAACAAGAAAAAGAAAACGGACAGGTGGACGAAGTGAGAGGAAGAGTGAAAAAAAAATAAAAATTTTTTTTTTCTATATTACGAATCTCACTTCATGATTATCTGAAGGATACACCATTCAAAATAAATATCTAAATTAGAATACTCTAAATTAATTATACCACTCCCAACAATATCGCTATTCTTCCTATAGCCCATTAAGGGCCGTCGTGAGTACACTCTCAACTTCTAAAGTGTTAATAATAGGTATTTGTAAATAATTTATTGTTTACAGTGCTATCATCATGACCTTTACTCCCATCATACCAATATGGACTACGACACCAAATTGTACCAATTTAGGGCATTATAAATACCCCCTTGTTTCCCAAAATTGTGGTCACCCTAATAATCACATATATTTCCGGAGATAACATCAATATATATTTTTTTTCCCTTTTCCCTTCCCATTCGTTCTTCCCGTGTCTACTCTATATTTGTTACGCCATTCCTAGTATTTCCCTGAATTTTTTCTATTATCCCTAATAGGACCAGTGAGAATACACTCTCATTCTGTATAAGCAAACTAATGTGGTACAAACACCAAAATCATTAATCCAATATTACCATTATAAACTAATACCCTTATTATTCCTATTAAGAGCTTTATAAATACATTCTTAAATCTTAGGCATATATTCACTTTTGTGCACTTCTATGTGTTACCGAGATATCACCAAATTACAATATTATCACAGATTATCCCTTTAAAAGCGTTATAAATACGCTCTTAACTCCCATGACCATTTAAAAAAAAAATCCTTTAACCTCTCATCTCTTCCGCCTCCCCAGCCCTCTGTTTTCCAGGCGAGAAAGCGAGCACAACACTTCGCCCACCAGACTAATTACCTAAAACTACATATCGATATCTTTTAACCAGGCATGAGACAGATCCACTGATTTGAAAGACTTCCATATGTCATTATAACAAATTAATAAATTTATCACTCAAATCTTTTTTAATATCTTTAGACAGATCTTCCAAACATTTCTTTAAAAAAGAAGGAGTAACTACTTCTTTATCCAAAACTTTGATAGGTGAAACAAAAACCCCTGTTTGAAGCGATTCCAGAGATGATTGCTGTATACAATCATGGCCATCTTGTGGAACAAAAAAAGCCGATAATCTTTTTTCTTGCTTTTGGCCCTTTTTATCAGCTTTTGTTGAGGCTTTACTCTCATGTGCTTTTTTGGAACACATATCACTTTAAATTAGGAAGAGAAAAACAAAACAAAAAAGAAAAGAAAAAAAAAAACGAATTCCTCTTTCTATCGTAGATAGCCCAGGTCGAACAATCAATCAGCACCAATTGTATATGTGCTATATGAGCTATATATATGCAGGTATGTCAGCAAGACCAACTAGTTGTATAACATGCACTTTTGAGTCCTTAGATGGCCACATATGTTTTCTCTTTTTCTTTTCTTTTCTCTTTCCCTCTTCCTCTTTTATGTCGCTTTTTATACTATGTTCTATATTCACAGTGTGATAGCTGCCTTTAGGTATAAGATGCCCCAGTATTCACAGTGTTAAACTTGCCTTTTGGTATAAGGTGCCACAGTATTCACAGAGTTATAAGTGCCTTTTGGTATAAGATGCCACAATATTCACAGAGTTATAAGTGCCTTTTGGTATAAGATGCCACAATATTCACAGTGTTATAACAGCCTTTTGGCATAAGGTGCCACAGTGTTCACAAAGTTATAACTGCCTTTTGGTATAAGATGCCACAATATTCACAGTGTTATAACTGCCTTTTGGCATAAAGTACCACATTGTTCACAGTGTTATAACTGCCTTTTGGTATAAGGTACCACAGTGTTCACAGTATTATAACTGACTTTTGGTATAAGATGCCACTATATTCACAGTGATATAACTGGCTTTTGGCATAAGATGCCACAGTTTTCACAGTGTTATAACTGCCTTTTGGCATAAAATGCCACAGTGTTCACAGTATTATAACTGCCTTTTGGTATAAGATGCCCCAGTATTCACAGTGTTATAAGTACCTTTTGGTATAAAATGCCACAGTTTTCACAGTATTATAACTGCCTTTTGGTATAAAGTGCCACAGTGCTCACAGTGTTATAAGATGTGCTGTAAAATGCCAAAAAATGATAAAGGAAAAAGTAGCGTTCTCACAGAGTCTAAAATTGTACTGGATGTCCGCGCTAGTTCACTTAGCTGTCGACCTGTCTAGTACCAAACTGCTGGATACTGCTGGATCGGTCGGCTAGGTAGGTATCGGCCTGCTTGGGCTCCGTGCTAGCGAGGCTGCAATGGCGCTTCTAGGCTTAGCGTCTCGCCATCTCTTCCCGCTAATCTCTCTGGTCCGGTCCCAGCCCCTCCCCTCCCGGCGTGAGCGTCGTCACGTCATCACGTCCAGCACTTAAAAATATCTTACATAACCCTCAAATGTATATGGGATGTTAACATGTAAGAGAAAAAAAACAGATATATAAAAATAGTGCAATATTGCATGAGGTATTTTTGTGCCCAAAAGGTGAGTATTAAACAAACTCACATATATTACAGCCTTTTATCAATATAGGCTCTAAACACTGTGGACTGCAGGGCCTTTATTAGGTGGCTCCTACAACCTTCTTCTATAACGACTGTAATTACCATATACTTCTCCACAAGTGGATATAAATGGATGGAAAACAAAAACAAGACAGCGATCTGGGTGAAGACTGTTTTAACAGGTACGTTAATATGTTGAAATGACAGAGAGAATGCTCACCTTGTTTGAAGCCTGTTTGATAACTGACTCCCAAATATTGTTTTTGTGTCAATTTTTAGGGTGACACTTCCCTGCAGGAACCAGGATCTAGAAGGTGTAGATAATAATAGAAAAAGGGACTTTGCTATGCAAAAAAGATTTATTCCAAAATAAAATGATTTAAAAAAACAACACACTGATTACATCAAATAAAAATATCAATCACAAATAAGTCCTTTCCTTTGTATAGATGTCCAAGACACGTTTCACCGGTAGGACTTTATCAATTGGTGCAAATCAAACTTTCCCGGTTCCAATTTAAAAAGCGTAGTCCTTTGTCCTTAATCTGACTATTGGCATTTGGCTCTTCACCTGTTGCAGGTTTTCTGAATGTCCGGACACTGATCGCACTCAGTTATGCCAATCTTTTGATGGCTTTTTGGGAATATTCCTTTCTTTGCTACAACTAACAGCTGGAGTGCAAATCTGGTTGTTCTCCCTGACTACAAAGTTTGTTCAAAATGTAAGGTCACAGGTTCAAATCCCAGCAGGGTCAACTCAGCCCTTCCATGGTCGATAAAATGAATAACATAAATTGGGTAATAATAACTATTCATCTGCCGATTTGGTTAATTCCGAGAGCGTGTGTTGAAAAGCGATTTGAGCACATTTAAAAAAACAAGAAATATATACACTAAAGGCAACAATATGGAATACGTAAAACTAAAAGTGCTCCCAGATGTACCTCACAGACACAATTGAAACAAATAGTCAAAACAAAGAAATTTGGGAAAAACACTCAGTATACGTATATGAAAAAATTGTAACAACCTGGAAATATGTAGCTCAATACCAGATCTGTAATAGTAACAAACAAAACAACAGTCAAATAAAGCCCACCAGGGGTTAAAACGAATCAGGAGTATTGAAAACACCAATTATTAAAACCAAAAGAATATTTATTAGATTGCACTTACAGACAGGAAGAAATCATAGGCATATCTCCACAGAAGGTGGAACTTAGCAGCAGCATGGAAATACCAACAGCAGCAAAGTGGAGAATAAAAACAACAAATAATTCAAAATTAAAATTTTATACAAAACAAGTATAAAAACCAGAAGGGGAAAAAATATTATATGAGACTTTGAAGGTCTATTATAGAAAATGTATCCATACTTACCGTAATTTTATTTTCCTGGCTATTATTCATGGCAGCATTTACCTATGGGTTAGCTCCTCCCTCTAGCCAATAGGACAGGAAAAACTTTAATTAAACAATTAAGAGGACAGGTATATCAGGCTCTCTGTCAGCCCAGCCCCTCAGTCCAGTAACAAGCCTGTCCTCCACAGTGGGAGGGAACGTTAAATGCTGCCATGAATAATAGCCAGGAAAAGAAAATTATGGTAAGTATGGATACATTTTCTCTATTCCTGGCTAATCATGGCAGCATTTACCTATGGGACTACCCAAGCAGTAAAAACCACAGGGAGGGAAGTAATGCAATAAATACTTTATTATACCTGTACGGAATTTAGAACCGAAAGACCAAATTGTGATTCAGCTGATGTGGCAACATCCAATCTATAATGGCAAATGAAGGTTCTGAGTGAAGACCAATTAGCCGCCTTACAGGAACACCAGCTGCTGCAGCCCATGAAGTAGAAATTGACCTCGTAGAGTGTGCTCTGATCACTTTGGACACAGGGACCCCTTGAGCCCTATCCGCTCTAGTAATAGCTGTGATGATCCAAGAACGGAGAGTAGCAGTTGAAGCGGCTTCACCCTTACGAGTTCCCCAGGGAATGATAAACAACTGTTTGGACTTCCTACAATCAGCAGTACATTGAATGTAGGATGATAAACATCATTTGAGATCTAGTTTGTGACACCTTTCTTCCGCAGGAGAAGCTAGATCAGGAAAGTAATCCGGTAGGATAATTTCTTGGTTCAAATGAAAGGATGTTACTACCTTAGGTAGGAATTCTGTTCTTGGACGCAGAATTACACGGTCATGAAGGAAGGCTATGTAAGGTTCGTCAACCGAGAGGGCTTTAATATCAGCAATTCTCCTAACTGATACTAATGTCAGAAAGAGTAAAGTCTTGTGAGAAAGCATCCTCCAAAGGCTCAAACGGAGAATCTGTAAGAGAATGTAAAACCAAAGGAAGGTCCCAAGGGGCCATAAAGGAACGGATGGGAGGTCTGATTCTGATGACTGATTTAAAAAACCGAATCACCAATGGATCTTCAGCCCATTTGATCCCAGAAATGGCAAATATAGCTGAACAATGGACCTTTTTAAGTGTATTGAAGCTGAGGCCCTTGTCCAGTCCGGCTTGTAAAAATTCCAATACTTGTAAATTTGTGACTTCTTCTAAGGAATGAACTTCCTTCTTCAGCCCGTCTGCAAATTTCTGCAAAAGGAGTAACCACATGAAATCTGAAGGGAAAATAAGACAGAATGGGCGAACAGTCGCCTTAACACAAATCTTTGTTTACAGTTTTACATATTACATCGCATTTTCATGTTTGTTCATATTTGGTATTCAACATTTGTGGTGTTTCCAACATACTTTATGTCTTGCACAGTTTTATTTGTGTATCCATTTTGTTTGGGGGGTGGACGGGTACAGGTTGTTCGGATATTTGGGTCATTGGATTTTAATACATTATATGGACTTTTATGGATTTTGTTTCTAATTATTTTAACTTTGATTATTTGTTTTTTTATTCTCCACTTTGCTTCTGTTGGTATTTCAAGATCTCACCACGTTGCTGCTAAGTTCCACCTTCTGTGGAGATATGCCTATGATTTCCACCTTCTGTGGAGATATGCCTATGATTTCTTCCTGTCTGTAAGTGCAATCTAATAAATATTCTTTTGGTTTTAATAATACCTCATTATGTGCGGTCTTTTTCCTTTTCATATATAAACCAAGAATTTTAACCTCCGGAGATTCTCAACACTCCTGATTCGTTTAAACCCTTGGTGGGATGAGAAGCCTGATTTATCATACATTTGTGAGTTTTCTACCAACACCATATATCTTCTTTGCTTTAAACATGTTTTACGTTATGTTTTGTTTATACTATTATAGATCTGGTATTGATCCACTGGGAGAAAAGTGCTATATAGATACTAGTTATTATTATTATTATTATTATTATTAACCCTTTAAGGACTGAGCCAAATGTACACGTTGTGATCAAAACAAAATGTAAACAAAATCTAGAATTTTAGTATTTGTCTGTTCAACCATAATTCACCTCTTTCATATTAAGTGCACCCACACTTATTATATATCATTTTATTCACGGGAAAGAGGGCTTTCATTTAACATCAAATATTTAGGTATGAAACATAATTTAATATGACTAAAATATAAAAAATGGGAGAAAATAAGAAATATTTTTATTTTGTTAGTTCTACGTGACATTTCAATTGTGAATGTCATAATACTGTTTGATTTTACTGCAATAAAATGCACATATTTGTATTCAGAGATGTCTTGCGTGTAAAACAGTACCCCCTATGTACAGGTGTTATGGTGTTTTGGGAAGTTACAGGGTCAAATATATCCTGCTAAATTTTTCAGTTTTTTTCACATTGAAATTCGCCAGATTGGTTATGTTGTCTTTGAGACCGTATGGTAGCCCAGGCATGAGAATTACCCCCATGATGGCAAACCATTTGCAAAAGTAGACAAACCAAGGTATTGCAAATGGGTTATGTCCAGTCATTTTTAGTAGCCACTTAGTCACAAACACTGGCCAAAGATATTGTTAATATTTGTGTGTGAAAAATGCAAAAAAACTAATTTGAACGCGAATTTCAATGTGAAACAACTGAAAAATGCAAGCCTTATAGTTGACTCTGTAACATTTGAAAACACCATAAAACCTGTACATGAGTGTTACTCAGGAGACTTCGGTGAACACAAATATTAGTGTTTCAAAAGCTACATTCCACAGTTTATGATTAGGCTATATTCAGGCCTTGTCTCTTTTCACTGAATGAATGAAGTTTAAGGAAAAAAAAATGTGTTTGTGTCTCTTTTGCTGCTAGCCCAACATGGAGTCACAATTGCTAAACTGTGACTTATACTACAACATTGATTTTACCCACAAAATGTCTGACATTAAATAAGTCAAATAATGATCCAATTTACAAACTCAACACAAAAACACAATAAACATTAAATTAATATTCTGCAGACAGACACATATATTATCCTGTGTGTGTATATAATAACAGGTAAGTTGCATATTTGTTAACAAAATAAGCCATTTATATTTTTAAAAACATCCTTAATCCCAAACAGGAGTATACAACACTAAAAGAAGCCTACTAGGGGAAATAGAGAAGAGATGTATGAATAAAAAATACTAAAATTCACATTAAAAAATATATAAAGAAAAACATATAGGAATATAAATAAAAGAGTGTAAACCTTATAAAAAATGTTGATGGTCAAACTATATATTGAGTCCTTTAGGTTCCAATGTTTACAATATATGGACCTGTTTCATTTAATTTCTTTCCTACCTATACTAAGAATATAAAATCCGATGTGGTAACATTTTTTAACTAACCAATTTTGCACTATCTTTTATATTCTTTGGTGTTATATAAGATTTTTTTAACTGTTTTAATCCCCAGAAAAATTAATCCTCTGCCATCCTTATTGTGTTATTTTTTTTTAAGTATATACTCGACCTTGAGCCTTTGGCTCAAAAGATCCGCTCGCACGCCGAGATATCGGGTGTCAACATGCACAACAAGACGTATAGTCTAGTTTTTTTCGCAGACGGCATCTTCATAGCACTGTCAGAACCGAAACGCACCCTTGATCCCTTATTAGATCTACAGCAATTTGGTAACATATCGTACTACCATCTGAATCAGGACAAAACCCAGGCTCTGCCCTTAAACTTACCGACACCCCTACTGGACACACTCCATACCGCCTACGCATTTGATTGGAAATCAAAATCCATAAGCTATTTGGGGGTTAAAATAGCACCCTCTATACCTGCTACTTCACAACTAAATTACAACCCCCTCATAACACTATGCAAGTCAGAAATGAGCAAATGGAAACACACAAAACTCTCCTGGTTAGGGAAGGTCAACACATATTAAATGATGATTCTCCCCCGTATCCTCTACGTCTTTAGGATGCTACCCCTGGGGATCTCACCTCAATACTGCAAAGCACTGCAAACACTATGTAGCAACTTCATTTGGAGCGGCAGGAGACCCAGGGTGTCCTTGGAGACCCTTCAAATCACATCCCGACTGGGGGGGTAGGTCTCCCTAATATCAAACAATACCATAGAGCAGAGATACTTTCAACAGGAATACTTCTTCATGCCCAGCCTGGCACGATCCAGTGGGTGGACATGAAAAGAGCACAATTCAAAGAACAACCCCTAACAGACTACTTGTGGACACCCTAACGGTTTAGAATTAGACGCAATGACCTGTTCCCAACAACGCAACTCACAATATCTTTATGGGATACCTTTATGGAGACTATAGGCCACAAATGTACAATTCACACCAAATTGCCAGTCTCAGTCCTTAAAGCGATTGTCCCAGATATCCCCCTCAAAGATTGGAACGAGGCAGGGTTAACGAAAATATCCCAACTACTCGACACCAAAGGAATAATACCATTCCCAGTCTTACAAACACAGTGGCAGGTCCCCAATCAAGCTATCTTTTCCTACTTACAATTAAAAAGCGCCTTACAGGCACATACATTACCCTCGCAAACAACACAAGACCCAACACGAGCCTCTTCGAACTTGATTCTAGAATGATGTTGGGCTTCACCCACAAAACCCAAAACACTTACATTATGCTACAAAGCATGGCAGGAACTCTCGACAACCAACCCACACACATACAAAGGCCAATGGGAGACAGATTGTGCAGTAGCGCTGACAGACGATGACTGGTTACGTGCTCTCAATGGCCTGACCAAATGGACAAAGTGTTACACGCACATTGAAGCCCATAAAAAACTTCTATACCCCTGGTATATGACCCCACAGAGGCTTCATCGTATATACCCAAATACATCCTAGACCTGCTGGCGGTGCAACACAGCCACGGGAACATTGGAGCACCTATGGTGGTCATGCAACAGCATCCAATCCCTTTGGACTGCTGTTACCACAACATTGGGACAATTAGACATCCCTAAATTCCCATTAACAATAAGTTCCTGCCTCCTGCTCCTGCTCCCAGACCGCCTGAGCCTAGGACAAAAGCAAATCACAGCCCTTACCATACTAGCTGCAAGAAACTTAATAGCACTACACTGGAAATCTCAGCATTGCCCCTCCCTGGCCCAGCTCCGAACTAAACTTACTCAGTTACAAAATATATGAAAGCATGGCAATAACATCCCTGTGAATGAAACAAGAATTTGACTTGAACTGGGGTAATTGGGGGGAGGAGGTGGATGGAACAAGAGGGACCAGACACGATAGCTAGTGAAATAGTGAGAGCACACTGTACATGCAATAAATAATATTACCAGTACTTCACAAGGTAAATAGCTGAAACATAAAAAGGAGAGAGAAAAGCACATAGGGTAATATTGTATACACTTTGTATATTAACCGTATATAATTGGTTGCACTCACGTGGTTCTGAGTCACTTTAAAAGCTAGACTCAAGACAACTTAAGATACGTATTAGAGAGCATATTTATAATATTAATAGGAAATATACTTTGCATAATGTATCAAAACATTTTTTAGAAATCCATGGAGGAAATACACAAGGATTTGATTTTATGGGGATAGAAGCTGTTAAAATCCATTGGAGGGGAGGCAATATGGAAAACCTCCTTAACAAAACTGAAATGAAATGGATTTTTAATATGGAGACTTTATCTCCATGTGGTTTAAATATAGATTTTGAAGTTAATACATACTTATAATTAATAGAGATTATTTTAAATTTATTTTAAATTTATTTTAAAGTTTTTTAATATAAACTCTCTTTTTTTCTCTCCCCTCTTTTATAATTGTGTTCTAAAAGAGTTATATATATATATATTTTTTAAATTTAAACATTTTTAATGAGTGTATCTATTATAGATTTTATTGTTTTATGCATATAGGTCTTATGATATAATATGTATTGAGAATTGTTATTTCCTCCTGTTAAATATATATTAAGGTTTCTTATTTTGTTCCTGTAGTAAGAGTGATAACCTGTTAGGAGGAAGGATTCTATATAAAGGACGTTTTAAATGTTGTGATTATGCCAGAGAGAACTGGCAAACACAAACAATTGGTGTAGTAAAGATGGCCGCGAGAGTACTTCCGGTATAGGACGCGGAGATGACGTCAAGACGTGCGGGACACGTCCGTCGATGGCAAATGACGAAAACGGAAATGAAGATGGCCGGTGAGCGCGGGAAAGAGCGCCAACGCTATACGATATAAAAGGGCAACTCGGAGATGAACATGTAATACCACTTGAAAAAGGCTTCTGCCGAAACGCGTCGTGGTAATTCTATGGACTGTAGTATACTTGTGATTGATTTTAATTGTTTTGTTTAATATGGAATAAAAGTCTTAAAAGATTGATCGAGATTGGGTATCCTGGAGTAATTTCTATTACACATCTAGAGATTGCCAGAGACAACTTTATCTCAACGTATATTTCAACACAAGTGGTCCAGTATTAAGGATTTCTTCTCCGATTTAAGCCCTTAGTCTGAGTCAGCTTTTAAAGTGACTCAGAACCACGTGAGTGCAACCAATTATATACGGTTAATATACAAAGTGTATACAATATTACCCTATGTGCTTTTCTCTCTCCTTTTTATGTTTCAGCTATTTACCTTGTGAAGTACTGGTAATATTATTTATTGCATGTACAGTGTGCTCTCACTATTTTACTATTTTTTATGCACCTGATTTTGTGTGGTTGAGTGATACACACTGAAGTGATAGCAGCACCACTTATTACTGTTTTTCCCATACCTTTTATACTATATTGTGTTTTGTATCACTCATTTGGGATCTACTGTAAAACACTATTATGTCAATCTCTAACTTACGTAAAAGTTGGCAGGGAGACATGAATCAAAGATTTGACTTAATGAATGATCAATTAGAGAATAGATCAATTAAGATTAATGAAAATTTAGGAACAATATGTTCTAATTTGGAAAGATTATTGATTAAAGAAATGAAATATAAATGGGAGATTTTTACACTAGAAAAATATGTAGAATTACAAATAGCCCCTAGAGGCCTAAGATTTCATAAATCTCCTACCTCTGAAAATGAAAGCGAAAGATTCAATAAAGCTTGGGATGGAGCTTTGGAATCATTCGCTAGACATATGATGGGTGTTATTATTGAACAACGTACCCTTAGTTTATATCAGATGAATGAAGAGATAAATGATATACAAAAGGAGTTAGAACCCTTCGTAGAAACGGAGGAATTTAGAAATATGATGGATAAAATAATCGAAAAAATAAAAAATATTGAGAAAAAAGTAATTGAGACTAAGAAAAAGAAACTGAAAAGAGATCAGGAAGATTATCTAAATGGTCAAATAAAACCACAGAAGAAAAAAGATAATTCTAAATATGTGAGAAAGGATTATAGCAAAGGGAATTTTAGAAGACAAGAAATTAGATCGTCTCCAAATAATCTTAGAACTTATGGAGAAAGATCTACTGTATATAATCAACTACCACAAAAAAGGGGGTATGATAAAAGGGAAGAATGGACTCAAGTGAAAATAAAGGAGAGAAAAAATTCCTTTAAAGGGAATAATCAAGATAGAAATAATTATAATAGAACCACTTATAATAGAAATCACAGATATTCCTCTCCTCCTAAAATTCAGGAATTACCTACTTCAAATAGATTTAGTCATTTACAGCATTTAAATGAAGAAGATCTTTTCTTAGGACAGTCAATGAGCAGAATAAGAGGAAGGACTCAGACTCCTACCAAAAGAGGGAGACAAGAAGAGGAAATAGAAAACAAAAAGGAAGACAAAAGGAGAAGGGAGGAAATAGCAAAAAGATTTCAACGGACATAAGAATCTTCAATCTCTCTAATAAAGTTTTAAATGAATCACATATAAATGTTTTAAATAAAGGTTTTAAATTTGCTCCCAGTTGTGAAATAGATAAATTTGAGACTTTTCTAGATATTAATAAATTTACACGTAAGTTATGTTTAAAAAAGTTTTTTAACCAGAAATTTCCTAGTAAGGTATCGGAAGAAGTTGTAAATAGAGAAGAAAAATTTAAACATACTAATCTTAAAAATAAGTCTACCTTCTTCCCAAGTTACCTTAAATCAGATGCCATCAAAATTTTTGAAAAAGTTTGTACAAAAGAACTTAGAAAAATAGAACCTATAAATGAACGACAAAAGAACCTAACTATATCTGAAAGAAAAGCATTACAGGATTTAAAAAAAGATACCTCTATTGTCATTAAACCAGCAGATAAGGGGGGGGGGGTAGTGATATGGCAAAGAGAAGAATATTTGAAAGTAATTTTTGATCAATTAAAAGATCAAGAAACTTATTCACTACTACCTAAAAATCCAATGGAAGATATAAAAAAGAAATTAAATAAATATTTAGTACAAGGATTGGAAATGGAGATATTAAACAAAAAGGAATATGATTTTCTTGATGTAAAATTTCCTAAGATCCCTGTATTATATGTTTTGCCTAAAGTACACAAGGACATACATAATCCCCCAGGTAGACCAATAGTCTCAGGAATTGGTTCCCTTTTATCTCCCTTATCCCAGTTTTTAGATCAATTTCTTCAAAATCCTGTTAAAAAATGTCCTTCGTATTTAAAAGACACTATGTCACTTTTACAAATTTTAAATAATTTTAAATGGGAAGAAGGACTATTTTTGGTTACCTGCGATGTCAGCAGCTTATATACTATTATAGATCATGAGAAAGGATGTGAAGCAGCGAGACATTTTTTAAATAAAGAGAATGACTTGGACCCTCGACAGGTAGATTTTATTATAGAGGGTATACAAATGATTCTTTTTAACAATTTCTTTTGGTTCGAGAATGATTTTTATTTACAGACCAAAGGAACAACTATGGGGACCAGATTTGCCCCAAGCTATGCGAACCTTTTTATGGCATTTTGGGAGGAACTGGAAGTTTTTTCCAAGCCAGAAGTTGGGGCAGGTCTGGTCCTCTATAGACGTTATATTGACGACATTTTTATGATATGGAGAGGTACCCAAGATTCTTTGTCTAATTTTTTAAATGATCTTAATCAAAACAGTTGGAATATTAATCTAGTATATGAAATGAGTACTCAAAATGTTAATTTTTTGGATCTTAGTATTTATATAGAAGATAATCAAATTAAGAGTAAAACTTTTTTTAAACTAGTTGATGTAAATAGTTTTATTAATTTAAAAAGTTGTCATTTTAAACCTTGGCTAATTAATATACCTAAAGGACAATTTTTAAGAATAAAACGTAATTGTACAGATATTCAACAATATGAGGAACAGACACAGATTTTAATAAACCAACTAGTAGAAAAAGGTTATAACCAAAATACTTTAGAAGCAATAAAAGAAGAAGTAGGACAGCAAACCAGAGAAAATATTCTAAAATACAAAGAAAAAGAAATAAAAGAAGATGACACAATTATACCTATTATTTTTAATTATAGCTCAAATAGTAAACAATTACAAAAAATTATTAAGAAAAATTGGCATATTTTAGAACAAGACCAGGAAATTCAAAAGTATTTAGGAGCCAAACCTAAAGTCATTTTTAGGGGAGCAAAAAGTTTTAAACAGGTTTTAACTTCAAGTTTTTTAGAAAAAGATAAGAGTTCACAATCTTTAACTATGTTTAAAAGAGAAAATGGCTTTTATTATTGTGGGACTTGTAAAGGTTGTATGACAAGAAATCACAAAAATAAAAATGTCAAACAATTTCACTCTTTTTATAACAAAAAATTATATGATATAAAATCTTTTATAACTTGTAACACTAAGAATATTATCTATATGATTACTTGTCCTTGTGGATATCAATATATTGGAAGGACTTCAAGACAACTTAAGATACGTATTAGAGAGCATATTTATAATATTAATAGGAAATATACTTTGCATAATGTATCAAAACATTTTTTAGAAATCCATGGAGGAAATACACAAGGATTTGATTTTATGGGGATAGAAGCTGTTAAAATCCATTGGAGGGGAGGCAATATGGAAAACCTCCTTAACAAAACTGAAATGAAATGGATTTTTAATATGGAGACTTTATCTCCATGTGGTTTAAATATAGATTTTGAAGTTAATACATACTTATAATTAATAGAGATTATTTTAAATTTATTTTAAATTTATTTTAAAGTTTTTTAATATAAACTCTTTTTTTCTCTCCCCTCTTTTATAATTGTGTTCTAAAAGAGTTATATATATATATATTTTTTAAATTTAAACATTTTTAATGAGTGTATCTATTATAGATTTTATTGTTTTATGCATATAGGTCTTATGATATAATATGTATTGAGAATTGTTATTTCCTCCTGTTAAATATATATTAAGGTTTCTTATTTTGTTCCTGTAGTAAGAGTGATAACCTGTTAGGAGGAAGGATTCTATATAAAGGACGTTTTAAATGTTGTGATTATGCCAGAGAGAACTGGCAAACACAAACAATTGGTGTAGTAAAGATGGCCGCGAGAGTACTTCCGGTATAGGACGCGGAGATGACGTCAAGACGTGCGGGACACGTCCGTCGATGGCAAATGACGAAAACGGAAATGAAGATGGCCGGTGAGCGCGGGAAAGAGCGCCAACGCTATACGATATAAAAGGGCAACTCGGAGATGAACATGTAATACCACTTGAAAAAGGCTTTTGCCGAAACGCGTCGTGGTAATTTTATGGACTGTAGTATACTTGTGATTGATTTTAATTGTTTTTTTAAATATGGAATAAAAGTCTTAAAAGATTGATCGAGATTGGGTATCCTGGAGTAATTTCTACTACACATCTAGAGATTGCCAGAGACAACTTTATCTCAACGTATATTTCAACACAAGTGGTCCAGTATTAAGGATTTCTTCTCCGATTTAAGCCCTTAGTCTGAGTCAGCTTTTAAAGTGACTCAGAACCACGTGAGTGCAACCAATTATATACGGTTAATATACAAAGTGTATACAATATTACCCTATGTGCTTTTCTCTCTCCTTTTTATGTTTCAGCTATTTATCTTGTGAAGTACTGGTAATATTATTTATTGCATGTACAGTGTGCTCTCACTATTTTACTATTTTTTATGCACCTGATTTTGTGTGGTTGAGTGATACACACTGAAGTGATAGCAGCACCACTTATTACTGTTTTTCCCATACCTTTTATACGATAGCTAGTGAGCCATCGACAAAGGGCAAACCAAAAGAAAACACAATCCATATGACAACTCCAAAGTACTAGACTCTGACACTGGCAGAACTCGAATACAAAATTGATACACTCACCCCCCCCACCCTACTACTACTCATGCCCCACCCCTCCCCACCACACAAGTTCTGACCCTGATATGGGGGACCACTCACCTACTTACTTATTGTGTTTGCTGGGACAAATCCAGCACAATTCACACCACTAAACCGCATACTCAGGGATAATCCACTCTGAGAAATGACAAAGAGATATATCGAAACCACACAAAGAAGTCCACGACGCCATACCTATACCTTGGTAAATTACTCACAATAAAAGGGAGAAACTCAAACCTTGGCAACCACTCAAATACTCGACCGCATAACAATAAATGTAACCGCACAACAGTAGTTTAAATAAGACGGTACTATACATGCACCTAAATAAAACCATACTAATGTGAATCAGTGTAACACAATGTCTATTGTTCAACTAAGAGTCAACTGTTGTGAAATACCCTTTTTTCCTTCTATATCCCATTTTGCAATATTTAAACAATGAAATAATTTTTTTTTTTTTTTAAAGGTAATTAGTGTTTCATTCCTAGAGTGATTGCAAGTTAAAATCTGCTGAAAAATCAGCGCGCCTCTAAATGTAATAAAGTATTTCTTGGGAATAATCTTTGACAATTCACTATCTTTTCTTAAAATGTGCCAATGTTTGTTAACTATAGATTTAATCTTTCTAAAATCATTATTAAAATCAAACACAAAGGGTGCTACATTACTTTCAATATTACTTGTATTCTTTAAAACATTTGATTTTGAAAGAAAATTATTTTGGTCTAATTTAATTACCTTATTATATGCCTAGTCCAACAGTTAGAAACATAGAAACACAGAATATAACGGCAGATAAGATTAAAGTTTATTGATAAGCCTTCTATGTGCAATAGTGTCAAAAGCCTTACTGAAATATAGGTAAGCAATGTCTATTGCGGCATCTTGATCTATTATTTCAGTTACCCAATCAAAAAACTCAATAAGATTAGTTTGGCATGATCTCCCTGAAGTAATTCCATGTTGTCTCTGATATTGAAACCAATGCATATTTTTTTGGTATATTGTTTCTGTGTACATTTTCTAATTAAATAACCTGCCTAATTAAACAAATCCAATAATTAAAGTTTTACACAGATGTGCAGATTTTCCAGTTGTTGTTCTTCCACATTACTATCAATATTTTTTGATAACATATACAACCAATAACCTATTTTTCTTTATTTTGCCCCAAGCAGACATCTACTCATAAAGCTTCCCCATTTTCCTTTATCACATGCTTAATATTTGGATTTACCTCATGGTTGACATACAAACATAACCCACCACCTTTCCTGTCTTTTACTATCCTTCGTAAATAATATATAACCATTTAATTTAACTGCCCAGCTATGTGTCTCATGCCACCATGTTTCCTTAATGCTTATTATGTCATATTATTTATTTATCAGTAAGTATACATTTAATATTATCATTATCATGACTCATTATCATGAGTCACTTGTAATTTCTATTACATACCTCCTCTCTTTTGATCTTGCCCCTCCTCCTGCTTAACCCCCTCCCCACCTAGTGCTGAGCAAAATCCCATCTCCTTTCTGTCCTATCTTCATTTTGTAGACCTCTTTATTCCTCCTATTTTTATGTTATGTAAAAAATTAGTGTGCCTTGGTGAGGATGTCGTTGGATAACGGAAACCCAGGTTTAACAGGTCTTCATGTTTTGGGAGTACTTAATAGTCATAGAGGAGCACGTTTCTTCCAACACCCTAATGTTTCTACTTTTGAATCTATTCCATCACTGAAGGAGGGTCAATCTTTTTCTAATAAAGAGGGATCAGCTGGTATGCAGCTATTAAGTGTTTTACTAGGGACACTTAAAATGTTTGGAGAGAATGGGAGAGTAGTGGGAATATCAAAGCAGTTGGTTTAACTTGTATTTTGTTCATTATTTATGGAGTGTACAAAAGAAATTATATGTTTCTAGAAATTTTCCACCACATGTGATAGAGCATGCTAGTGTGTTGGTGACATCTCCAAGTGTCTAGTGATGTTGAGAAAAGTCTTTGTAACTGTGCAGGTGAAATGCCATCTTGATATGCGTTTTAAGTTACTCTCTTGATTTGCTACATTGAGGGAAGCCTTATTAGTAAATAAAAAGATTTTCCTGTAGTCATTTTGGGTGATATTTTTTTGTAATTTTTATGTTTATTTGAATTAATATTTTGGTAATCCTACCAGGTGTGCATGTTGGAGGATGTTCTAGAATAAAGGAAGGTGTTTTTTAACAATACTCTGGGCGGAACAGTACTGCTTGAAGTTAGTAAGGTCATGGTTTCCCTTCAGTAAGTGGGGTACAGAGTTAAGAAAGTGTTTGATTTGATTGTAGTGGAATTGTTGTAATGTGGATTCAGACGTTGTTGGGTATATAGTGGACAACTGCTTGATTATAGATGAAGTCAGCATGGTCACTAGTGTGAAGTATGTGGAGGAGTGGTAGTCCTTATAGTTGTGTCCTTGAAACTGATTGAGATGAGCTCAAAGAGAGGATTATGAGATAGAGGCAAGGGATATGGTGAGATGTCCTTTAAGTTGTCTGATCTGTGATCAGATTTTCAGGGTTGGTGAGATAGTGGGATGAGATGAGTCAGTCAAGGGCAGGTTTCCTGATTTTGCCAATGAACTGTATAAAGGTACCGTAAATAAGGAACACTCTAGTGTTTTACATTGTTAGGGCAGGATCACTCTGGATAGAATAGTAGCTTGATAGTAGAATTCCACATTTGGTTGGTTCAGTTCGCCCTTCACCTTTGAACAAAGTAGCAAGAATGGTGCAATTTTGGGGTGTTTGTAGGACCAAATAAATGCAATGAGAAGATTGCACGTTGCAGTGAAGAAAGATTTGTGGAAGTGTATAGATACTACCTTGAGTAAATATAGGAAGTGAGGCAGTATATTCATTTAAAAGAAATTAATCCTACAAAGCCAGCCAAAGGTGCCATGATATAAAATCTTGCATTGAAAATTGTATTAG
>OW240914.1:261508661-261523052 GCA_933207985.1 Pelobates cultripes
TGCCATATACACGTCCACTGATAGGAGACGCGGAAGGTATTAAACTGATCAGAACAATACTAAACACACCACAAATAAGGTTTCTTTCCTGTATGGCTCCTCAAATGATGCTTAAGATTAGAAGCGGCTGAAAAGCATTTCTCACACTCCGAACAAAAATATATTTTTTTAACATTCTCTCCACTTTGAACGAAATGACGTTTGGGAAGAGATTAACATAATTAAGCACAGGCAGTAAAAATACAGTTTTTAGCCATACCCTGTAACTTTAAAACTACACATCCCATCTTCATAATTACATATTTGGAATCAGCACACTTAAAACATAAAACATAACCAAAAATCAGCCAAATCCATCCAGGGGTTAAAAAGTTAGCTGGAGGTCCCTTTATGACCGACCGCAAGCACATTTTCCTGCCCAAACAGTTCCATAGATTTGGGCTGTGAGAATTCGGTCTATTTCAGGCTGAAAAAAAGACTAAGTCCCATCGCCGAATGGGACTTAGTCTCTGCAGCTGAAATAATTTCCCATTTACTGAACCAAGTGGGAAATAGCAAGGCAGGCACAAAGGGTTTGCACCAGGTCTGGGGACACAGGGGACACCGTCTTAAAGGGGCCGTGTCCCCAACAAGTCTGGGGACACGGCCTTAAAGGGGCAGTGTCCCAATCTTCCTGATGTCCCAAAAAAGGTGTTTAAAGGGCCAGCACCAGTCACATAAAGAGTCCATAAGCCCCAATATGCCCACCGACAGTCTTAAAGGGCCATACACACCAAATAAAAGTGCATACATTTTCACAATCTCCCAGGGGCCATAGTCATGCGGGAGGAGGCTGGCAAATAGGCTTCTCCACAACCCAGGGAAGCAGGGCAATTTGCAATTTAAAGGGCCAGTTACAAATAGCAGTTTGTAACAAAGTGTCAATCCATATCTGCCAAGTGACCCGATGTAGGGGGAACAGTCCCTATTCTGCTCTGTGTCAGTGTGTATCAGGGATCCTTAGGACAGGTGTCAATCCATACCTGCCAAGTGACCCTATGTAGGGGGAACAGTCCTATTCTGCTCTGTGTCAGTGTTTATCAGGGATCCTTAGGATAGGTGTCAAACCATTTCTGCCAAGTGACCCTATGTAGGGGTACAGTCCCTATTCTGCTCTGTGTCAGTGTGTATCAGGGTCTCTGAGGACAGGTGTCAATCCATATGTCAAGGTGTCAATATGTCATATGTCAGGTGTCAATCCATATTGATTGTGATTTAGGAATGTTAGGTGATTTCTGCCCTTTATGGATTAAACCAGACTCTGTATCAACTGTGTAATTTTCCATGGGAGTTTTGCCATGGATCCCCCTCCGGCATGCCACAGTCCAGGTGTTAGTCCCCTTGAAACAACTTTTCCATCCCTATTGTGGCCAGAAAGAGTCCCTGTGTGTTTTAAAATTCGCCTCCCCATTGAAGTCAATGGCGTTTCGGGCGGTTCGCCGGTTCGCGAACATTTGCGGAAGTTCGCGTTCGCCTTTCGCGAACCGAAAATTTCGGGTTCGCGACATCACTACTGCTATTCAATCTATAACAGTGAAAAAAGTTTTTTGTTTTTAAATGCACGCTATTGTGACAACAGATATGAGTGGCACTGTGAACTGGCAGAGTACACGTGTAGGGCTGACACACCTGCTTGAAGACAACTAACTGCTATTCAATCTATAACAGTGAAAAAAGTTTTTGGGTTTTTAAATGCACGCTATTGTGACACCAGATATGAGTGGCACTTTGAACTGGCAAAGGTTGGCAGAGTACACGTTGTAGGCTGACACACAGACGCTTGCAGACAACTAACTGCTATTCAATCTATAACAGTGAAAAAAGTTTTGGGGTTTTTAAATGCAAGCTATTGTGACACCAGATAAGAGTGGCACTTTGAACTGGTAAAGGTTGGCAGAGTACATGTTGTAGGCCTGACACACAGACGCTTGGAGACAACTAACTGCTATTCAATCTATAACAGTGAAAAAAGTTTTGGGGTTTTTAAATGCACGCTATTGTGACACCAGATAAGAGTGGCACTTTGAACTGGTAAAGGTTGGCAGAGTACATGTTGTAGGCCTGACACACAGACGCTTGGAGACAACTAACTGCTATTCAATCTATAACAGTGAAAAAAGTTTTTGGGTTTTTAAATGCAAGCTATTGTGACACCAGATAAGAGTGGCACTTTGAACTGGTAAAGGTTGGCAGAGTACATGTTGTAGGCCTGACACACAGATGCTTGGAGACAACTAACTGCTATTCAATCTATAACAGTGAAAAAAGTTTTTGGGTTTTTAAATTGTGACACCAGATAAGAGTGGCACTTTGAACTGGCAAAGGTTGGCAGAGTACACGTTTTAGGGCTGACACACCTGCTTGAAGACAACTAACTGCTATTCAATCTATAACAGTGAAAAAAGTTTTCTGTTTTTAAATGCAAGCTATTGTGACACCAGATATGAGTGGCACTGTGAACTGGCAGAGTACACGCTGTAAGCCTGACACACCCGCTTGAAGACAACTAACTGCTATTCAATCTATAACAGTGAAAAAAGTTTTTTGTTTTTAAATGAAAGCTATTGTGACACCAGATATGAGTGGCACTGTGAATTGGCAGAGTACACGTTGTAGGCCTGACACACAGACGCTTGGAGACAACTAACTGCTATTCAATCTATAACAGTGAAAAAAGTTTTTGGGTTTTTAAATGCACGCTATTGTGACACCAGATAAGAGTGGCACTTTGAACTGGTAAAGGTTGGCAGAGTACATGTTGTAGGCCTGACACACAGATGCTTGGAGACAACTAACTGCTATTCAATCTATAACAGTGAAAAAAGTTTTTGGGTTTTTAAATGCAAGCTATTGTGACACCAGATAAGAGTGGCACTTTGAACTGGTAAAGGTTGGCAGAGTACATGTTGTAGGCCTGACACACAGACGCTTGGAGACAACTAACTGCTATTCAATCTATAACAGTGAAAAAAGTTTTTGGGTTTTTAAATGCACGCTATTGTGACACCAGATAAGAGTGGCACTTTGAACTGGTAAAGGTTGGCAGAGTACATGTTGTAGGCCTGACACACAGACGCTTGGAGACAACTAACTGCTATTCAATCTATAACAGTGAAAAAAGTTTTTGGGTGTTTTTAAGCTATTGTGACACCAGATAAGA
Source organism: Pelobates cultripes (assembly GCA_933207985.1). NCBI lineage: Eukaryota > Metazoa > Chordata > Amphibia > Anura > Pelobatidae > Pelobates > Pelobates cultripes. The sequence continues at coordinate 261,511,861 of OW240914.1, forward strand.
GTGGCACTTGAACTGGCAAAGGTTGGCAGAGTACATGTGTAGGCCTGACACATGCTTGAAGACAACTAACTGCTATTCAATCTATAACAGTGAAAAAAGTTTTTTGTTTTTAAATTGTGACACCAGATATGAGTGGCACTGTGAACTGGCAGAGTACACGAGGGCTGACACACCTGCTTGAAGACAACTAACTGCTATTCAATCTATAACAGTGAAAAAAGTTTTCTGTTTTTAAATGCAAGCTATTGTGACACCAGATATGAGTGGCACTGTGAACTGGCAGAGTACACGCTGTAAGCCTGACACACCCGCTTGAAGACAACTAACTGCTATTCAATCTAAAACAGTGAAAAGAGTTTTTTGTTTTTAAATGAAAGCTATTGTGACACCAGATATGAGTGGCACTGTGAATTGGCAGAGTACACGTTGTAGGCCTGACACACAGACGTTTGGAGACAACTAACTGCTATTCAATCTATAACAGTGAAAAAAGTTTTTGGGTTTTTAAATGCACGCTATTGGGACACCAGATAAGAGTGGCACTTTGAACTGGTAAAGGTTGGCAGAGTACATGTTGTAGGCCTGACACAGAGATGCTTGGAGACAACTAACTGCTATTCAATCTATAACAGTGAAAAAAGTTTTTTGTTTTTAAATTGTGACACCAGATAAGAGTGGCACTTTGAACTGGCAAAGGTTGGCAGAGTACACGTTTTAGGGCTGACACACCTGCTTGAAGACAACTAACTGCTATTCAATCTATAACAGTGAAAAAAGTTTTCTGTTTTTAAATGCAAGCTATTGTGACACCAGATATGAGTGGCACTGTGAACTGGCAGAGTACACGCTGTAAGCCTGACACACCCGCTTGAAGACAACTAACTGCTATTCAATCTATAACAGTGAAAAGAGTTTTTTGTTTTTAAATGAAAGCTATTGTGACACCAGACATGAGTGGCACTGTGAATTGGCAGAGTACACGTTGTAGGCCTGACACACAGACGTTTGGAGACAACTAACTGCTATTCAATCTATAACAGTGAAAAAAGTTTTTGGGTTTTTAAATGCACGCTATTGGGACACCAGATAAGAGTGGCACTTTGAACTGGTAAAGGTTGGCAGAGTACATGTTGTAGGCCTGACACACAGATGCTTGGAGACAATTAACTGCTATTCAATCTATAACAGTGAAAAAAGTTTTTGGGTTTTTAAATGCAAGCTATTGTGACACCAGATAAGAGTGGCACTTTGAACTGGCAAAGGTTGGCAGAGTACACGTTGTAGGCCTGACACACAGATGCTTGGAGACAACTAACTGCTATTCAATCTATAACAGTGAAAAAAGTTTTTGGGTTTTTAAATGCACACTATTGTGACACCAGTGAGTGAGTGGTGGCACTGGGCAAGTGGGCACAGTATACGCTGCAAGCCTGACACACAGACGCTTGCAGACAACTAACTGCTATTCAATCTATTACAGTGAAAACTATTTTTTTTTAAATGCAAGCTATTGTGACACCAGTGAGTGAGTGGTGGCACTGGGCGAGTGGGCACAGTATACGCTGCGAGCCTGACACACAGACACTTGCAGACAACTAACTGCTATTCAATCTATTACAGTGAAATACATTTTTTTTTTTTAAATGCAAGCTATTGTGACACCAGTGAGTGAGTGGCACTGTGAATTGGCAGAGTACACGTTGTAGGCCTGACACACAGAAGCTTGGAGACAACTAACTGCTATTCAATCTATAACAGTGAAAATGTTTTTTGGTTTTTAAATGCATGCTATTGTGACATCAGATAAGAGTGGCACTTTGAACTGGCAAAGGTTGGCAGAGTACATGTTGTAGGCCTGACACACAGACGCTGGGAGACAACTAACTGCTATTCAATCTATAACAGTGAAAAAAGTTTTTGGGTTTTTAAATGCACGCTATTGTGACACCAGATAAGAGTGGCACTTTGAACTGGTAAAGGTTGGCAGAGTACACGTTGTAGGCCTGACACACAGATGCTTGGAGACAACTAACTGCTATTCAATCTATAACAGTGAAAAAAGTTTTTGGGTTTTTATATGCAAGCTATTGTGACACCAGATAAGAGTGGAACTTTGAACTGGCAAAGGTTGGCAGAGTACACGTTGTAGGGATGACACACAGACGCTTGGAGACAACTAACTGCTATTCAATCTATAACAGTGAAAAAAGTTTTTTGGTTTTTAAATGCACGCTATTGTGACACCAGTGAGTGAGTGGTGGCACTGGGCAAATGGGCACAGTATACGCTGCGAGCCTGACACACAGACGCTTGCAGACAACTAACTGCTATTCAATCTATTACAGTGAAAACTATTTTTTTTAAATGCAAGCTATTGTGACACCAGTGAGTGAGTGGTGGCACTGGGCGAGTGGGCACAGTATAAGCTGCGAGCCTGACACACAGACGCTTGCAGACAACTAACTGCTATTCAATCTATTACAGTGAAATAACATTTTTTTTTAAATGCAAGCTATTGTGACACCAGTGAGTGGGTGGTGGCACTGGGCAAGTGGGCACAGTATCCACTGTGAGCCTGACACAGAAGCTGGCAGACAACTAACTGCTATTCAATCTATTATAGTGAATTTTTTTATTTTTTTTAATGTAAGCTATTGTGACACCAGTGAGTGAGTGGTGGCACTTGGCAAGTGGGCACAGTATCCACTGTGAGCCTGACACAGAAGATGGCAGACAACTAACTGCTATTCAATCTATTATAGTGAAAAAAATAAATAAATGCAAGCTATTGTGACACCAGTGAGTGAGTGGTGGCACTGGGCAAGTGGGCACAGTATCCACTGTGAACCTGACACACAAGCTGGCAGACAACTAACTGCTATACAATCTATTATAGTGAAAACATTTTTTTATTTTTTTTAAATGCAAGCTATTGTGACACTAGTGGGTGAGTGGTGGCACTGGGCCAGTGGGCACAGTATCCACTGTGAGCCTGACACACAGGCTGGCAGGCAGGCAACTGCAATTACATTACAGAAAAAAAAGCAGACTGATATTCTAGCCCTAAAAAGGGCTTTTTGGGGTGCTGTCCTTACAGCAGAGATCAGATGAGTCCTTCAGGACTGTAGTGGACACTGTATACACTAACCTAGCTATCCATTTCCCTATCAAATCAACAGCAGCTACACTTTCCCTCCTCTCACTAAGCATGCAGCTTGAGAATGAATCTAAAATGGATGCCTTCCAGTAGGGGGGAGGGTCTGCTAGGGAGGGTGTGCTGCTAATTGGCTGGAATGTGTCTGCTGACTGTGAGGTACAGGGTCAAAGTTTACTCAATGATGACGAATAGGGGGCGGATTGAACCGCGCATATGTTCACCCGTCGTGGTGAACGCGAACACGCTATGTTCGCCAGGAACTATTCGTCTGCGAACCGTTCGGTACATCACTATTGACTAACAAAGACTTAATTAATAAGTAATCATCCAGCTTAAAGAATCAGTTTAATATTCAGCTTAAAAAAAAAAACAGCTTAAGTATATATTAACATAAGAGAAGCTTGCTGCACTCGACTGAGAAAACTTTTTTTTTTTGCTTAGATATTGGGACTACTTTACCCCATGGCCAAATAGCATTATCAAGGTCCCATATCATCAAATGCATATCAACAGGACGAGAAAGAAAAAAAAAAGCGAAAGAAAGAGAAAAAGGAGAAAAGGGAGAGAAGAAAAAAAAAAGAAAGAAAAAATTATAACTCTGCTTCTATTTCTTTCATTAATGTTCTATTTTATATTATTTTATTTGCTCATCGTCAGTCTATCAGTCTATTTGGCCATGGTGTAACCTTACTATGGTAGTCCTGCTCAATACTCTATCTAAGGGTCCCATTTCTTAACATAGTGATCTCTTTTTCCCTGAGTAGTCCAATGGTTTTCTTCTAGTTCCCTTAATGATTCCACTCTAAGAATTCATTGTTCTACAGTCGGGATGCTAGGTTTAAGCCAATACAACGAGAGCAAAGCCTTTGCCTCATTCAATAAATACTTAACAATATCTGTTTGTTGTTCTCCTTAAAAGAAGCTGGCCAGTAAGATCTTAGATGGAGATTATTGATCTGACATTGGTAGAATCTTATAGATGACACTCAATACTTGGAGCCAATAGTTCCCAATAAGTTTGCACTCCCACCAAATATGTTCCATATTTTCTCCCTTCTCACCACATCTCCAACATTCATCCAATGCATATACACCATGTTTCTTAAGTCGATCTGGGGTATTGTACCATCAAGTAATTATTTTAAAGAAGATCATTTTCCTTGCAGTGCTCACCTGAGCTTTCATTCCCATTTTGAACACAAATGACCAATCATTGCCAGTCAATTGGATGTTCAATCCTAGCATCCATTTCAACTGAAATGAGGGTACTATCTTATCCATAGAACCTCTCTGAATTAGATTATAGATACTAGACAAATATCGACTGAGAGAACTTCTGGCAGTCAGGCTTGAAGGGGACCCTCTCTTACTGGGAAATCAGCAGAACCAGCAATACGGGTCCATATTACAGGTGGGTAGTACTCCAAACGAGTGCCAAGTTTTTTCATCTTTTATAAGAAACTTAGTCAATAGGGTGAATAGTCTGTACTTTTCCACCAAATCTTCTTATCAGTTCAACCCAGCAAAGACCTTGCAAAAGTATTGGATGGGACCTGCAGCTGGCCAGGCTTTCCAGTCCTACCAACAATGCCATTCCAGATCTGTGCGGTTAATATCTGTTATCTAAAAGCTAGCTATGTTCTCATAACTATCTCGTGAAGCTATGCATGAGTCATTCTGGTGCTGTGTTTTGTGGTTATTAATATTTTCAGTACTGTGTACCGGCGCCATCTTGACTATCTATGATAGTTTTATTTTCTCAATAGTGATCAATCATTCTTAATTAACATGGAATATTATTATCACAATGTTTCAGCATGATAATGCACGGCCCCATGTTGCAAGGATCTGTACACAATTGCTGAAAGCTGAAAATATCTCAGTTCTTGCATGGCCAGCATACTCACCGGACATGTCACCCATCGAGAATGTTTGGGATGCTATAGATCGGCGTATACGACAGCATGTTCCAGGTCCTGCCAATATCCAGCAACTTTGAACAACCATTGAAGAGGAGTGGACCAACATTGCAAAGGAGATGTGTTGCACTGTGTGAGGCAAATGGTGGTCACCAGATACTGACTGATTTTCCGACCCCCCGGAACAACCCAACACAGTAAAACTGCACATTTTAGAGTGGCCTTTTATTGTGGCCAGCCTAAGGCACACCTTTGCAATAATCATGCTGTCTAATCAGCATCTCGATATGCCACACCTGTGAGGTGGATGGATTATCTCGGGAATGAAGAAGTGCTCACTAACACAGATTTAGACAGATTTGTGAACAATATATGAGAGAAATAGACCTTTTGTGTACATAGAAAAGTCTTAGATCTTTGAGTTTAACTCTTGAAAAATGTGGGCAAAAACAAAGTGTTGTGTTTATAAATTTTGTTCAGTGTATTTTTTTATATATCTATATACATATAATTGCAATAATAAATAAATAAAATAATACAATAAATCAAATATTTTTTATAAAAATTAAATAAATTATATATACATATGCAATTTCATGTTAACAATATTTTGATATTAATATATAAAAATGTTGGTAACAAAATACACTAAGAAAGACATTCTATATCTATTTATCTATATATAAATGAATACAAATAATTGCAAATATATATCGGTATTTGTGTAAGGGGCTAATAGCCGTATATGGAGTAAGGTTCCAGCATAAGCGTAGGATAGTATAAAAGGAGCAAGTCAGTTGTGGTGTGCCGAGACCGACGATACGGTAGGCCTGTAAATAAAGAGGGCCCACCAAGGAGTAAGAAAGTAAAGTAAATGGAAAGAAAAGAGAAAGTGTTGGAATGAGGAGTGGGTGGGAGGGTCATTCTGATGCTGACCTCAAGCGATATGGAGTCAGACAAGGGATGTCCCTTATATAGGGGAGTGAATTAATTTAAGCCCCTCCCACAAATACAGGCCAAACGGCCTTAATACTTGTGTAAGGGGCAAATAGCCGTATATGGAGTAAGGTTCCAGCATAAGCATAGGATAGTATAAAGGGAGCAAGTCAGTTGTGGTGTGCCGAGACTGACGATACGGTAGGCCTGTAAATAAAGAGGGCAAAAATTAATAATCAAAGATTTAATACAGTCAACAATATATACAAATTAAACAGACATTTCCTTAAATGCATTACGGTATTTAATTCCTGGAAGGATTTTGAAGGTAGGAATCTAGGACCGCAACTGGACACCATTTGTTGTGGGTAGGATAGTATGATATCTCTACTGTAGGTGCGTGTTGACTCGTTTTGGAATGTGGTAGAGCCAATAGGTAATGATGTATATTTGTTTACATACGTGGAATCATTGAAGACAATGATCTGTCTGAGTGGTGGTGATGGTAGTGGATTCTCTGGCCTGAGAAAGGCATAGTGTGCATGGCTGGTAATGGCCGACTTGGTAGTATAATTGAATGGTTGTAGATCTAATAGGTCCGATAAGGATGGAAAAGTTGGATGGCTATTGGTAATCTCTGAGAGGAACGTGGGGGAATGGATTCCTGAAATTCATGAGTGTATTCTTGTCTGGTATGATAGCATGAAGTTATGGTAGTTTTGGCCATAGGTTATCCTGTGTTGTTGAATGCCTGTAAAATATATATTTAATGGTGTGTGATAGTTTTAGTTTAAGGTGGCAAAAAGAAGCAAAACCTAGGAGAAATGTTATGACACAGGTTGAGCTATGTCGTGTTCCAATGAGATTCTTTAAAGCCAGGTGAAAAGCTGTGTTATGCATTCTACAAGTATGGGAGGAAAGTGCTAGGTGGGATAGTGCATGCTATGCTGCATGAGTATGTCTAATCCATGATTTTGTCTCTGGAAAGAAAGAGTGGCCGTGACTGTATGGGCGGCTGTAGGAAGCGTATGATGAACATGCCTGGAATATAAATGAGACAGTTGTCGGCAGGGATATATGCCCTCGCCTGGTACATAAAGTAAAAGAAATGTGATAAGTGGCCAACCAAGTATTCCCCAGCAATATCATGACCGTATGGATGATGAGTGGCGTTTGTTGATGATATGACATGTGCTTAGTTGTCTGAGTAACAACGGATTGATGTCCCTGACCATGATTTACCCCATGCCACAGCAGCTGCTACAATGGGGTAAATCCCCCAAAGGGGCTGAGGTGGTGGAAAAATTTCCAAACCTAGATGCCATGGCCAACAGCTCCAAAGCAATCGTTCCCAGGTAGATCGCTGCCAAACTCGTGGTAGACGCTGCATCTGACCATCTGGTTGGAGAAGTGTCAGACAATCCTGGAAGGAACATGCTTTTACCATGCCAAGTGGTTAAGAAATTCCCCCCCATGTTCAGGTCTGCGGTGGCTGGGGTGTCTAGGGACATCCTCTGATCGTCATGTTGGAAGTGTGGAAAAAAGGGGGAAAGTACTCTGGATGTGAAAGCGTGGTCTTGTGGTATTATTTGCATGGCAAAATTAAGGAACCTGGTAGGGATTGTAGTTCCTTGCGGTTGTAAGTACTAAGCAGGAGATAGTGATTGATGTAGTTGAGAATGTTCCCTATTTGTCTTGTGGTAACTTGCATGGATGTCGACTCAAGTCGTATGCCCAGTAATGTGATGATAGTGTCTGAGCCTTTTGTTTCTTATGGGGTAAAGGGACGCCCAAGTGGTCAACCAGACTAAGGTGCCGTGAGGTCGCTAGTGGAAATATGTTATCTTTGATCAACACGAAGTCTTCTAGATAGTGTATGACTGTAAAGCCTCTAGATATGTTATCATAACCAGCACAGAGTATCTGCGAATATCGATATTAGGCTAATCTGAGCCCGAAAGTTGAGCAGGGAAAGGATTGCCCATTTTATGCCCTGTAAGTGCTAGTGTGTAGGGTAGATAGTACCCGTTTACTGCATTGATGATATTGGTCTTACTTAACCAAGCTTCAACCCATGCTTGAGTGATAGCTGTAAAGGTAGATCAATGGTGTTATATAGTAAGGAAACTCCTCGGAGGGTATGAGGGAGTTGAGACTTGGGGTAGCGGAGGTGTGTGGTGCCAATAAGTCTATGGTTAGTCTTTTTTTAAGGGAAGATTCCCTTGTGACAATACCAATGTGTTTGTGTTTGGCGCCATGCTGTAAATGGTGGAGATTGGAAAACCCAAGTAAAAACCCCTCTGCAAATCTTGGCTATGAGTGTGTTTACAGCTGATGGTTCTGTTGTTCTGACTGTAAGTGAGGGCATGCTATATTCCTTGAAGGTGTATTTATGATACCTGTATGGGAGCCCTTTGAAGCTCCAGAGCTTTAGTAAATCTACTACAAGTCTGGAAGGGTGATGAGTCAGTAGTGTTGAATGCTTTGGTGTGTACAGATGGTGAGTAAGTTTGTTGTTTTTTTTGTAAGTTGTATTGGGACACATGGTTTGTCATGTGCCCTGAATCATTTGAACATATATGCAACAGTCTATGTGCAATGCAACTACTCATACCAATTGTCTCTGGTAGTTCAGAGGTGCTGGTACCTGGAGCCTGAGAGTGCTCGTCCGTTTGTTTGGGACAAAATCCCTTTTGTATGGGTACCTGCACAAATAAACATCTCTACATATTCCAAATGCCAACACAACCAAGGGATGGTCAGTTCACGATTTACCTGGAATCCCTGGATCTGACCATCACATATACATCATCATACATACTTATGCCTTGTTTCCCCAATGTGCCGGGATCATATGTGCAGGGTTAACGTCTTGTGTGTCATAAGATTTGATTGTACCAGGTAACCGAGTTTCGGTTGGTGCTGGTTGTACAGTAGCGTGAGGCCCAGCCTTGTGAGGGCTGTGGTGACCGGCTCAAGATTGCCAGTCTGTCATAAACTTTTTGGCTCATGAGTTTATGAGTGAGACTAGCATGGCCTGGGTGTCACCTGAGTTGGTGCTGCTGGGCCTTCCCCTTCCTCCGTGTTGTCTGTTGATGTATGGAGGAGTTTGAATAACTCTGCTTTCCTTGCTGTGGCAGGGTAGGGGATTTGTCGCCTCCTTAGGTCTGTGGTAAAGTGTGGGATCGTCCAAGATCTGATTGCTGCTGGACTAGCAACATCTCCTCTGCTTGAAGGTGTATCACTTCTAGCCGGGGTACTTGGAAGAGGTGATTCTTCACCATCTTTTTGAGAAATACTTAAATAACAATAAAGATTGAAATTATTATTTGTAGCCAGGGGTCTTGTACTGGCTTGCTAGCTAAGCCGTAAGGCAAAACAATTATGCTTGGTGTTTTTTGGTGACTGTTGAGGCCCTGCTAGTTGCCAAGTGGCTTGAGAGGCTCTATCTATGCTTGGCGCGAGGGGATTTTGTGTGGCCACTAAACGTTGTGGCATGATGTTGGCCTCTCAGTGACAGTAACCAGAAAATAGTAAGGGGAGTAGTGATGTCGCGAACCCGAAATTTTCGGTTCGCAAACGGCGAACGCGAACTTCCGCAAATGTTCGCGAACCGGCGAACCGGGCGAACCGCCATAGACTTCAATGGGAAGGCGAATTTTAAAACACACAGGGACTCTTTCTGGCCACAATAGTGATGGAAAAGTTGTTTCAAGGGGACTAACACCTGGACTGTGGCATGCCGGAGGGGGATCCATGGCAAACTCCCATGGAAAATTACACAGTTGATACAGAGTCTGGTTTTAATCCATAAGAGCCCCTGATGCACACGGACACAGAGCAGAATAGAGACTGGTCCCCTACATAGGGTCACTTGGCAGATATGGATTGACACCTGTCCTAAGGATCCCTGATACACACTGACACAGAGCAGAATAGGGAATGTTCCCAACATAGGGTCACTTTGGCAGATATGGATTGACACCTGTCCTCAGAGCCCTGATACACACCGACACAGATCAGAATAGGGAATGTTACCCCAACATCGGTCACTTGGCAGATATGGATTGACACCTTCCTAAGGATCCCTGATACACACTGACACAGAGCAGAATAGGGAATGTTACCCCAACATCGGGTCACTTGGCAGATATGGATTGACACCTGTCCTAAGGATCCCTGATACACACCTACTTGGATGGTATAGATATTTTTAGCAGCTCCTGGCCCGAACACCTGACCCACATAGGAGCCGTAATAGACCGGATTAGGGAGTCCGGACTGACCCTAAAGCCCAGTAAGTGCCATATAGGAACGTGTAAAAACCTCCCCAAGATAGTAGTATGGGCCCCAGAGTGTGAACAGGCCTTCCAACAGCTCAAGACGGCGCTCATTAAATCACCTGTACTTTCTTCTCCTGATCCAACTAAACACTTTCTCGTCCATACAGACGCTTCTATGCTTGGATTGGGAGCAGTATTGAGCCAAGTCGGAGCAGATGGTGGCCTAGCAACCAGGGCTTATCTAAGCTCGTAAACTTTTACAGCAAGAAGTATATTCACACATTGAAAAGGAGTGCTGCTTGGTGGTGAGGCCCTCAAAAGCTGCAACCTACTTGTATGGACAACCGTTTACCTTACTCACAGATCACAACAAATTTGGGGCACTAGCGTGCAATCTAATGTGCCACCAGATAGGAGTGGTGTGTTTAGTACTATTGTTATCAGTTTAATCACTGTTACGCCCCCTATCGTTGATGTGAGCAGGCGCAGCAGCAGAAGAGGACTAAGCCGAGGAGGTTATGGAAGAGGATGGAGTAGGAGTAGAGGAGGTGGCAGCGTGCTGGCAGAGTACACGCTGTAGGGCTGACACACCTGCTTGAAGATAACTAACTGCTATTCAATCTATAACAGTGAAAAAAAATTTTGTTTTTAAATCCAAGCTATTGTGACACCAGTGAGTGAGTGGTGTGTTTAGTACTATTGATATCAGTTTAATCACTGTTACGCCCCCTATCCGTTGATGTGGAGCAAGACGCAGCAGCAGAAGAGGACTAAGCCGAGGAGGTTATGGAAGAGGATGGAGTAGGAGGAGTAGAGGAGGTGGCAGCGTACTGGCAGAGTACGCTGTAGGGCTGACACACCTGCTTGAAGATAACTAACTGCTATTCAATCTATAAC
>OW240914.1:261532896-261575396 GCA_933207985.1 Pelobates cultripes
ACACAGACGCTGGCAGACAACTAACTGCTATTCAATCTATAACAGTGGAAAAAGTTTTTTGGGTTTTAAATGCAAGCTATTGTGACACCAGTGAGTGAGTGGTGGCACTGGGCACAGTATCCACTGTGAGCCTGACACACCTGCTTTGAGACAACTAACTGCTATTCAATCTATAACAGTGAAAAAAGTTTTTTCTTTTTAAATGCAAGCTATTGTGACACCAGTGAGTGAGTGGTGGCACTGAGCACAGTATCCACTGTGAGCCTGACGGCTGCGAACAACAACGCTGCTATGCTATTCAATCTATTACAGTGAAATACATATTTTTTAAATGCAAGCTATTGTGACACCAGTGAGTGAGTGGTGGCACTTGGCAAGTGGGCACAGTATCCACTGTGAGCCTGACACAGAAGATGGCAGACAACTAACTGCTATTCAATCTATTATAGTGAAAAAAATAAATAAATGCAAGCTATTGTGACACCAGTGAGTGAGTGGTGGCACTGGGCAAGTGGGCACAGTATCCACTGTGAACCTGACACACAAGCTGGCAGACAACTAACTGCTATACAATCTATTATAGTGAAAACATTTTTTATTTTTTTTTAAATGCAAGCTATTGTGACACTAGTGGGTGAGTGGTGGCACTGGGCCAGTGGGCACAGTATCCACTGTGAGCCTGACACACAGGCTGGCAGGCAGGCAACTGCAATTACAGGGAGTGCAGAATTATTAGGCAAGTTGTATTTTTGAGGATTAATTTTATTATTGAACAACAACCATGTTCTCAAAGAACCCAAAAAACTCATTAATATCAAAGCTGAATATTTTTGGAAGTAGTTTTTAGTTTGTTTTTAGTTATAGCTATGTTAGGGGGATATCTGTGTGTGCAGGTGACTATTACTGTGCATAATTATTAGGCAACTTAACAAAAAACAAATATATACCCATTTCAATTATTTATTATTACCAGTGAAACCAATATAACATCTCAACATTCACAAATATACATTTCTGACATTCAAAAACAAAACAAAAACAAATCAGTGACCAATATAGCCACCTTTCTTTGCAAGGACACTCAAAAGCCTGCCATCCATGGATTCTGTCAGTGTTTTGATCTGTTCACCATCAACATTGCGTGCAGCAGCAACCACAGCCTCCCAGACACTGTTCAGAGAGGTGTACTGTTTTCCCTCCTTGTAAATCTCACATTTGATGATGGACCACAGGTTCTCAATGGGGTTCAGATCAGGTGAACAAGGAGGCCATGTCATTAGATTTTCTTCTTTTATACCCTTTCTTGCCAGCCACGCTGTGGAGTACTTGGACGCGTGTGATGGAGCATTGTCCTGCATGAAAATCATGTTTTCTTGAAGGATGCAGACTTCTTCCTGTACCACTGCTTGAAGAAGGTGTCTTCCGGGAACTGGCAGTAGGACTGGGAGTTGAGCTTGACTCCATCCTCAACCCGAAAAGGCCCCACAAGCTCATCTTTGATGATACCAGCCCAAACCAGTACTCCACCTCCACCTTGCTGGCGTCTGAGTCGGACTGGAGCTCTCTGCCCTTTACCAATCCAGCCACGGGCCCATCCATCTGGCCCATCAAGACTCACTCTCATTTCATCAGTCCATAAAACCTTAGAAAAATCAGTCTTGAGATATTTCTTGGCCCAGTCTTGACGTTTCAGCTTGTGTGTCTTGTTCAGTGGTGGTCGTCTTTCAGCCTTTCTTACCTTGGCCATGTCTCTGAGTATTGCACACCTTGTGCTTTTGGGCACTCCAGTGATGTTGCAGCTCTGAAATATGGCCAAACTGGTGGCAAGTGGCATCGTGGCAGCTGCACGCTTGACTTTTCTCAGTTCATGGGCAGTTATTTTGCGCCTTGGTTTTTCCACACGCTTCTTGCGACCCTGTTGACTATTTTGAATGAAACGCTTGATTGTTCGATGATCACGCTTCAGAAGCTTTGCAATTTTAAGAGTGCTGCATCCCTCTGCAAGATATCTCACTATTTTTGACTTTTCTGAGCCTGTCAAGTCCTTCTTTTGACCCATTTTGCCAAAGGAAAGGAAGTTGCCTAATAATTATGCACACCTGATATAGGGTGTGATGTCATTAGACCACACCCCTTCTCATTACAGAGATGCACATCACCTAATATGCTTAATTGGTAGTAGGCTTTCGAGCCTATACAGCTTGGAGTAAGACAACATGCATAAAGAGGATGATGTGGTCAAAATACTCATTTGCCTAATAATTCCGCACTCCCTGTACATTACAGAAAAAAAAAGCAGACTGATATTCTAGCCCTAAAAAGTGCTTTTTGGGGTGCTGTCCTTAAAGCAGAGATCAGATGAGTCCTTCAGGACTGTAGTGGACACTGTATACACTAACCTAGCTATCCATTTCCCTATCAAATCAACAGCAGCTACACTTTCCCTCCTCTCACTAAGCATGCAGCTTGAGAATGAATCTAAAATGGATGCCTTCCAGTAGGGGGGAGGGTCTGCTAGGGAGGGTGTGCTGCTAATTGGCTGGAATGTGTCTGCTGACTGTGAGGTACAGGGTCAAAGTTTACTCAATGATGACGAATAGGGGGCGGATTGAACCGCGCATATGTTCACCCGTCGTGGTGAACGCGAACACGCTATGTTCGCCAGGAACTATTCGTCTGCGAACCGTTCGGTACATCACTATTGACTAACAAAGACTTAATTAATAAGTAATCATCCAGCTTAAAGAATCAGTTTAATATTCAGCTTAAAAAAAAAAACAGCTTAAGTATATATTAACATAAGAGAAGCTTGCTGCACTCGACTGAGAAAACTTTTTTTTTTTGCTTAGATATTGGGACTACTTTACCCCATGGCCAAATAGCATTATCAAGGTCCCATATCATCAAATGCATATCAACAGGACGAGAAAGAAAAAAAAAAGCGAAAGAAAGAGAAAAAGGAGAAAAGGGAGAGAAGAAAAAAAAAAGAAAGAAAAAATTATAACTCTGCTTCTATTTCTTTCATTAATGTTCTATTTTATATTATTTTATTTGCTCATCGTCAGTCTATCAGTCTATTTGGCCATGGTGTAACCTTACTATGGTAGTCCTGCTCAATACTCTATCTAAGGGTCCCATTTCTTAACATAGTGATCTCTTTTTCCCTGAGTAGTCCAATGGTTTTCTTCTAGTTCCCTTAATGATTCCACTCTAAGAATTCATTGTTCTACAGTCGGGATGCTAGGTTTAAGCCAATACAACGAGAGCAAAGCCTTTGCCTCATTCAATAAATACTTAACAATATCTGTTTGTTGTTCTCCTTAAAAGAAGCTGGCCAGTAAGATCTTAGATGGAGATTATTGATCTGACATTGGTAGAATCTTATAGATGACACTCAATACTTGGAGCCAATAGTTCCCAATAAGTTTGCACTCCCACCAAATATGTTCCATATTTTCTCCCTTCTCACCACATCTCCAACATTCATCCAATGCATATACACCATGTTTCTTAAGTCGATCTGGGGTATTGTACCATCAAGTAATTATTTTAAAGAAGATCATTTTCCTTGCAGTGCTCACCTGAGCTTTCATTCCCATTTTGAACACAAATGACCAATCATTGCCAGTCAATTGGATGTTCAATCCTAGCATCCATTTCAACTGAAATGAGGGTACTATCTTATCCATAGAACCTCTCTGAATTAGATTATAGATACTAGACAAATATTGACTGAGAGAACTTCTGGCAGTCAGGCTTGAAGGGGACCCTCTCTTACTGGGAAATCAGCAGAACCAGCAATACGGGTCCATATTACAGGTGGGTAGTACTCCAAACGAGTGCCAAGTTTTTTCATCTTTTATAAGAAACTTAGTCAATAGGGTGAATAGTCTGTACTTTTCCACCAAATCTTCTTATCAGTTCAACCCAGCAAAGACCTTGCAAAAGTATTGGATGGGACCTGCTAGCTATGTTCTCATAACTAAGAACAAAGAAAAGTATATATATACTCAAATATCACCACTTAGTGAATAGTACATATAAGTGAAAAAATATACTTATCTTAATATTCAAGTGAAACAGCCTCCCAGGTCATTACCCAGAATGAATGACCTTTACACAGCAAAATATAAACCAACCAGAAATATTTGGGATACGGCTGAGTAATATAAAATTGAAAAATATAGATATACATAGTGTAAATCTGTATCAAATAGTAAGTAAGTATTTATGAAATGCACTCACAAGATTAGATGAAATATGTCGCTCTATGGTGCCTCCCCCGATAGTAGTGGGGGGCTATTATCCTCCTTCAGTTGCTCCAGGAAAATAGATGAAAAAACAGGACTCCCAGGGTTGTGAGAAAAATAAATGAAGCGGCTTTATTAAGGATGAAACATCACCCAACAGTGGATATATAATATAAGCTTAAAATGAGGTCCTACGCGTTTCGTTCACAATGTGGAACTTCCTCAGGGACCAAAAGTTAAAATCAAATGTTATACAACAATAATAAAACGTAATATGCAGCCTAATCCCACCCACCCACCAGTCCTGTTTTATAGGGCTAACCCCTGAGTTAATTGATGGTAATCTGGGCGTCCTTCTCTGTTTCATCCTTCATTGGTGAAATGATTAATCACATCCAGCTGAATTCTTCATGTTTTGATTGCAGTCAAAAAATCCTGCATTTCATATCAGCCGAAAACCGGAACCGGAAGTGAACACATACTTCCGCGTTCCATTCAATCGTGCGTTTCAACAGGGAAGATCGAGATGTAAAATATTTATAACATAGCCATCTAGTGGTCGCCAGGGGAATAGTCCCAAATAATAGATATTGGAAACAGTCATATATCTAATAAGACAAAACAAAATAATATCGGCAGCAACATGGAGAAATATAAAGCATGAATTTATCCTATTAAGATCTTCAATAAATATTTGATATAGATCTAATTACAAAGAAGTGCAAATATAATCCTAAATTAGTGAAAGTGAATAATATAAAATATTAAAGTGATATACTGAATTTTTTTCCTTTTTTTTTTTTATTGAAAAAAATATACATAAGGGATTATGGCATAAAAACTTATTTGATACAACTCTATATCTCTGTATAATTCCCAAAAGATAGAAGGGGAATATAAAGAAGAGAAAAAAAGGAGAAAAAGAAGACAAAAATGTCAATATATTACAACATGGAGGTGTAGAAACAGACCAGAAACCCAATATGATTTATGTAAAGCAGGCCAAATCGATGTCTACATTTAATCCCATTGGTTCTAGTGTTTTTAGTTGGTGAATCCAAAAGGTTTCTCTCTGGGATAGATTTTTTATCCTATCACCACCACGCCAATGAGAGACAACTCTTTCCATACCTATGCATCTGAACTCTTTCCATGAAAAAGAGGGGCATATACTGCAATGAGCGGAGACTGAATGGGTAATTAACCCCTTTCTAATATTGTTCAGATGTTCAAGTATACGAACTTTAAGGATTCTTGTAGTACGACCCACGTACTGTTTGCCACACGGACATTGCAGTAGATAAACCACAAAATCCGTGTGGCAACCTATATCTGAATTGATGTGGTATACCCTCCCAGTATTA
Source organism: Pelobates cultripes (assembly GCA_933207985.1). Taxonomy (NCBI): domain Eukaryota; kingdom Metazoa; phylum Chordata; class Amphibia; order Anura; family Pelobatidae; genus Pelobates; species Pelobates cultripes. The sequence continues at coordinate 261,538,511 of OW240914.1, forward strand.
AAACTAGAGAAGGTATTAGATCTCTCAATAGTCACGGTCTTACAGGCTTTACACACATTACATCCCCTACAAAATCCTATATTCGTGTTAGTGGAAGAGGTTTTAATAGCATAACTAGGGGCCAACATGTTTTTAAAATTTTGGTTTTTCTTAAAAATTACTTGAGGATATTCAGGTAGGTGTATTCCCAACACTGGGTCTTGCAATAATATTGACCAATGGTTCTGTAGTCCTTTTTTAATCTTTCTATGGTCAACATTGTATTGGGTCAGAAAGGCAGACCTAAATCGGTTACCTACGGTATCAGAAATGGGTTTATCCATTAATAATGTATCTCTATTTGTTTGTGTTAAATGACGAATTTCTTTTTCCAAGGCATTTCTCTTGTATCCCTTCTCCAATAATTTATCCTTAATGTGATGTGATTGAATATGAAAATCATGGTCATGTGAACAGTTACGTCTAAGGCCCCTGAGGAAGTTCCACATTGTGAACGAAACGCGTAGGACCTCATTTTAAGCTTATATTATATATTTATCGTTGGGTGATGTTTCATCCTTAATAAAGCCGCTTCATTTATTTTTCTCACAACCCTGGAAGTCCTGTTTTTTCATCTATTTTCCTGGAGCAACTGAAGGAGGATAATAGCCCCCCACTACTATCGGGGGAGGCACCATAGAGCGATATATTTCATCTAATCTTGTGAGTGCATTTCATGAATACTTACTTACTATTTGATACAGATTTACACTATGTATATCTATATTTTTCAATTTTAGATTTCTCAGCCGTATCCCAAATATTTCTGGTTGGTTTATATGTTCTCATAACTATCTCGTGAAGCTATGCATAAGTCATTCTGGTGCTGTGTTTTGTGGTTATTAATATTTTCAGTACTGTGTACCGGCGCCATCTTGACTATCTATGATAGTTTTATTTTCTCAATAGTGATCAATCATTCTTAATTAACATGGAATATTATTATCACAATGTTTCAGCATGATAATGCACGGCCCCATGTTGCAAGGATCTGTACACAATTGATGAAAGCTGAAAATATCTCAGTTCTTGCATGGCCAGCATACTCACCGGACATGTCACCCATTGAGAATGTTTGGGATGCTATGGATCGGCGTATACGACAGCATGTTCCAGGTCCTGCCAATATCCAGCAACTTTGAACAACCATTGAAGAGGAGTGGACCAACATTGCAAAGGAGATGTGTTGCACTGTGTGAGGCAAATGGTGGTCACCAGATACGGACTGATTTTCCGACCCCCCGGAACAACCCAACACAGTAAAACTGCACATTTTAGAGTGGCCTTTTATTGTGGCCAGCCTAAGGCACACCTTTGCAATAATCATGCTGTCTAATCAGCATCTCGATATGCCACACCTGTGAGGTGGATGGATTATCTTGGGAATGAAGAAGTGCTCACTAACACAGATTTAGACAGATTTGTGAACAATATATGAGAGAAATAGACCTTTTGTGTACATAGAAAAGTCTTAGATCTTTGAGTTTAACTCTTGAAAAATGTGGGCAAAAACAAAGTGTTGTGTTTATAAATTTTGTTCAGTGTATTTTTTTATATATCTATATACATATAATTGCAATAATAAATAAATAAAATAATAAAATAAATCAAATATTTTTTATAAAAATTAAATAAATTATATATACATATGCAATTTCATGTTAACAATATTTTGATATTAATATATAAAAATTTTGGTAACAAAATACACTAAGAAAGACATTCTATATCTATCTATATATAAATGAATACAAATAATTGCAAATATATATCGGTATTTGTGTAAGGGGCAAATAGCCGTATATGGAGTAAGGTTCCAGCATAAGCGTAGGATAGTATAAAAGGAGCAAGTCAGTTGTGGTGTGCCGAGACCGACGATACGGTAGGCCTGTAAATAAAGAGGGCCCACCAAGGAGTAAGAAAGTAAAGTAAATGGAAGGAAAAGAGAAAGTGTTGGAATGAGGAATGGGTGGGAGGGTCATTCTGATGCTGACCTCAAGCGATATGGAGTCAGACAAGGGGTGTCCCTTATATAGGGGAGTGAATTAATTTAAGCCCCTCCCACAAATACAGGCCAAACGGCCTTAATACTTGTGTAAGGGGCAAATAGCCGTATATGGAGTAAGGTTCCAGCATAAGCATAGGATAGTATAAAGGGAGCAAGTCAGTTGTGGTGTGCCGAGACTGACGATACGGTAGGCCTGTAAATAAAGAGGGCAAAAATTAATAATCAAAGATTTAATACAGTCAACAATATATACAAATTAAACAGACATTTCCTTAAATGCATTACGGTATTTAATTCCTGGAAGGATTTTGAAGGTAGGAATCTAGGACCGCAACTGGACACCATTTGTTGTGGGTAGGATAGTATGATATCTCTACTGTTGGTGCGTGTTGACTCGTTTTGGAATGTGGTAGAGCCAATAGGTAATGATGTATATTTGTTTACATACGTGGAATCATTGAAGACAATGATCTGTCTGAGTGGTGGTGATGGTAGTGGATTCTCTGGCCTGAGAAAGGCATAGTGTGCATGGCTGGTAATGGCCGACTTGGTAGTATAATTGAATGGTTGTAGATCTAATAGGTCCGATAAGGATGGAAAAGTTGGATGGCTATTGGTAATCTCTGAGAGGAACGTGGGGGAATGGATTCCTGAAATTCATGAGTGTATTCTTGTCTGGTATGATAGCATGAAGTTATGGTAGTTTTGGCCATAGGTTATCCTGTGTTGTTGAATGCCTGTAAAATATATATTTAATGGTGTGTGATAGTTTTAGTTTAAGGTGGCAAAAAGAAGCAAAACCTAGGAGAAATGTTATGACACAGGTTGAGCTATGTCGTGTTCCAATGAGATTCTTTAAAGCCAGGTGAAAAGCTGTGTTATGCATTCTACAAGTATGGGAGGAAAGTGCTAGGTGGGATAGTGCATGCTATGCTGCATGAGTATGTCTAATCCATGATTTTGTCTCTGGAAAGAAAGAGTGGCCGTGACTGTATGGGCGGCTGTAGGAAGCGTATGATGAACATGCCTGGAATATAAATGAGACAGTTGTCGGCAGGGATATATGCCCTCGCCTGGTACATAAAGTAAAAGAAATGTGATAAGTGGCCAACCAAGTATTCCCCAGCAATATCATGACCGTATGGATGATGAGTGGCGTTTGTTGATGATATGACATGTGCTTAGTTGTCTGAGTAACAACGGATTGATGTCCCTGACCATGATTTACCCCATGCCACAGCAGCTGCTACAATGGGGTAAATCCCCCAAAGGGGCTGAGGTGGTGGAAAAATTTCCAAACCTAGATGCCATGGCCAACAGCTCCAAAGCAATCGTTCCCAGGTAGATCGCTGCCAAACTCGTGGTAGACGCTGCATCTGACCATCTGGTTGGAGAAGTGTCAGACAATCCTGGAAGGAACATGCTTTTACCATGCCAAGTGGTTAAGAAATTCCCCCCCATGTTCAGGTCTGCGGTGGCTGGGGTGTCTAGGGACATCCTCTGATCGTCATGTTGGAAGTGTGGAAAAAAGGGGGAAAGTACTCTGGATGTGAAAGCGTGGTCTTGTGGTATTATTTGCATGGCAAAATTAAGGAACCTGGTAGGGATTGTAGTTCCTTGCGGTTGTAAGTACTAAGCAGGAGATAGTGATTGATGTAGTTGAGAATGTTCCCTATTTGTCTTGTGGTAACTTGCATGGATGTCGACTCAAGTCGTATGCCCAGTAATGTGATGATAGTGTCTGAGCCTTTTGTTTCTTATGGGGTAAAGGGACGCCCAAGTGGTCAACCAGACTAAGGTGCCGTGAGGCCGCTAGTGGAAATATGTTATCTTTGATCAACATAAAGTCTTCTAGATAGTGTATGACTGTAAAGCCTCTAGATATGTTATCATAACCAGCACAGAGTATCTGCGAATATCGATATTAGGCTAATCTGAGCCCGAAAGTTGAGCAGGGAAAGGATTGCCCATTTTATGCCCTGTAAGTGCTAGTGTGTAGGGTAGATAGTACCCGTTTACTGCATTGATGATATTGGTCTTACTTAACCAAGCTTCAACCCATGCTTGAGTGATAGCTGTAAAGGTAGATCAATGGTGTTATATAGTAAGGAAACTCCTCGGAGGGTATGAGGGAGTTGAGACTTGGAGTAGCGGAGGTGTGTGGTGCCAATAAGTCTATGGTTAGTCTTTTTTTAAGGGAAGATTCCCTTGTGACAATACCAATGTGTTTGTGTTTGGCGCCATGCTGTAAATGGTGGAGATTGGAAAACCCAAGTAAAAACCCCTCTGCAAATCTTGGCTATGAGTGTGTTTACAGCTGATGGTTCTGTTGTTCTGACTGTAAGTGAGGGCATGCTATATTCCTTGAAGGTGTATTTATGATACCTGTATGGGAGCCCTTTGAAGCTCCAGAGCTTTAGTAAATCTACTACAAGTCTGGAAGGGTGATGAGTCAGTAGTGTTGAATGCTTTGGTGTGTACAGATGGTGAGTAAGTTTGTTGTTTTTTTTGTAAGTTGTATTGGGACACATGGTTTGTCATGTGCCCTGAATCATTTGAACATATATGCAACAGTCTATGTGCAATGCAACTACTCATACCAATTGTCTCTGGTAGTTCAGAGGTGCTGGTACCTGGAGCCTGAGAGTGCTTGTCCGTTTGTTTGGGACAAAATCCCTTTTGTATGGGTACCTGCACAAATAAACATCTCTACATATTCCAAATGCCAACACAACCAAGGGATGGTCAGTTCACGATTTACCTGGAATCCCTGGATCTGACCATCACATATACATCATCATACATACTTATGCCTTGTTTCCCCAATGTGCCGGGATCATATGTGCAGGGTTAACGTCTTGTGTGTCATAAGATTTGATTGTACCAGGTAACCGAGTTTCGGTTGGTGCTGGTTGTACAGTAGCGTGAGGCCCAGCCTTGTGAGGGCTGTGGTGACCGGCTCAAGATTGCCAGTCTGTCATAAACTTTTTGGCTCATGAGTTTATGAGTGAGACTAGCATGGCCTGGGTGTCACCTGAGTTGGTGCTGCTGGGCCTTCCCCTTCCTCCGTGTTGTCTGTTGATGTATGGAGGAGTTTGAATAACTCTGCTTTCCTTGCTGTGGCAGGGTAGGGGATTTGTCGCCTCCTTAGGTCTGTGGTAATGTGTGGGATCGTCCAAGATCTGATTGCTGCTGGACTAGCAACATCTCCTCTGCTTGAAGGTGTATCACTTCTAGCCGGGGTACTTGGAAGAGGTGATTCTTCACCATCTTTTTGAGAAATACTTAAATAACAATAAAGATTGCAATTATTATTTGTAGCCAGGGGTCTTGTACTGGCTTGCAAGCTAAGCCGTAAGGCAAAACAATTATGCTTGGTGTTTTTTGGTGACTGTTGAGGCCCTGCTAGTTGCCAAGTGGCTTGAGAGGCTCTATCTATGCTTGGCGCAAGGGGATTTTGTGTGGCCACTAAACGTTGTGGCAGGATGTTGGCCTCTCAGTGACAGTAACCAGAAAATAGTAAGGGGAGTGACAGATGAGGCCCTCTCTATGATACAATGTGAGGCGGCTAGCTCACAAGTGGCCCGAGGGGTGTATGCCTCCGAGTGTGAGGCGGGGTGTTGGCCTCGCGGGACCACTAACCGAAGCATAATGCAGAGAAAAAAGGGGGTAATACCTATTGGGCCCTAGAACCCTAATTGCCAGTACACTATTACTATTCCAGGGAAGGTAAGAGATGGATAACTACGTGAGCAGGTGTATGTACCTGGTAGTATGGTATTGAACCTGACAATCCGTATAGGTTTTTCAGTAGTAACTGTAACCTGAATGGATAAAACCGTATGGCATAAGGAAATATGGCATAGACCAAGCTTATCTTAATACGTACAGTATATGTGAAAAGTAAAGTGCCGTGATGTGTAAATATTAAACATCATAGCCATACTGGTTAAATATGTATCAATCTTAACCCATTAAGTGCAGCATGTACAAGTGAAAAAGTGGTCTGTCCCCACCTTGTATGTTGTATATCCCCTTGCTAGGGGAAAGTCTGTTGTGTGAGCATATACAGATGCATCTGCTACTGTGTATTAATATGTGTATTTATACCAGATGTTGATATACTACTTGCTATGTGAATTGTTGTATGTCTTATTGAATGGTAGGGGTCAGTGAACATGGTGTTGCAAAATGCAAGTGCACTGGAGATCTGCCGAGTGCTCTATAGGTGGCAGTGTAGTTGGATACTGATTGGTGTGAAATGTTGTTTGTCTGTTGACTTATAGGGGTCAGTGTTTTGGTGTTTGTAAAACCCCATGAAAATTGTCAATGTACTTGACAGACCTGTAGGTGGCAGTGTTGGTAGAACCACTGTTGGTCTTGATGTGAAATGTAAATTATTGTGAATTAAACCTGAAGTTGAGCCCGTGCTGGAGTTTAATTTATGGTTTATGGTTATGTTTAAAACAATCTTATGTGTAATTTATATTGGCTGGTAAATTGAATATGACATGTGAAGCCAGTTTTGCTGTTGACCAGTAGGGGTCAAAAATGTTGATTGTATGGTAAAGATACCCTTTAATCCAAATACAAGGTTAATGTTAGATTTTGAGAGTGACCTGTAGGGGTCAGTGTGGTATATGTGAAACATTGTTTGTGAGCTATGCAAAAATATATAATATGTGAACATAATAGCTCAATAACAGTCATTGTAACCAACCAAAGTTCTGTTCGTGGGTTGTAAACGCACGAAACGTGTGTGTAGTACAATAGTAAATGCATGAACTAGTTCCCGTTTGGTAGAAAATTGCACGAACCGTAAGCCTGGTATGTCAGGGAAACAAAATGAAACGAGCAGTGAGATTTGAAGTGCACACACAGAATTGCCTAGTATGTTTAAGCAATTGAAACAGAATGTGTTCCCATTTGGGAGTATGCTAATGCTCAAAATCAGCCAGTGACAGATATAAACAAGTGAGTTTAAACGAATGATATGCATGAACATGCAATGGTTTTAGAACAGACTTAGACAAAATGCAGCCATAAAGTGAGGACCTGACCCATGCATGGTGCCGTGGGACTGATGCCTGGCATAACGGGTAGGTCGACTTACAGTTTGTGAGTCACTTGGACACCATCCACGGCGATAGATTGAAGAAAGAAGGTGGTAGGCCGGAAAAGCCTGTGGCTGAATTCCTGACACAGCTCAGCTTAGAAAACCTCATGGAGTAATCAGGTAAAATGGCGTCTGATGCTGACCTCAAGCGATATGGAGTCAGGTAAGGGGTGTCCCTTATATACAGGAGTGAATGAATTAAAGCCCCTCCCCCATATACAGGCCAAACGGCCTTAATTCATATGTTAATTCGCCAGCTATATGGCAGAAATCAAAAATTACAATGCCCTAAGCAGTCCTTTTTCCAAGATCTTCAACAAATCACATCCGAAAACCAAAGCAATGGAAATAGAAATTGATTACTTCTACAAATCATTTCCAAAACACCTAGAGCAAGAATAAGAAAATTGGATGCCATCCAATCCTTAGATTGGAACCTTCTACATGCTGCCCCAAATTCACAAGCCAGGAAACCCAGTACTGCCCATTATTACAGGTATGGAACACTCACTGAACAAATATATGGCCTAATAGAAAACATTCTTAAGGTTCTAGTTATTAAAACTGAGAGCTTATACAGGACACTACAGAACTGCTCAATACACTTAACCAGATAAATGAACTACCTGAAAACATTATACTAGTAACAATGGATGTGGAATCCTTATACAGTAACATCCCACATAAGGATGGTATTGAGGCCTGCATTAATAAACGTTTCTCATCCCAAAAAGCAACACACAAATATGATAGTGTAGTAATTTCACAGCTTATAGAATTCATACTCACACATAACTATTTCAGTTTTAATAACAACTATCTACAAATGACAGGGACAGCGATGGGCACAAAAATGTCACCTTAATATGCTAACCTTTTCATGGCTGACCTAGAAAACAGATTTTTATGTACACAGCCCCATATACATATTATCGTTACTGTGACGGTAGTAGAAAATATCCCCGTCAAGCATTCCCTTCTTCCCATAAAAGAAAAGCACTCAATATTCCATAAGCAGAAATATCCCTGGAATCGCTGAATAATCCACACATGAGCCAAAGCTTAATGCTGGAACAAGACTGATTTACTGGCACACAGAACTCACAATTTATGCAACACAAAACTCCTCCTCAAGGCCAGGCTAGATAATTGAGTTTCTACAATACACAAAGCTCAATTATCTGCTGGCCAGAAACATTACAATTTCATAAAACACACAGGGACCCCAAAACATGCAGTAACCCCATAAAAAGTATATCCTTGGAACCGGGGGATCTGGGTGAACCGCATATCCAAAATTCACCCAGATCCGTTCAGTACTTTGGAAAATACAGTTTAATGCAGATTCTGCAAAACATATACAGGCTAAATGAAAAACAATCACTGTATAATGTGCCCCCTGCTGTATAGTCCAAAACCACCGCACGATGTCTCTGTGCAACAAATACTGGCGAGATGGCACCGTGTTGAAAAGTCCACACAGTGTCTGTGAGTTAAAATGGCCGCCATCCATTGTTCTCACCATGTGCTCCTGATACAGGAAATGGTGGCCACCCAGTAGCAATTAAGTTGCGGTTTTCTCTGTGTTCTAATTGCTACTTGCTACCCAGGGTGTGTGGTCCCCGTTCGGTATACGAATACATTCATTCTCAACATTTGGAACCGAACAATATAGACAACAGCAGGGAGAGAATTAAACTGAACAATATAGGCAATTGCATAAAAGTCCTTCACAATGGCCCCCCCTTTTCTCCCTGCTCCGGCAACTCGGTTGGACCTTTCCTGGTCCAGTAGGGTTGACGGGTTCAGAGCTGTTAGTCCGAGGTTAAATCCGTTTGGCGTGACAATCCATCGGCATTCCCGTTTTGCTTGCCTGGGCGATAATGAATCGTAAAGTCATAGGGCTGTAAGGCCAAGCTCCAGCGTAGCAAATGGGCGTTGTCCCCTGAAACCCGGTTAAGCCACACCAAGGGATTGTGATCGGTGATGAGAGTGAAAGCCCGGCCATAAAGGTAAGGTGTGAGCTTTTTGAGTGCCCATACCAAGGTCAAACAATCTTTTTCAATGGTGGCATAACTGACCTCCCTTGGCAACAGCTTCCGACTCAGGTATGCCACCGGGTGCTCACCTCCATCCTCTCCGATCTGGCTTAGTACTGCCCCCAGTCCAAACATTGAAGCGTCTGTGTGGACAATAAATCTTTTGTTAGGATCTGGGGTAACCAACACCGGAGCCTTAACCAGAGCAGTCTTTAGTGCTTGGAAAGCCACCTCGCATTCCGGGGACCACAGGACTTGTCGGGGTAGATTCTTTTTGGTCAAGACGGTCAGTGGTTTGGCCAGGGCGCTATAGTTGGGTACAAAGCGTCTGTAATAGCCAGCTGTGCCCAAGAAAGCCATGACTTGTGTCTTGGTGTGGGGAGTGGGCCAATTGGCAACGGCCTCGATCTTAGCCGGCTCCGGCCGTTGCTTACCACATCCTACTCGGTGGCCCAAATATTGTACCTCCGCCATACCCAAATGACATTTGTCGGGTTTCAGGGTCAGCCCGGCCCCCCTGATCTTATCTAATACTACCCCTACGTGCTCTAGGTGCGCTTCCCATGTATCGCTGTGGACGGCGATGTCATCCAGGTAAGCGCATGCGAAGCTCTGGAGACCCCCAAGTAACTGATCCACCATCCGTTGGAAGGTGGCCGGGGCGTTCTTCATCCCGAACGGCATAACCTGGAATTGGTATAGGCCGAACGGGGTGATGAAGGCCGACTTGGGTATGGCATCTTCTGCTAGGGGAATCTGCCAATATCCCTTGCATAGGTCTATTGTGGTCAGATACTTCCCTGCAGAGATACGGTCAAGCAGCTCGTCCATCCGTGGCATCGGATAGGCGTCCGTAACCGTCTTGTCGTTGAGGCGCCGGTAATCTACACAGAAGCGGGTGGTCCCGTCCTTCTTTGGCACTAAGACTACCGGCGAGGCCCAAGGACTTTCTGAGGGTTCGATTACGCCTAGCCGAAGCATCTCATCTATTTCCTTCCGCATCCCTTCCCGGACTGCTTCTGGGATACGGTAAGGAGGCTGTCTCAGGGGTGCCTGTCCTGGAGTCTCCACCTTGTGTATGGCTAGGAGTGTGTACCCCGGCTCCTGAGAGAATGTGGCCTGTTTCGTTTCTAGTAAGCGGACAGCTTGAGCCCGCTCTTGCGGCTCCAGCTGTTCACCTAGCTCTATCTGGGTCATCCCTTCGTTACTGCCCAATAGGTCGGGAAGGGGTAGGGTCTCTGTGTCTTCCCCTGCTGTTGCACAGATAGTGGCTACCTCCTCTGCCCGTTCCTGATAGGCCTTGAGCATGTTGATGTGAAAGGTTCGTTTCACATCTTCATCCTCGCAGCTGGCTATCGTGTAGGTAGTGTCGCATATCTGTCCTATAACTTTATAGGGGCCCTGCCAGGCGGCCTGGAGCTTGTCTGTTCGGACCGGCCTTAATACCATGACCTTTTGGCCTATCTGGAAGCTCCGGTACCTAGCCCGTCGGTCATACCATACCTTCTGGCGCTGTTGGGCCGCCTGGAGGTTCTCTCGCACTGTCTGGGCTAATTCCTCCATGCGGTCCCTCAGCTCCAGGACATAAGGTACAACCGGGATCCCCTCAATTTCTGTTTGCCCTTCCCCCTCACCCGCCTCCCATAGTGAAGTTCGAAGGGTGAGAATCCGGTCGATTCCTGCGGCACCTCTCGGTAGGCAAAGAGAAGGTGTGGCAGGAATCGCTCCCAATCCTTGTACGCCCCCGTGAACGACTTCAACATTTGCTTTAGCGTTCCATTGAAGTGCTCGCACAGGCCGTTAGTCTGGGGGTGGTATGGGGAGCTAGTAAGGGATTTAACTCCACAGGTTTTCCATATCTGCTGAGTTATCTTGGCCGTGAATTGTGTACCTTGGTCGGACAGAACCTCCTTGGGAAAGCCTACTTGGGAAAATATTTTAACTAGGGCCTCTGCTACGGTCTCAGCCTGTATGTTAGAGAGAGCTACCGCTTCGGGGTAACTACGGTGAGTATATAACGCTTGCCGGAACGGCTAGGTTGGGCCAGGGGCCCTATAATGTCCACGGCTACCCTTGTGAACGGTTCTTCAATAATGGGCATGGAAACTAGTTTAGCCTTTGGGTGGTCTCCCTTTTTACCTATACGTTGGCATACCTCGCACGTTTGACAATACGCCCTGACGTCGTCGGATACCCCAGGCCAGAAAAAGTTCTGGGTTATCCGATACCCTGTCTTGCGTATTCCCAAATGGCCTGCCAAGGGTACGTCGTGCCCAATCCTCAATAACTCCCGCCGGTACTTCCGGGGAACTACCAGCTGGCGTTTTTGCTTAGGCCCTGGTGCATTACCCTGGGTCTCGGTGAGCCTGTACAAGCGGCCTTTCTCCCAGATAAATTGCTCCTTCTCTAACCCCCCTTGGCCCCTCCTGGCTTTCTCTCGATACTTTCTGAGGGAAGGGTCTCCGGTCACCTCCCGCCCAAAGTCCTCTGGGGTGTCCCAGGGTAGGGGTTCTACAGTCAAGGGTAGGTTGGGTTGGCTTACCTGGGTCTCAGTAGGAAGCGGATGGCTCTCGGCAGCACGACTTTGTGCTCTGGTGGTTACTGCGTGGGCCTCCTGAGCGGTGGTAGAGGTGAACGCCGAAGTCAGGGGGCCAATGTCGTTGCCCAAGATGACTTCAGAAGGTAAGTCTTTCATGACGCCCACATGAACATTGCCAGCTCCCGCACCCCAGTCCAGGTGTACCTGTGCAGTAGGAATACGGTATACTGCCCCCCTGCCACTCTCACAGCAATTGATTTCCCCGGTTTCTCTGATGCATTAATAAGGTGTCTTTGTACCAACGTGATGGTTGCCCCACTGTCTCTTAATCCCCGGGCGGTTTTTCCGTTAACCATGACCAGCTGACAATGGTGTTTCCTATTGTCCGTAATAACAGATTGTACCATGAGGGCTTCGTAAAGGGTGCCCAATGGTTCTTCCTGACCCAGCTCCTGGGGATCCCAAGCCGAGTCTATACAATGGGCTGCTGCTGGTGGGCGGTACCCAGGTCGAGACCAATTTGACCTGATGTTGTTGTCCATGGGGCAATTCTGCTTGAAGTGACCCAGCTGTTTGCACCGGAAGCAGCATTGTTCATTGTCCTCCTGGCGTGGATAGCGAGGGCTAGATGTCACCGGTCTGTTAGGAGGTTGGTATCTAGCGGCTGGTGGGTGTGAGGGCACCGTTGGTTGTGGAGGTTGTACCCGTGGTGTGGCCTGGTTCGTCTTGCGAGTATCCGCATATTCATCCGCCAACTTAGCGGCCTCTGGTAGAGTCATGGGCCTGCGATCTCTCACCCAGTCTTTGACATCCGTCTGGATGTGATTGTAAAATTGCTCCAGGAGCATTAGTTGCAGAATGTCCTCTGCGGTGGTGGCCTGGCTGCTGTTAACCCAGTTAGAGGCCGACAGGGATAACTGGTATGCCCATTCCACGTAAGAGTCTTTCGTGGTTTTGCGTGAGTCCCTGAACTTCTGTCGGTAGGACTCTGGGGTTACTGCATAACGAGCCAGGAGCACTTCTTTAACCCTGGCATAGCTATGGATCTCGTGTTCTGGCACGGTCCGGAAAGCATCAGAAGCTTTGCCTGACAGTTTGCCTGACAATATTGAAACCCACTCTCCCCTAGCTATTCGGTGCAGGTTACATTGTCGCTCAAAATCTGCCAGGTAGTTATCAATTTCACAGTCTTTTTCATCAAAAGCTTTAAAAGCGCTAAACGGAATCTTCCTTGTGTCTGCTGTGCTGTACTCACTGTTTGGAGAATGTGCGGCTGTTTGTTGGACTGCTGCCAGTTTTAACTGTAGCTCTGCGTCTCTTATTTGTTTAGCCTCCTCCGCTAACAGGTTCATCACTTTCAGTACCACATCCGCCGTTGGGTTCGGACCGAACCATGCTAGCTTCTCTCTCATTACCTTGTTGGCTGGTGATTTCTCCTCCTGAATCACTGGTGTCCCCATCTCTTGTACAGCTGGCATTGCTGCAACCAAGTTCTCCTGGTCTAGCTCCATTAATTCTGCTATGATGACCCGCTTGGTTTTGTTGCTAGCAATCCTTCCATGAACTTCCAGTAGTTCTTTCAGTGTATTTCTTTTAAGCAGGGTGTACCAGCCTTCCATTCACTGTTCCCAGTGTCTGCTTGGAATCCTGGTGTAAAGGAAAAGTAGAAGGGAAAATCCCGCCGCTGCCAACCAGTTGTGATGGTAGTAGAAAATATCCCCGTCAAGCATTCCCTTCTTCCCATAAAAGAAAAGCACTCAATATTCCATAAGCAGAAATATCCCTGGAATCGCCGAATAATCCACACATGAGCCAAAGCTTAATGCTGGAACAAGACTGATTTACTGGCACACAGAACTCACAATTTATGCAACACAAAACTCCTCCTCTGGGCCAAGCTAGATAATTGAGTTTCTACAATACACAAAGCTCAATTATCTGCTGGCCAGAAACATTACAATTTCATAAAACACACAGGGACCCCAAAACATGCAGTAACCCCATAAAAAGTGAGGAAAGTTCAGTTTCTGCATGCAGAGGGAGGAGACACTGAATGTTTGGATGCATTTTAGGCAGCCATGACCCAGGAAGGACCTTTAGCAGCCATCTAAGGAGTGGCCAGTGAAGTTACCACTAGGCTGTAATGTAAAAACATTCAAGCAAAAAGCCTGAAGGTAATGATTCTACTCACCAGAACAAATTCAATAAGCTGTAGTTGTTCTGGTGACTATAGTGTCAAATTAAAGGATAATTCTGACTGCCATTCTGGGGTCAAGAAGGATTTTTTTTCCGTAGCTTGTTGCAAAATTGGAAGTGCTTCAAACTGTTTTTTTTTTTGCCTTCTTTTGGATCAATAGCAAAAAATAAATGTGAGGAAGGCTGAACTTGATGGACGCAAGTCTCTTTTCAGCTATGTAACTATGTAAACACTGTCTTTTCAGAGAATATGCAGTGTTTACATTACAGGCTAGTGATAACTTCACTGGCCACTCCTCAGATGGCTGTTAGAGATCCTTCCTAGGTCATAGCTGCCTAAAATGCATCCAAACATTCAATATCTCCTCCCTCTGCATGCAGACACTGAACTTTCCTCATAGAGATTCATTGATTCAATTCATTTCTATGAGGAGATTCTGATTGGCCAGGGCTGTGTTTGAATTGTGTTGGCTCTGCCCCGATCTGCCTCCTTGTCATCCCATCATCCTATGGGGAAGCATTGTGATTGGATCAGGCCACCACTTCTGATGATGTCAGAGGTTAGAGGAAGTTCACAGGCAGAGACAGCAGCTTCAGACTTGAATACAAGTAAGATTTTACTATCTTTAGGGAGGAAAAGAGGGCCAAGGGGGCTAGATAGTGCTTTTAATACTACAGGGTCAGGAATACATGTTTGTGTATTCCTTTAATGTCTTATATAGTTGTTTTTCAATATTCTCGCTTCACCTTTATTGGATCTATTTATATGCATACATATATGCAGCTAAATACTTGCTTGCCCTGCTCTGCTGTTTTGTTTTGTTTTTTGGTTATTTTTTTCTATTTAACTAGCTTATTGACTCTCCTCTGTTTATTTACTTTTTCTGGCTATTCTCTGCAAACCTACACCTTTTTCTTTCAGGCACATGTTCTACTATTTATGACACCCCACTCACTCTCCCCTCCTTCCTCTTCTCTAACATCAGTTGTTTTAAGTGTTAAACTCTATCCGATTGATTAGTATTGCTTCAGACCTGAGGAAGAGAGGAAAATTCTTCTTGAAAGCTTGTCTTTGAAATATTATGTTAGTCCAAAATATTTTGGCATTATATATATATATATATATATATATATATATATATATATTGTGAGCGAAAAAGCGGAATGGTTGTTGAAGGAAGATATATCAGGCCTGCTTTGGTAAACAGCAGCCAGAGAGTTTTCAGTTAAATGTCCCAGGGAGAGACGTTAAGTTTGCAATATACATTGTTGATACTATGCAAAACACAGTATGGGTCCCTGGGGCAGAGCATTTGGAGAGCAGGGTGGGCCAGTGCTCCAATACCACTAGTTGCTATCTAACAGCCAGACCAGATCTTGTATATACCTTAGAAGTTCCAGAGATGTGAACTAATTGATCCTCGCCTGTAGCTCGTCAATTGGCAGGCAGGCTTTTAAAAGAAGGGATCAGCCTGCTGCAGAGTGAGGGAGAAATAGTCAGAGGAATGGTGTGTTTTGCAGCTATATTTTGCTATTGTAAATTGGTAAGTAGGAAAGCCACCCAATTCCAGTTAGTGATTATTGTGTTTAGTAAGTGCTCAAACAAGAGCAAGGAATTTTGTTTTATTTTATTTTGATGCACCTCTATATTTTGCACCAAATAAATCAGAAAAACTGAGTTGGATGTGTCCTGGACTTTGATTACCCTAGAAGGCTGTGGTTACCATAAGATCTGTGACAAAATCCTACTGGTAAAAGAGGCGGTTTGTTACAATGTATTTACATAAATGATTATATAAGTATACACATAAAATTTAAATAGAGTGTAAAAGAAAGTAGGAGGAGACCGCGCCCCAAACAGTGTATATATAAAAGATGTATACGTACACAAATCTTTTTGAAGTTACACACACAATTGACCTCAAAGACAAAAAAACAAAGAAATAAAATAGTGCAATATGGTATGACCAGTGAGTGAATACTGAGATATTCTTATGTAATGTCACTCACATTTGATAGAGCTAACTTAGAGCTCAGCTGTAATGGGCATGGATGGAACAATCCCTGTTTAAGGATATGTGCAGATGCAGACATCTCTGGTATGTAAAATAAGATACGTACTATAAGTATAATATAAGTAAGTACTATTTAGTGTTAACAAAGAGAATAAAGTAATGTACTCACATTAACTACAGCAGAACTTGCTCTAGTGTATACAACATAGGTGGTATAATCCCCACCTGGGAATATGATGGTGCCAAGAAGTAAATAAAATGAAGGTAAAAAAATAAATATATAAATATAAAATTTACCATTTATTATACAAAAACAATTAAAACAATATTGGATATATTCAAAGGGTCCCCCATTTTACGCGTTTCACCTGTTACAGGCTTGTTCAGAAGTGTGGTAAAAGTCCTCATAGGTTCGATTTATATAGGTAGTCTGTTAGTAACAATTACTTCCTGGTGTGCTTCATTGTCAATTTCCTGTAACCATTCTGAAATGCATGAGTCATACCGGGTGTGAAGCAGCGTTTGTCAGGCAATAGCTGACCGGAACTCAGCGGTGCCATTTTGGCTCCGTATGCGTTCCAAGCTGGAATGCATAGAATGCCATACTGACAAATGCTGCGTAAGCTCCCTCGGCACTGGTAACCTCTCCTCCCCTGCCGACGTCAGCTCAGAATGCGCATGTGCAGCAAGAGCCACTCAATGCTTTTCTATGGACGTCAGCATGTCCTCAATGCGATTTTCACACTGAGAATCACGAAAGCGGCCTCTAGTGGCTCTCAGGGAGACAGCCACTAGAGGCTGGATTAATTCTCAATGTATACATAGCAGTTTCTGTGAAACTGCTATGCTTACAGCTGCAGGGTTAGAAGTAGGGGGAACTGGCACCCAGACCACTTCATTGAGCTAAATTGGTCTGTGTGCCTATAGTGGTCCTTTAATACGAAAAAGGTGAATTTCGGTTGAACAGACATATAGTGCAAATTCCAGTTTTTGTTTACATTTTGTTTTGATCAGAACTTGTACAATTGACTCTGTCCTTAAGGGGTTAATAAACAATCCTCTTATTACTCATTTGTGTATCTTCCATGTGGTGGCCAGAGACATAGAGATAGCAGTGTTGTCTGAAAAGTATTGTCCAATAGGTAGTTGGATTTGAGACACTATGTCAGAATCATTTAGAAGTAGGTAATTGAGTTTGTAGTTGGGAGGGAAGTGTCATGAGTCAGGGAAGCATGACGGGACCAAGTTATCAGTCCACATGAGCATGACCAGATAAGTCAGAGAAATGTTTGGGGCAGAAAGAACATGTCAATCGTCGTGTAGGACCACGTAGATGAGGAGTAAGAAATGAGTGGTTGGGTGGAGAACACGTCAACCATCAAACAGCTGTACTTTGTCTTGCAATGAATGTAACCTCTTAAGTGTAAAGACTTGGTAGGAGTAATTGTAGTACCATGCATTAGTTCCAGCTCAATTACCCCTGTTTATGTAGTTATTAGAGAGGTTGCAGAGTTTAGTACTATCCCCAGCTGTGACACTAATGCATTTAAGGTGGTCTCTGGGAGTTATTGAAGAGACAATAGACCGGCATCTGAGGCAAATTTATGAGGGAGGCAAAGCGGAGTGGGGAAATTCTGCTCCCCAGCAGAGTGTGTTCCCGAGCTTTGTCCAGATTGTTGGGCTGAGACATCAGTGCAACTTTTCTTGGTCAATTATGCCATTGTTGAAGTTGTTAGGGTGAATACAAGTCCACAATTGTCACATCTGTGAGGTACAGTGCCTGTAGGAATGAATTTACATCTTTCAAGGACTAGATAGTCAGATTACATCCTTTATTGTTGGCCAATGAGTGCGAAGTAGAAGCCCCAGTGGTACAGTAGGTTACTGTTTCATACATGATCCTTGATAGGTTTCAGTGCTTGTCTGGCTTGGAGAGTAAGCCATTATAAGTCAGGGATAATCTGGATCAGGTGTCCATGGTATAGCAAAGGGGATGAAGAGGTGCGCAGTGTGTGGAGAATTTCCTCTCTAGAAGTGTGATAGTGTAACCTGAAACTCACATCTTGTGGGGAGTCAGTTGTATTGCCTCATGTGTATTGATGATGAGCTCTGTGCAGTATCACCGATGTATCAGTGGATTTCCCCAAAATGAGGTTAAACAGCTCTGAGAGAGTGTCAGACAGGTTTTCCTTGCTTGTCTCAGGTAGACCTCTGATGCGGAGGTTGTTTCTGTCCCCATGAATATCTTGGTCATTGAGTGAATGGTGGAGCGCTGTAAGGTATGTTGTATATGTTTCTAAAGTGATTTATTGAACCTGTGTGTGAAGTAGGTCCCTGTCATCCTCCAACTCTGTTGCCAATATGGCAGATATCAGTTATCAGGCTTTCCATTTTTGTTGAAATGAGTCTTCCCCAGCACGTTAGCTAGATATTCTTTGGATGGGAGACTTCTAAGCATTTCCACGATATCAGCAATAGATGGGAGACATATGAGCTGTCCGACACTGCTGGACTTCGGGGCAGAGAGTCCTCTTGTAGCAAGGCTGGCGCCATGCCAGGGTCCTTGTGGCATGGGCCACGATTGGCTGTATCTTTAACATATTTATTGAGAGTTTGTCCACCCCATTCGTATCTTTCTGGCCTCGGTGTGGGTGCCCTGTGAGCATTTAGGGATCCCCATAGTGGTTGTGAGGCCTCTAAATTTGCGGACTGTCCATGCACTAGTCACGCCCCCTTATTTAAATTTTTTAATACATATTTATAATAATATAACATAGGCAACCCAAAATTGGCATTGCAAAAAGTCTGATATTTCATAGCAATTAGGCCAGGCACTATTGTAGCTGTTTATAGATGTCAGCACAGCCATAGGCACTGTTTTTGCTGTTGTTTTGGCTGCCCACGTTACATCCCTGAATTTTCTTTATACCAAAATTCAGCCGAGCTGAACAGTGACATGAACTAAATTCTGCTAACCTGAAAAAAAAGGTAATTCAGCACTTTAGCATGGTCCTGAAGGCTAGGGACCAGCCAGGAATATTATCACTGGGTGAGCCCTCCCCTTTATTGTATGGACACACCCCTTTTTCAGACCCCCTATTGTGGGAGTTGCTAGTAATGCAGCTTGCATCACTGGAGACACCCATTCAGGGCTACAACCACCCTGTCCCAAGTGCCTGATGCTGGGAGGTATGTATTTTTCAAACATGTTTTTGTAGACTGTGGCAAAAATTCAGTTATCATTTAATCTATATTTTATTTACTATGCATAAATAAAAATATTTCTCATCAGGCAGCTGTGTAAGTCAAATATAAAAAAATCTGGAAACTTTATGACAAATAGATTTTTTTTCATGGGACAAAGATATATATATATATATATATATATATATATATATATATATATATATATATATATATATATATATATATATATTTATTTATTTATTTATTTATTTATTTTTTGTAAAAGGAAAACTCTTGTACTAGATTATAAACATAGTGTTTTCATTCTGTACTAATTTTAAACTATTTTGTTCTTGACATGCATGTCTGCTCAATCTGTTATTTCCAGATTCCTGGACAATCCTTGACAGCATCACAGTAGGAGTAGCTCTGTTAACTTTGTCAACTGTTTAGGACCAGAAATTAAAACTATATAAATACTCCTTTTACCAGGTGGGGTCTCCAGTCTTTTTCCTACTCTACTGGCTGTGGACGGTTTCTCCTTTTTCAAGGATTACTGTTACATTTTATGCTCACTAGGCCAGTGTTCCCCAACCCAGTCCTCATGGACCACCAACAATCCTAGGTTTTGTCAGTATCTCCATTGGAATAAAACAGGGAAATATATAAATCCTGGACTGTTGGTAAACCACAAGGACTGGGTTGGAGAACACTGCACTAGGCCATTGTTTGAAAAGGCACAGCCAGGAGTGTTTAGACTCTCTCTTCCTGGAGATCCACTGCAGGCCTGTTATTCCTTGTGTGTACTCCTTTTAGTGGCTGGAGGTCTGACCTACCTCTCTTGAAAGAGATATAATGATAAATGGAGTATAATTCTGTGACAAATCAGGTAAATGTAGCAATAGTATACATTACTGGTTACTACTAAGTATAGAAGTTTTACTATTGTTACAGTTACACCTGTCAATTAGTATGGGGCTTCCTTATAAGAAATGGGAGACATTTTTGCTTCCTTTTCAGAAATGGGACACTAATCATTGATGAGCCCTGGTAAGTGTTATATGACATATCTTCCAAGTGTCCCTATTTAGTATGGACAGTCCCTATTTTGGGACGAATCCCACTGCCCCTCTTTTCTATCCTAATGTTTGTTGGTGTGGCTATGTGTATAACACAGCCACACAGGACTAATACTCACAGTAATATGTCTTTAAACTACAATAAATGTGTTCGGAAATCAGTGTGTATAAATAAGATATGTTGCTCATGTTGTAAGTTGCATTTTAATTTAAACAAATTGTAATGGAGAAGTCCCCTAAAATTTCTCAGAATAGCCCTACCCCTGGCCACACCACAACTCACACCCCTAAAATTACATGTTTGTCCATTTATAATGTTGCCCTGTTTTGATATACTAGAAAAGAGTGCTGATGATAGCTATACTGACTATATAGAGTCTATATATTTTAGCAGATATACAGGCCTTCCTTGAGGGAATGGGTTCTTCTTGGTTCCTTCACTTCTGATTGGGTTATTTTTTACATCCCCTGCCAATACAAGATTTCTATTACATTGTCAGTTGTCTTGTTCCTCAATTCATACCGGTCTGTATTATGTGCTTTGCTTGCAGGAGTGTAGCTGTGGATGACTTTCCTTCGCCAGTCTAGTTTCTTTTAACTATTTTTGTCCTTCCAGTCCCATGTTGACTCGTTGGGTTAAGAGAACATTGCAGGGGGTTGAGATTTATGGCTCTATCTTTAGTGCCCATTTGGCCAGAGGTTGCTTGTAAGATATAGGTGGACAGCTTGAGGATTTAATGCAGTCTATGGATTGGTCTTACAAGTCAACCTTCAGGGAGTTTTACGTTAAATCCATCATTTACATATTTTTCTTGGTGGTCACACAGATTTAAGCTTGCACAATATGAGTCTCGATGTCTTGAAATAAAATTGCAGGATTTTACTAATTCATGATGTAAAGTCATGATTTTATCAAAGACACATTGATGAATATTGCTCCACTTGTTTGACTTTCTTCACTTCTTCTCTCCCTCCTCTTACCTTTTCTTTGCTCTTTGGCCTCTTCTCTTTTCTTTACAGGATTGTCTCTCTGGTGGTAAGTTTCCTTTGCTTGTCTGATTTGCATTGTTATCCATGTTGATTTTGTATTTTTAATCTGTTGGGGCTGATGTTTTGTATTCTGATTGCCTATTGTTTGATTGTGGATGTTGTTTTATCTAAAGCCCTTTATCTGGTTTTAATGGTGGTACATTAACTATTTCCCTTTTCTCTCTTAGCCTGAACCAGTCTTCAAGCCCCTCTTATGTTGATCCTGCCTACATTTACTCCATTGCATGCTTAAGCCAGGATTGCGGCACATTGTTTGCCTCCTTCCGCACTTGCTTTTTGTTTCTCTTTGGTTTGCTTGTATTGTTCTAGTTTCATTGTTTCAGTGTGTTTGCATTAATGCAAAGAAAGAGGAAATCATTGGGGTGTCATATATTGGAAGGGTCAGCTAGATGTGTTGGGATATGTGAGGTTTAGTGTTCTGAATATCTTTTTTTCTATTGATTGTTCATTCCTGCTATTGGGAGTAAAGAAAGAGTTAATGCACAACATTTGCCAACATGTCTTCATAAAATCATAACTTTATGTAATATAACATCAAAATTGTGTTATATATTAGGAAAACGGTCCTAAATGCCATGTATAGATAAAAATAAATGTTCAGTGATGTCATTTTTAATTTATTCTGATTACAGATAAGACAGATAAGAGGTTTTGATGATTAAAATACTGTAATAAAAAATATGAAATAAAGTAAAATGTGTATTTAAGAAATAGCGGTGAATTATTTTATCAAAACTTTTATAAATTACCTTGTGAGACACCTACTGCTGTCAGTCAGACAACACTTCAATTCAGTTGCAGTGAAAAGCCTGTGATTAGACAGCCACAGAAGGTTTGTAATGACTGAAGACAACAGATCTTCTGCCTTTGCAAGCTGTTTTTAGATGTTCTCAAAGTGAAAAAAAAAAAAAAGCATTGAGGGTATATCTACTAAACAGTATTGTTTATTTTTCTTTATATGGGCAGTATCCCTTTAACTAACTTGTTTTACAAGTATGTCAACATATAGTGAAACACATGCATCAAGGTGGTCTGGGGTGTTCTTTTAATAGCTCTTCATAACTTTTCTATGAAGTATGTATACTTGCCTGGCAGAATTAGAATCTGTTTTTCTTTATTTAGAATTCATGTTACTTGGCGACATAAAATGCTAAATTAAGCATGCACTTTTTCCCATTGCATCATACAACTTTAGATACAGTACCAAATAACTTACTTAGTTTGCCGTAAAATAAACATACTTAGCATGACATTGTAACTGAAAATCTTTTAACATATAAGATAGTATGCTCCTTAGAACTTAATATTATAACATGATAAAATTATGTTAATTGTTTAAATACGTATTTTAAAACAGAGTAATTTTTTAATCAGATATTAAATAAGTCACATGTATATATTCAAATAGTTTTACATTTGTCTTATTTTGATATTGACAAACTACCTTCTAATTTTGAGTTGTAGCAAAGTCATTACTTAACAGCTTATCTTATTTTAAGCTTCATGATATGCTGGTCCTTGCATTCATTGGGACTTAAGCCATTTATCATGGTTTGTGTTAGTCCCTTGACAGCTGAGTGTGTGTCTTTACAATATTTTACTTTCATACTGGCTTCTGGCATTCAAATGTGTGTTTAGTGAGTTTTTGTTATACAAGCAATTTTAACAGCTGTAATTTTGAAATAAATGTTTTATTGGTGATCATTTTTTATTTTTGTGATTAAGTTGAATTTACAAACCTATAAAATGCTTTCCTAAACAACATTTGCCAAGCAAGCAGATGGAGTTCATAACAGAACCACCTTGACCTTATGGTTGCACATACTGTCAGTCACATTGGTTAGTTTATTTTTGATGAGAACAAGTATATCACAATATTTATTCATACAACTGCATATCTCATAAGACATTTACTGAATATTAAATAAAAATGTATACCTAGTTTCCATGTCCGCAAAAAACAAAAAAGATACTTGTTTACTAAATAGATTATCACTATATGATGACAAGGTCAGATTCTACTTTATATGATTTTGTTTTTAATTAGAATACCTTTTGTAGTAGTTCTGTTCCCTCTCCAAGTAATGCAGTGAAACTAGACAAATTTATGATATTGGCACTCTACAAGGTGAATAGAAGCAGGTATTGAGGTCACCCTCTTGTCAAGCCTTCAAAATTATAATCAAATAATAAAAGGAATACCTCACTCAAATTAATGCAAAAACTTATATTTGAAATATGTTCAAAAGGAAGTCAAAACATATATTTCCATTGCATGTACACTCATAAAACCCATAAATCACCAAATCTATAACCTGTAGTTCATAATACATAAGAACAGCTGAATAGATATTCATCAGAAAGAACATTAATCAGTAAATAATCAATAGATATTTCATTCAGAAAAGATAATAATCACAGGTAATGACTCTGGTGGATACACCCACTAACTTGTTAGTGTTGGAGTATATGCACACTATGTCTAATAAAAGTAAAAAAAGGTTTGCAAAAATGAAAAATAATGAATAAAAAATGAAAAATAGAAAATAAATAAGTAAAAAATGTATGAGTATCAAGTCCACTTGCTAGAATGGATATAGGTGATCCATGTAGATACTAGTAGAAAAACTGTGTAAAAATAAAAAATTGATAATTCCAAAAAAGGAGGAAAAGAAAAAAATTGCTGAAAAGGTTGGATCTCACCTCTCAGTTTTGATAATCAGTCCTGATCAAATGGATAAGTTCATCGGGGATAAACACTGGAGATAATCACTTTATAATCACTGGCGTCCGGCAGTAGCCCTGGGCTCCAACAGAGGTTTAGGTGACTGGTGTGCTGTGGGCTGCACGCTTGGGACCATGCTGTCAGGGCCTTTGAAGATTGGACTTGTTACTCATAAATTTCTAGCTTATATTTTTCTTTTGCCTATTTTTCTATTTTTTATTATTTATTCATTATTTGCCTATTTTTCTTATTTACTCATTATTTTTATTTTTTTTTTTTATTTACTTTTATTAGCCATAGTGTGCATATACTACTCTAATTAGTTAGTGGGTGGATCCACCAGAGTCATTACCTGTGATTATTATCTTTTATGTATGAATTATCTATTGATTATTTACTGATTAATGTTCTTTCTGATTAATTTCTATTCAGAGTAATGTAAATATATGTTTTGATTTCCTTGTAAACAGGTTTCAAATATACATTAGTGCAGTATTCTTTTTATTATTTAATGCAGTGAAACTAGAATGTTTATTGTTTTCTAGATATCTAGAACTACTAAATGTCAGTTTAATTACCTGAACTAAAAAAGTTTGTGCGTGTAAATATAAACATGAAAAAGTACATTAACATTTTATAATATGTTTTATTTAGTAAACAGTTCATAACCAGAGCTATATTTTATAGGCAACAATAGTTCCTTAAAAATAATTACAATTCAATGGAAGTAAATACCCAATGAGATATTTCAGCAACGTCTTCTAAAGAAGAAAGTAGGCCAAAGCTGTTTCAACTAATTCACTACTGACAAGTTAACACATATCATGAAAGAAAAAAAAAAACATTCTATTTCTCTCAATTGGCTTCAGTTTTGCACTTGAAAATGACAGATCACAAATTAATCCCTGTACAGCCTACAGTTTTGATAGAACTTTTGTCAAAGCCAGTGATCTACTTTTATTACATCAACTGGGAAATATATTTTTTCTTTGCTAAGCATAATGAAGCACTAAATATAATGGGCTGATATAAAAAGAGGGTAAATTGAAATAGATCATCAGGATTACTGACGAATGTAAGAATTGTCAGGAATTCAAACTGAATTTAAAATTAAAGGCCAAAGTAGTCAAATTCGAAGCATGAATAATTTTTCCAGTAGGGCTAATATGGTCCTAAATTTGAAATTAAATTTGAATTCATTTTGAATTCCCTTCAATTCTCACTTTAACACTGTAAAATGTTGACTTTCATATTAAATTGATGAGTAGCATTTGAAATGACGGTTAGTTATAGCATATTTATAACGACAGGCATTTTTACAACACCGGGTACAGTGCTGTGTACATGTAGGTGGATTAGGTGTAGCCAGCACTAGTGTTAAAATTTAAGGGGGTTGGCACAAAGTGTTAGAGGGTACCTGTGCTCAGGTTTCTGTGAACGGTAACTCCTGTCCCAGTAACCCACTATTGCATTTCAGTTCTCATAATCTTCCAAAGATAGATGCAGAAGAGGATAACTCTTTTGGGATTCTGGATGTGGTTGTGGGAATAAAATCAGAAAATTATATTGAGTTAAAATGAGGCCTAACGTAGATGATGGTAGGAGCTGCACTCAATTCCAGCAGCCACCCAGTGCTCTGGAGCAGGACCAGCAATTCCACAAAAACAAGGCAACAAAGAAATTCCCCAGGCCCTCAAGGTGTTAAAGTCACAGGCAGTTTTAATGAAACAAAAAAGGACAGCCACGTTTTCGACCTGTTATCAAAATGGTTACCATTTTGATAAAGCCTCTTAAGGTAAAACGCGTTAATGGTTTTAAATTGTGTATTTGAAAGTAATAAACGTTTTTTGGTCACTACGTTTTTATACCAATTCTCTTTTTATTGTATTTGCACTTTTTTACTCTCCTGGCATTTTTTCTATTTTATCCTGTATCCTGTTCTAAAGAAATCAGAGGTGGGGATTATTCCACCAGTGCTGAGTTAATAGAGCAGTAACTTTTACATATTTTATTATCATTCCATTATATGCTGAGAGCACTATTGTTGTTTTTTATATATTGTCAGGAATAGGGGGAATCCTAACACAGAGTGTAAGTAAAGTAGTAACGTACCGGACCTTAGAATGGCTGGACTGATGTTACTGAGAGAAAGAGAATAAACAGGACGAGCCGAGGTCAGGAAAGCCAGAGGTAGGACAAAACAAGAATAACAAGCCGGGTCAAATGGATACCAGAGAGAAGAATAGTCAAGACAAGCCAAAGTTTAAAACCAGAAAATATACCAAGACTATAACGCGCTATCAGGACCAAGAGGAACCACAACAGGGCAAAGATCCTAACTCATGGGAGCTTTTTTATATTGTGACTGGATCTGTCTGGGATGATAACCATGCCTCCAAAATGTAATTTGGCTCTGCCCCCTTTTCCACAGCATTTTGGCTCTGACCCTTTTCGCATCATAAAAAGGGGCAGGGCTATCGCGGCTGGCGCGAAAATGACTAAAGTTGCTGGAAGATTGCCAGGTCATGTCCCCAGAGTCCTGCAGATGAACTCCACTGTGACCAGACTCCTGAGTCTCTACAAAAGGTACCCTGACATATATATCCTGGAGCACTACCAAACCAGTCTGGATTGACGGACGTACCTCTCCACTATATCCGTTAACGAGGATCATACTGCTACACGCCCTTCACCCCAGAGCTGGCTAGAGCTCTTTTAAATGTGAGTGTATACCTTCATTTTATTAACCTTTTACTGGATCCTGACAATATTACACCATCGGCTATTTTGTCATTTTCCCTTTCTCTCCACATATACGGATATTTTAACCATCCGGATGGATCAACTCCTAAGTATTGGCAACTCCCTCCCCTATCCTGGTATATATAGAAACTTTTTATGTGACTTTTATTTATCATTTTATACTCCTGAGGATTACCCCTTTTATACAATTTTATTATTCAATTGGGACTTTTTACTCCTTTGTGTTCTATTTTTAATATAGGCTTATTTGTTGTATCTTCATTTAGGCCATTTGGTCTGGTTGCTTGCTATTATAGATTACTGTTATTAGCCTCGGGCGCAGCCCTTACCCCCATTGCATCTTTCTACATTAAGGTTGTGTCAGGCATATGCAATGTATGATCATATACTGTAATTAGACCCAAATTATTTTTGTCTAGGTTAGCTGCCTTTAAAAAAAAAAAAAAAACAATTACATTTTGTGAGTGTTAAAATTGCTGTTTAGTGAATGATTAAGTGCACTGGATTTTGTATGTTGCATGAATTGACCCCATCAGCTACCTTATAACTTATGCATATTCAAGGGAATGCAGCCCTCTTGGTTTCATATATATATATTTGGGAGTCTAGGCCAACTGCTCAGTTTTGCACTCCTACTTGCCACAGGTGCCTCATTCAAGGGTCCTATTTAACCTTGAGCTGCAGAGAGTCCCAGGAGGAAGTATTTTCTAAGTATATTTCACAAATTAGGAGACTGAGTATACAAGTGTCATATGAATTTAATCTAGATAAATGCAATGTTATATATTCTAGGATGAGGAATGCATAAGAAATGTATACTTTACCTGGAACTGAATTGGAGAAAATACAATGTATTTATTTTGTATGTATTTATGTAATTTAGGATGAGGAATGCACAAGCTAGTGTACTCTACCTGGCACTGAATTAGAGAAAATAAAATTTGTGAAGTAGTTAGTTAGAAGTAATAAAAAAGGAAGCATACAAACTAAAAAAAATATAATAAATGAAATAAATATACGTTTAATTAAAGTGTTCCCAGGTGTACCTCACTGACACCTTATATAGTGAATAACAGGGAAAAAGAGGAAAAAAAAACACCAAAAAAAATGTACAATAATAATATAGTACAACTTGGAAAAATAGATCTGGGTTGAATGGATCCTACTGAGGATATATAATGAATCTACAATAATGATAAAAACATATCATAGTGTAACACGGTTAAAAGATAATTAAAAATTGTGATGTGGTAGCAAGCTCACAAACATATGTGGAAAACTGGCTTCTCTCCCCACTCAGGGTAAATTGATGTCTGAAATTGATAGTAGATCCTGATATCATAGAATCTTCAATATAATAGTGGAAAAGAACCAAATATGGTGAAGTATGTATAAAAATAGAAAATCGTTTTATTTGATTGCACTTACAAGATGCAGGCATATCTCCACTGCAAGTGGAATTCAGGTACAACAAGATGGAACTGGATATAACCCAATCTTAGCTGTAGAAAATATCCAATTTCATCTTGTTGTACCTGAATTCCACTTGCAGTGGAGATATGCCTGCATCTTCTGCCAGTTTGTAATGTAAACATATATATGTGACATCAATTAATCCAAATGAGTGACATAAGCAGAAAAAAATACTTACAGTTTGATTATATTATGTTGTATAGAAGGATTACTCAGCAGTTTGGGGAGAGTGGACTGCCCTCCAGAGTGCTCATTTACTGGACACAGCAGCAGGCTGTATGCATCACATCCCTGTCTGCATCATAGACAGTATATAACGTACATGTACAAATACATGGAATTTATTCACTTAACACCAAATTGTAATGAATTTAAAAGTGTATGTTAAAATAGAAAAACCATGCCTAGGCTGTTTTTTATCAGATCAATTCTATATCTTTAATTTAAAATTAATATTTAAATTCAGTACATTTCATAGTTTAATGAATAAACCTCTGTTTAGTGTAGAGCAATGGTCCCCAACCCAGTCCAACAGTCCAGTATTTATGTATATCTCTTTTTTTATTCAAATGGAAACATTGACAAAACCTGGACTGTTGGTGATCCATGAGGACTGGGTTGGGGACCACTGGTGTAGAGAACTGAAAATGTAACTACAAGTTAAGGCCAAAGTAGTGGATTTGGATCTACTATAGTCCAATTAAGGCTATTTATGACTTGAATTTTGCAATCTGTTTTTGATGTTGCTTTGCGTGAATGTATTTAGACATTTAAGTATGCGGAGGACGGGAGCATATTAATAGCATATTAATAGCACTCTCCAGACAAATAAAGCAATTCAGCTTGCCAAAGTGCTTTTATATGTCTGGAGTTTGTCATTTTTAAAAAACACTGTAAAAGTGAAAATTTCAACAGAAACCGCCACTTTATCGAATTGATGCCAAAACACCTCCTGTCCCTTATACAGCTGGGAAGTTTTCTTTCACTTCTGTTAGCTCAACAGAGCACACATGCCTTCCCATATTCTCATTGACCATCAGTGTGATGGAATATAGTTAACAGATATTATTCCTATAGGATGCATAGGGATTTCACTTTTTTCAACTAGGCCAGAGGTTGGTATTTTTAACTATACGTAGAAGTATAAATTTAATATACCTACACACAAAGGTGTGTAGCTGCCAAATTATGTGTTCTAAAATCGAGAAGTTTTATAAAATTTTATATAGGTGTTTTGTAATTGTTTACACATTTTTATTCCTCCAGCTATTCTTTTTATAGTGCTTTTTATAGTATTATTTTTTAATAGGTATACTTTTTTTGGGTTAGCATCAGCTAGTAATGAGTAGTGACAGGGTGAAAAAACAAAAGTTAACTAGTCACTAAGTATAATTGTAATGTCTGATAAATGTATTGGATGAGGAACAAGTGGCTGCTCTTCAAATAAGCTCTGGAGAAACCTTAGCTGTTGCTGCCCAAGAGGAGGAGATCCAAATGCTTTAGAAGCCAAAGTACCGCTCTTTATCCCATTAGGGAGGCCGAAAAGTCTCCAAGAGGAATGCTAGGGATCATTATAGAATATTGGTAGATGTTAGTTGCTACTTAGTAACTGTTTTTTTGGGGGGTTTTTATCAGTAACTGGTAAGTCCCTGTCACCTGTCAGCTGCTAAAAAGTAATAAAGTTGGAAACAAAATAACTCTTCTTCAGAAGATTAGTAATCATGTAACATATTTCCTGGTTGAAATATTTTTTTATTTTTGGATTACCTGAGGGCAGTTTCCCTAAGCCTCATGGGAGTTCAGCCTCTCTCCCTTGGTAAGTCTTCAGTACACACCCCTCCGCAAAGGTGACCCCCTGAAGAAACCCCTTTAGTGACCAAGGATTATAACGTGGGGTAGAAAGATTAAAACCTGGCCCAACGAATTGCAGTGACTTCCAGTCTAAATTTTCAGTCGGCGTCCTTCTTCAGGGAAAAGAGCACGTGGATCGTCCAAAGAGAAGTCGCTCAGAAGGACGCAATGTGAGTCTTGATATAAGAGAGCCATGGAAGGAAAACACCTCTGTGCTGAGATATCAAGTCCTGATATCTTGCAGTTAATCAAGCAGGCAGTATCACAAGGTATCAAGGAGACTGGCCATTCTTGCAAAAGGCCCAGATATCCAGATTCTCCTCATCTTTCCCAAGATGACTTGGATAACGAGTTTATGGAAACAGAATCATACAGGGAATTTGCATATTCTTCCGAGGAAGAAACTCACCTAGTCCCAGAATTTATTGAGCCAGCAGAGGTGGATCATCTCATCTCAAGGGTATGCAAAGCTTTTAACCTTCTGCCTCCAGTCGTTTCTTCATGAAAAAGAAGGCTTCTTTCCCTGTGCATGACACCATCAAAGATTTGATTAAGGATGAATGTTCCTCATCAGAAATGAAACTCTCTGTCAGAGGAACCTTTTCTAGGCTCTATCCTATAAGCTATAAGGATGCAGAGACATGGGACTCAGCCCCTAAGGTAGATGTGGCAGTTGTCAGCTAGCCACAGCTAGTCTGACAACTGCCACATCTACCTTAGGGTAGTCCCTACCAGTAGACAATGCAGGTTCCTTCAAATATCCTATTGATAGAAAGATAGACTCTAATATTTCAAGGACATATGTGGCAGCAAGCACTGGACTACATTTAGCAGTAGCTATCACCTCAGTTTCCAGAGCTTTAAAGGTGTGGATAGAGAACCTGGAGGAGGATATCAGAGAGATCAGGAGCAGATCTTCTCTGATTGAGAGCCTTAAAGACATAACGTTATTTTTGCAGCAGATATAGTGAGAGCATTATCCAGAAATATGATTCTTTCTGTGGCTGCAAGACGATTGCTTTGGTTCATGTCAGATTAGCAGATTCCTCCTCCAAGAACAGTTTGTGCAGGCTTCCTTTTAATGGGAATATGTTGTTTGGCAAGAACCTAGATGACTGTATTAAAAGAGCAGCAGAAGGTAAAGAGCATTCTTGCTACAAGATCAGAATTCCAAGCCTCCTTTTCATCCTAAAAGATCCTCAGAAAATGATTCATTTTGAGACAACAGAGCATACAGACCAGAAATAGAATATGGAAGATCCCAATTCTGAAGGAGCAGCCAATCCGATTTCAGAGGAGGTAGGTCCAGAGGAAAAATGTCTTCCATGAAGCCAATACTTATGACTCCCAGTCCAGAGGAGCACATCTGCTCCTATTCAGAAAGGCATGGGAAGTCTCTACACAAGACAAGTGGATTTTAGACTTCATCCAGAGAGGATACTTTCTAGAGTTCTTCCAAAAAACTCAGCTGTTTTCATTCCATATTACAAGATGGCCAGGAGACAAAGAAAAGAAAGTGGCCTTACAGGAACTGATTTGCTCCCTTCCAGATCCAGGACAGACTCATGGTTTCTACTCATATCTCTTTCTAACAAAGACAGTTTCAGGGAGATGGAGACCCATACTAGATCTACACAGACTGAATCTCCACCTAAAGATCAGGAAATTTAAGATGGAATCCCTTCAGTCTATGATAAAGGCAGTGTTCCCGGGCCAATGGTAAATGTCAAAAGACTTATTGGACGGTTATTTTCCCATTGCACCTCAACATCAAAAATATCTGAGATTTGCGGTTGAGCAGGGTCATTTTCAGTTCAGAGCCCTCCCCCTTGGCCTAAGCATGGCTCCAAGAACATTTACAAAGATGCTAGTGGTTTTGATCGCAGACCTGAGTAAGCAGGGGATATCCATATATTATTACTTGGATGATATCCTGATAGTAGAAGACAACAAAGAGACCCTAGATTTGCATGGACATCTTAGCCAAGTTCCTTCAAAAACATGAATGGAAGATAAACTTCAAAAAGAGTCATCTTTCTCATACTTGGACGATGGTCTACCTGGGAGCTCTACAGGATACGTCCAGAGGGAAGGTCCAGCTGTCACAAGAAATAATTTGCAGACTGACAACAAAAGTAAAAGAGATGTTGGCACACAGAGTGACTACAGCAAGGAAAGCCATGAGTCCTTTAGGCTCAATGTCCTCCAGCACTGGACTGTCAAGAAACATAGAAACATAGAATGTGACGGCAGATAAGAACCATTCGGCCCATCTAGTCTGCCCAATTTTCTAAATACTTTCATTAGTCCCTAGCCTTATCTTATAGTTACGATAGCCTTATTCCTATCCCACGCATGCTTAAACTCCTTTACTGTGTTAACGTCTACCACTTCAGCTGGAAGGCTATTCCATGCATCCACTACCCTCTAAGATAGAAACATAGAATGTGACGACAGATAAGAACCATTCGGCCCACAAGATAGGCCCAATGAAGAATGAGGATATTTCAGTCTAATTTCCTTCACCAATTTATGTCAGGAAATCTAAATCAAGTAATCAAAGTGTCATCAGAGGTTCGTCAATCTCTGATCTAGTGGTTAAGGAAAGACACCCTCTACAAAGGGTTTCCACTGGGAGAAGTATGATTGAAAGAGGGAATCCCAAACAAAGCAGGAATTTCTATCTGGTTGAAAATAAATAGGAAAAAATAAATAAAATGCTCTACATTCTACAAAAAAATTATGCTCTACATTCCATTTAAAGTCTACACTCAAGACAGCCAACATTCTCTCCAATCTCCTGGAACTTCAGGTGGTAATAGAGGCCCTGAAGTATTTCTCCTCCCAAATTCTTCACCAGTGGGTCAAGATAAATTTGGGCAATGTTACAGTGGTTTTCCGGTCGGAATCCTTGGTGGACCATCCATTTTACAAGAAACAGCTCCATATATCCTTGAGTGGGGATTATTCCACTTCAAGCACTTCATACCAGAGCTGGATTTTAGCTCTGGAAATTGTGAGTAATTCAATTTTTACTTATATATATCCACCTATACCGACATACTGTACCATTGGCTGCTCTTCTTATCTTTCCACATATGACCCACTGAAAACCCACAAGTCATCATCCGGGACGATACCATATCACGCTACAAAGAACACTTCCTATATACCTGTGGACTATTAATTTTGGACTCTTTTTATTCTCATTTTTACTGTACATTTTAGTGCTATATTTATGTATTTTTATTAAAGGCGCGCCCTATCTCTTTTGTTCTTTCCTTAACCTGATGGCATGGACTTTCAAAAGGAGGGGTTAAAGGACAAAGGTTTCTCCCAAGCAGCCATCAACACTTTTATGTAAGCAAGAAAGCACTCTAAATTATCCACATATTATATAGTTTGGGATGTGTTTTCTTCCTGGGCATCTTCCAAAGGCATAAATATCCAAAACCTACCACTAAGGACATATTGGAATTCCTGAAATCTGGCTTAGTTTCAACACCTTGTATCATCCTTATGAGCCCTCATGAACCACAAACGGCATTTGATGGGGATGAGGCCAGATTCCTTGCAGCAGTTTTAAAATCCCATCCGCCGATCAAACCTTTATTTCCTCCATGGGATCTGCCATTAGTTTTAAAGGCACTTAAATCCCATCCTTTCGACCGTCTATAATCTATTTGCTGACTATTAAAACAGTTTTGCTAGTGGAATTAACATCAGGAAGAAGGGTATCGGAGCTGCACACCTTGTCAGCTAATGAGTCATTTACAATTTTCCACAGGGATAGAGTTATTCTGCATACAGTTCCAGAGATCCAGTCTAAAGTAACCTCTTCTTGCAATATTAATGAGGAGATTGTTCTTCCTGTTCTCCATTCAGATGAGATCTCAGACCTATCTACAATTGACCTGGTAAGGTGTCTCAGAATTTATATAGATAGGAGTGCATCCTAGCATTCCTCTGAGAGACTTTTCATCCTCCCTAATGGGATAAAGAGTGATACTTTGACTTCTAAAGCTACCATAGCATTTGGATCAGGTTGGCTATTGTAAAAGCATATCAGGTTTCAGGAGTTCCAGGGCCTGAGGGACTTAAAGCCCATTACACTAGGTCTCTCGCCTCCTCTTGGGCAGCAGCAACTAAAGTTTTTCCAGAGCTGATTTGCAGAGCAGACACTTGTTCCTCGTCCAATACATTTACCAGACATTACCAATTGGATGCCAAAGCAGGACAATTGGATCAATTTGGGAATAGTGTCCTTTCTGCTGCTAAAAGTTGAATTTCTTTAGTGTTATATAAATTTCACATGTTTTTTTTTGTGACAATACAATTGCATTGGTTTTCATATAGTGTCTGTGTTTTCTTTCCCTCTCTTGGTTATTGCTTGTGTATTACCCATTGCTGTGCTTCCATGGATATGGCAAGGGAAAAGGAAACATTTTTCACACTTACCATAAGTTTCTTTTCCTGGTCATAGGCCATGGCAGCACAAGGATCCCACCCGGATCTATTGCTAGAAACAAGAATGAGGGAGGAAGGGTTGGAGCGGGTATAAAACCTTCCTTTTATTATGAGTTCCTGTCTAATTAGGGATGAGAGGAGTTACCCATTGTTGTGCTGCCATGGCCTCTGAACAGCAATAGAAAATTACGGTAAGTATGATTTTTTTTTAATTTATATGCATACATACATATTAATCTTTTTCTCTTTGCAAAAAATGCTTTATTTTAAATGAAAAAGTGCATGTAAGTTACCTTATATAGTTTGATTATTAATAAAAAAAACATTTCTATAGGTCTACATTCCATTTAAAATCAGTCAGCATCTGATTTAGTAAGTTAGTAAATGCCAATTAGCATGATGTATATGATTCTCATAGAAAAATATTATTTCAGTGCTGTGGACTAGACTGTCCCTGCACTTTATTACATTTCAGCCCACTCCCCATCTCTCATAAGTTTTAGGTCATTATGTAGGCTCACATTCCCCTGCCTAAACAGATCTAATAAACCTCTGAATAGCAGTTACACAGCTTGCTTGATCGTGTACACAGAAGGGTAATGGGAAATTCATATTCTCATCACCTTCAATGCACATTTCAGTAGGCATTTGGAACACTGTTTAGAAGTGTGTAGCAGAGCTTGCACAATGATAAAATAAATGTGAAATTGGAGGAATTTTGTATTATTTGAGGTGGGAAGTTCCTGTTAAAGCAATTATTGTGCAAATATTAAACAGGAAAGATGACAGCACGGGGGTTTGACGATAGAGACACATTGAGGCAGGAACATATATATTCACTGCCACAGGTTTTACAAAAGTTAGAATTCAAAGTGAATATAAAGTGAATGTCAAATTTAAGGTCAAAATAGAAAAACTGGAAAAAAATCTTTTACCTATGTTTTCAATTGATCTACTCTGGCCTAAAAGTTTTAATTAATTTAGAATTGTCACTTTAGTGAATATCCCTGTTTGTGCCTGCCTCATTATATTTACTTATACTATTGAATAAAGGAATTATTTTGGACAAATAGACCTAGTATGTGCCAATTTCCTTTAAATTTTATTTACCATTTTAAAATATATTTAATAATATATTTCCTTTGCTACTTGGATTTTTACTACTAATCAAAAGAAATCTGAGATAGGGATTATACCACCAGAGCTGATACCATCGAGCAGTAAGACTGCCCTACGCTGTTACTCCAAGTAAATCTGAGGTGGGGATCATACCACCAACGCTATATCAATAGATCAGTGTTTCTGCTCTACACTTGTGAGTATTACTCTTATTACTCTTTTATACTCTATTTTATCACAATTGAGAGCACTATTGTTGCCTTTTATCTTCCCTTTGGAGCTTTGGATTATCAGACGGTGCTGACGGATACATCTTCCCACATCCCATAAGCGGGGATTATACTGCTGTATGCTCTTCACACCAGAGCTGGCCATAGCTCTTTTAAATGTGAGTTCTTTACTTTTTGTTACTTACTGCACTTTTGGACTCTAGACGTACTGTACTATTGATTGCTTTCTGCCTCTTCTCTGTTTCATGAATACGAACTAACACCCTGGGACGTATCCACTCCCATTGAAGAGAATATGCTTTATCAAGTTTCCCTGACTATCTACTACTACTCTAGGGAGACCTCTTACCCTCTCTAAGACTATTTTATTTGTATTGGCACAGCCCTACAACATAGAGGAACACAGCTAGACAAGACATGGTTAAGTGAGGACATACTGGTTACTCCAGTTATACCCCTCCCCATCCCTTTTGACCTATAGGTAGATGCTAAGAAAGAGGATACACTGCTCCCACATGAACCGAGAAAAGCTCAATAGCCAAGTCGAAACCCTCCAACAACCCACTCAGCCACCCTTGCCCTCCAAAGCCCAAGAACATGAGCGATCCGACAACTCAGGTTCACCCCAAAGACGAGACAATATAGACTGATAAGCAGACTAGACGGGAACAATATTCCCTGTGCTGGGCCTACAGGCAATCGCCCACCCCCACAGAACCAACACAGGGGAGGGCCAATGAGTACAGTCCGCCAAGCACCAGGGAATAATAAACAAGATGACCGTTGTAGATGTGTGACCACAGGAGTCACGCAACCCTACAACAATGAGAGGGGATAGGCCACCCATGAGGTGCTTGGCTGGCTCCTGGAGATGGAGAGTTAGAGAATGAGAGCACCTTAACCCCCTCCCTTTTGTTTTCTGTACCCTCTCCTCACCCAACGAGCCAACACCAAATGAAAGACAAATCATATACATATGTTGAATTGTTGA